>JAXIVH010000810.1:0-41432 GCA_036785325.1 Urophycis tenuis | reverse complement strand
TCCCACAGTTAACACAGTTAGCCTCACATTAGGAACCCAAGATGTGCTCCGTCGTGCTCTCTCTCACTCTGTGTGTACATCTCTCTCCCTCCCCACCTCTCTACCTCTCTCTCCCTCCCCACCTCTCTACCTCTCTCTACCTCTCTCTCCCTCCCCACCTCTCTACCTCTCTCTCCCTCCCCACCTCTACCTCTCTCTCCTCCCCACCTCTCTACCTCTCTCTCCCTCCCCACCTCTCTCTACCTCTCTACCTCTCTCTCTCTATCTCTCTCTCTCTCTCTCTCTCTCTCTCTCTCTCTATCTCTCTCTCTCTCTCTAATTCTATCTCTTTCTTGCTTTATACCTTTACCTCCAGTACTCCCTCTCTCTCACTGTCTCACTACCTCTCTCTAACTCTCTCTCTCCTCTCCCTCTCTCTCCTTTCTCTCTACTTCTCTCTTGCCCTCTCTCCCTCTTTCTCACCTCTACTTCTCTCTCCCCCTCTGTCTCCCCCTCTCTCCCCCCCCTCTCTCCCCCTCTCTCTCCCTCTCCACCCTGTGCTCTGTAAACACTGGTGTTTTGAGCAGCAGTGTCCATAAGCTGGTGGTGTTGTAACAGTGTAATGTGTTTAGAGTTTTTAAATACTATGTACCGAGCGCCATCCCCAATGTGTGTATCTACTACAGTCTGTGTGTGTGTGTGCGTGCATGTGTGCGTGTGCATGTCTGTGTGTGTGCGTGCATGTGTGCGTGTGTGCGTGTGTGCATGTGCATGTCTGCGTGTGTGCGTGTGTGATAGGAGATTGGGAACCACAGTTACACCCTGTGGGTGATGTTCTTCCAGTTGAAAGAGATAACAGAGATGTAAAGGGGGGAGGGTGGGGGAGTTTGTGGGGGTGTGGGGGGGAGGCAGGTAATGGCAGATGAACATGTTTGTGAGAAACGAAGGAGATAGAGAGGCAAAATGGGAAAGTGAAATTTTGAAAAAATAGGGAATGCAGAGCTAGATGAGAGAGAGAGAGAGAGAGAGAGAGAGAGAGAGAGAGAGAGAGAGAGAGAGAGAGAGAGAGAGAGAGAGAGAGAGAGAGAGAGTTGCCTTGACTTGCCTTGCATTTCATTCTTTGACGATTCTTACCTTAACAAACATTTCCCGGTGTCCGGCTGCTGCCTGACTAGAATGTGTGTGTTGGGTTCCTGCGGTCCTCAGACAGCCCTGTGCAGCGTTCTGGAGGCTCTCACCGCCACCGTAACGTGTGTGCGTCATCGGTGTTGCGCATCTCAGGAAGCCATCTCATTCATCATCTGTTGCTCATGCTATTCATACAGCAAACGGGCTGGGCTTGACTCATCACGATCACGGAGATGAATAATTGTACAGATTAAACTCTATAACAAGCCCCCCAACGCAAATCCTCTTCACCGTCATTGACCAGCAGTGGGTGGATGGAGGCCGGGGGGAGGGAGGCCGCATGCTGGTTGTGATTCTCTGAGACACTGTGCCCTCCTCTCATTACAGCTTGTTGCGTTAGCTGCAGTTCACCCTGGAAACGCTAAGTAGTCCAGAGCTCCACCCCACCCCTGTGCCCGGGACTCAGCTGAGAGGGAGGGAGGGGGAGAGGGGGAGAGAGGGGAGAGAGAGAGAGAGAGAGAGGAGAGAGAGAGAGAGAGAGAGAGAGAGAGAGAGAGAGAGAGAGAGAGAGAGACTAGTACTCATCAGAGAGTGAGGCGCCGGGGGGAGGGAGACAGAAAGAGGGGGGAGACAGAAGGGGAGGGATGTAGACAGGGAAATACTTCAATGCTAGGGAGAGGTGGAGCCAGAAAAGGCTAGCATGTGGGAGAGAGACAGAGGGAGAGAGAGTCAGGAGAAAGTGGAAGATGGAGAGGGAGAGAGACACAGTGAGTGGGGGAAAGAGGGAGAGATGGAGAGGGAGACGGACACAGTGAGTGAGGGACAGGGGGGGGATGGAGAGATGGAGAGGGAGAGAGACACAGTGAGTGGGGGCAGATGGAGAGATGGAGAGGGAGACAGACACAGTGAGTGAGGGACAGGGGGGGATGGAGAGATGGAGAGGGAGAGAGACACAGTGAGTGAGGGACAGGGGGGGATGGAGAGATGGAGAGGGAGACAGACACAGTGAGTGGGGGCAGATGGGAGAGATGGAGAGGGAGACAGACACAGTGAGTGAGGGACAGGGGGGAATGGAGAGATGGAGAGGGAGACAGACACAGTGAGGGGGGCAGAGGGGCAGAGGGAGAGATGGAGAGATGGAGAGTGGGATCCCTGTCCGTATCTCCAGAGGGAGCAGGGGATTAACGTAAGACGCTCATTCAGGATGACACCAGATGTAATTACATTGAGCTTCTCCACCAGTAGTTTAGTGGACGTGATAAAGAATAGGTGAGGTCGGCAATATATAAAACAAATAAATACAACGATGGCAACGGCGATGAAGAGCTCAACAGACTGACATGCAGTGTGATCGGGTTGTTTGTCACATTGTAATGTTTTGGAAAACGTACAGTTATTGTCATTTTTATAACAACAGTGAAGACTCCTGGAAAGCTGTGAAAGCAGCAAAACCTTGCAATGTTCACACTGCAAATTGTTATGCAAATTAATGCCTAAGGGACTGTATATTGTGTGTGTGTGTGTGTGTGTGTGTGTGTGTGTGTGTGTGTGTGTGTGTGTGTGTGTGTGCGTGAGCGTGGAGGCACAGATAAAGTATGAAAATACATGATGAACTTCATTTACTGTGTGGATATGTTGACTTCATCATATGCTTGTCACCACGCAGCACCTTCTAATATCCACGCTTAAAGCTGCCTCATTATGTTTTTTTCCAGATGTCACTGCTTGCCGTGCGAACATGCGTGGGTGCGTGACGTGTTCATCGTATGTGTGCGTCTTCACTGAAGGTCCATGTGTACTGGGAGGACAGCGATGAGACAGAGAGAGAGAGTCAGAGTAAAAGATGGGAGTGAGATGGGAGAGTGAGAGAGAGAGAGGCAGGCAGATATATAGAAGAGAGACAGATAGAAAAGAGTGAGAGAGAGGAAGATAGAAGAGAGAACGCGATAAACATGTCAAGCCAGAGCGGGAAAGATAGGCGAAGAGTCAAATAGATAGGTGAAGAGTCAGAGAGATAGGCGAAGAGTCAAATAGATAGGCGAAGAGTCAGAGAGATAGGCGAAGAGTCAGAGAGATAGGTGAAGAGTCAGAGAAATAGGTGAAGAGTCAGAGAGATAGGCGAAGAGTCAGAGAGATAGGAGAAGAGTCAGAGATAGGTGAAGATTCAGAGAGATAGGTGAAGAGTCAGAGATAGGTGAGGAGTCATAGATAGGAGAAGAGTCAGAGATAGGTGAAGAGTCAGAGAGATAGGTGAAGAGTCAGAGATAGGTGAAGAGTCATAGATAGGAGAAGAGTCAGAGATAGGTGAAGAGTCAGAGAGATAGGTGAAGAGTCAGAGATAGGTGAAGAGTCATAGATAGGCGAAGAGTCAGAGATAGGTGAAGAGTCAGAGATAGGCGAAGAGTCAGAGATAGGTGAAGAGTCATAGATAGGCGAAGAGTCAGAGATAGGTGAAGAGTCAGAGATAGGCGAAGAGTCAGAGATAGGTGAAGAGTCATAGATAGGCGAAGAGTCAGAGATAGGTGAAGAGTCAGAGAGATAGGGGAAGAGTCAGAGAGATAGGGGAAGAGTGAGAAAACATCCTGGAGCGGGACCACACGCACGAGTCAGAGGGTGAGCGAGTGAGCGAGGGATAGATCACAAGTCAGACAACAGGAGAGAATGAGGGGGGGGGGGGGGTGGGGGGGGGGGGGTGTTATCTCACTCACCACAAAGTTTCTCCCTCCTTTGTCTCCCCCTGCCTCACTCCCCCCCGTGCCGCTGCAGCAGCTGGGCCGCGGTGGGCGGTGGCCGTCCTCACCGTGATGGATCTCCATCGGTACCTCATGTTCTCCATCACCCCGGGGGGCGGGAGGGGGGGGGGGGGGGGGGGGGGGGCTATAGGGATGCTAACGTGAGAGCACATGCACATGGACACACATGGTTGACAAGGCGCTATGGGCACACACACACACACACACACACGCGTAGAAGCGTTTACACACACACAGGATATGCACACTCGACAAACCCACTTTTAAGGAAGTACACAATGTAAACACAGACCCTTAGCAAACACACACACTCAGAGAAGGGGCGGGCACAGAAGGAGTTTGAGATAAAGACGAATATGTACACACACACACACACACACACATTCAGCTTCAAAGAGGTACAAAATGTATACTCACACGCACACACACACCCAGACAACATGCATACTTGACATACACACTTTCAAGAGGTACAAAATGTAGACACACACACACACACATCCACACACACACACACACACACACACACACACACATCCACACACACACACACACACACACACACACACACACACACACATCCATACACATCACACGCACTCAGATGCACACAATAGCCGGAGGGAGACAAAGACACTCACACAAAATGCTAACCACTAGCCATTAACCAACACACACTCACATTCAGGCTGCCTGCAGAAGGACCACGCGATAAAGACACACATATTCAACACACACACACACAAACAATTTCAAAAAGGTGCATGCTGGTCCTATTCCCACCAAACATCCGCATACAAGGGGCCATCCACACACACACACGCACATGCACACACATGCACACACACACACACACACACACACACACACACACACACACACCCGACACACACACACGCACACACACAGCCCCACGCGGCGATAATACCAAACCAACCCTCTACATATGCTAATTTACGGGGAGAAGTCAGTCAGTCCAAAAAAAAAATAACACCCTAAAATCTAGAGCACAGCGCCCGCCCATTTTGAGAAGCTGGAGAACACTTTAGAGGCTGAGGAGAAGAGAACGCTTGGCGGAGGTTCAGGTTCATGCTGGAGAGCCAGGACAGAGTGGTGTACCACGGGCTCTTCAAACAGACAGGGAGAACAGACGGGAGGGAGAGAGGGAGAGAGGGAGAGGGGGAGGGAGAGAGAGGGGGGGAGAGAGAGAGGGGGAGGGAGAGAGAGAGAGGGGGGGGGCGGGAGAGGTGGAGGGAGAGATAGAGGGGGAGAGGAGAGAGGGGGAGAGGGAGAGGGGGAGGGAGAGATAGAGGGGGAGGGGGAGGGAGAGAGAGAGGGGGAGAGGGAGATGGGGAGGGAGAGAGAGAAGGGGAGAGGGAGAGGGGGGGGCGGGAGAGGTGGTGGGAGAGATAGAGGGGGAGAGGAGAGAGGGGGAGAGGGAGAGGGGGAGGGAGAGAGAGAGGGGGAGAGGGAGAGGGGGAGGGAGAGAGAGGGAGAGAAGGAGATGGGGAGGGAGAGAGAGAAGGGGAGAGGGAGAGGGGGAGGGAGAGAGAGAAGGGGAGAGGGAGAGGGGGAGGGAGAGAGAGAGGTGGAGGGAGAGAGAGAGAAGGGAAGAGGGGGAGGGAGAGAGGGGAAGAGGGGGAGGGAGAGAGAGAGGGGGAGAGAGATGTTTTTTGGGTGTGTGTGTGTGTGTGAGGGGGAAGCAGCCTCGAGCGGGGTGGACTCAAACAGAACGCGGGGGCCTGGTCCAGGCCTTTGGTTCACTACGCAGGCAGCTTCTGGGCGAGAAAACAATGTTTAGCGTGTGATTCGATTGACAAAAGAAATGTTTAAATGAAATATGACTGCGCATGTAGGAGCTCATACCAGAAAATGATATAACTATATAGGGCCTTGATTTTTCTATTTATTTGTCTGCGCTTTTGCTGTGGGGGGTGGGGGGTGCCATAAGCCAATTATGATGTTTGGAAAGGAACAAACGACAGCCGCAGAAAGCCCCCCATACAGGGACGCCATCCATGTCTCTCTGGTTCCAGTCTGCTTTTATCTTTGAGTCGACGCCGACGTTTTAGTATAAACGCCGACTGTCTTGACCTGAAATCGCAGTGAGTGCAAATGCGTCCGTGACAACAGAACAAAGAAGGGATCCCTGACAACAACCCCACGGAGTACATTTCCAGGGCGATTACATTTCAAACAGGCTCCTAACCGCGCGCCTGTCCCGTGGTGTCCCCGTACTCCTCCGCTGTAATCCGCCCGGCGCCGGCCGCTCGCCTGGCGCCGGACCAATACCCGCGCTGGCCACGACGTCATCGCCATGGGAACGGAGCAGGGCGGGTCGGGAGCAGTGGGTGGGATGCGAGGTTGCCCCTGGAGACCGGCGTGGAGATGCGTGTTGGCGGCAGGCGAGGTGACGTCTCCGGCCCAGTGGGGGGTCCGCGCTCCTGTCGGACCAGTCGGCCGGCTTCGGTTTCCACGCCAGGATGTCGCGGTTCACGCTGACCGGGCGCAAATTAGGCCGAGCTGTTTGTAAATGAGCGCCTTTAAAAACTGCCGAAAAATGTGTTGAAATTACATGATCTTTATTCATACCAGGCGGGGGGAGACGCGGTGGAAAACAGTCACCGCTGAACAGTTCGGCTCAGGACAGGAATACGAATGAAGAAGTTGTTGAGAATAAGCAAGAAAAAAAAAAAAGAAATCCACAAAATTGCATAATTTAGTATTGATCAACCTCAGCATCCTGTTATTCTGCAGTTTTTCCGAATCCTCCTGGCAAGCTTCTGATCTCCCGCGCCTGAAACCACCATGTCATCCCATCGCCCTGGATCCAACAGGCAGCTTACTCACCGCCGCGTGTTGTTTCAACCTCTGCCTTCTTTCACCTGCGTGAGCATGACACCGCTACTGCTTCTATTTCTGCTTCTTGTTTCTCGCTGCATGTCGGGAGAGGAGAGATTTGACAGGATTTCAGTGTGTGTGTGTGTGTGCATGCGTCTGTGTGTGTGTGTGTGTGTGTGTGTGTGAGAGTGAGAGTGAGTATGTGTATGTGTGTGAGTGCCTTCCCTTATCTTGGAAGGAGAAGATGAGCAGGTTGCTGATGGCCATCACAACACACACACACACACACACACACACACACACACACACACACCTTCACACGTGAGCCGTCACCTATGGCCGGGCTGTGGAGCCACGGTCGACACTTTGCTCACAGTCAGAACCCGAGCACTTGCTTAACACAATAACCTAATTTCTCTGTGTTGTCGCTCGTTGTGTAGCCAAACTCGTAGGGAAGCCTTCAGTACAAACTGTACGCAACATATTTCACCCCCAAAAACAAGGGAGCATGCACCCTAGGTTGGGGGATGACAAACGATTTTAAACATTTACAAGAACACTGCGGTGGCTTTTAAGTGTTATTTTGAATCATTTCATTCCCTGTCTTGGTTGATGTGTCGTGATTATGGCACACATGGCCAACATGGACCCGTGTTGTTTATCAAGATTGAAGTGGTTGCACATTTAACTGGTGAATTCGACCATTTCATGGTTTGTGGATATTTGCACCCTGTGAGATAGAGATAGCTTCTACCAACAACACACACACACTCCCAGATAATCACCCATATGTGCGCGTGCATGCACACACACACACACACACACACGCACACGCACACACACACTCTCCCACGCACGCACGCACCCATGCACACACACACAGCCGTCCTCCAATATAGAATGTTGTGCTTCAGCCGTGATGGACAAAATCTGTCAGCAATTGGTGATCTCCATGGCTGATGAGAAAAGCTGGCTGAATAATGACATGTTTTTGCCAGCGTAAACGTGCGCCATGTGAGGGAGAATCTTTTCGGCTCCCTTGTGGCAACTGTGGAACTTCAAGTGGCCTCAGTTTCTTGGTCAAGAGCAGCTGTGGTAACAGCCGTATAAAAAGACATGCAAGACACGTCCCCACAGGGGAAACCCAGGAACAGATTATACAATGGTATAGGAGACGACAAGAAGGATGCAACAATGGAATACAATTAGGTGGTAAAATACGCTCATCTTTATTAAACTATGTGTTGATGTTTGTTGGTGGGAACCAATTGAAAACCCTATCTTCACAGATGACACAAACGCAGGGCCCAGCGTCCCTCTGTAGCTGCATTCACAAAGCAAATTGCTTTGCTGTCTTGGGTGTCATTGGGCAAGCCAATATTTTGTTTGGAAACCTTACAGTGACCTTGATTCTAAATAATTCAAATCGTGCAGGGATATATTTTCTCCATATAAAATAACACACAGCGTATAGTTTCAGCAGAAGCGTTTACCTTAAGGGGGAAAACTATTTGTGCACGTTGGAGTGTCATCAGGGCATTGAGAAATTAGTCTATTGCTTTTTTTTTGTTTTCAGAGAAAGGGAGCAGCCATGTTAGCTTGCTATGTTAAGATAAGATAAGATAAGATAAGATATTCCTTTATTAATCCCCCTTAGGAGAAATTCACAGTGACCAGCAGTACAGGGGATAGATGTGCAGTAAGAGCCTGGCTAAGTCAATACACAATAAACAATAAACAATAAATTAGATTAAATACGAGCTCTTAAGTCAGGTCGGTGACGAGTGAGAACCTGTATGCATACTAGTGTCCTTGATAGCTGTTTATGGTGCAAAATGCAAAGTAGATAGATAGTGCAAATATGCGGAAGTGCAAGGTGCAAGATGTGCAAATTTATACAGGTATTCCAGGTACAACATATGAATAGACCTGGAATAACAACGGCTAGGACACAGTCCACGGTGTGTGGTGTGGTGTATGTGAATGTGAGTTCAGTCCATTCCATTTGTCTTTTGTCTGGTGGTGTTGGAGCTTCCTGAGCCTGATGGTTGGTGGGATGAGGGAGCGCCCAAGCACTTGAGGCACTTGGCTTGAGGTTAGCCTGCTTCTGCTAATCACTGCAGAGAAGAGAGACCTCTCAATAGAGAGACCGATTGAGAAACTGTAGAGAAGATACATATTTAAAAAAACATAAAAAAACACATTTAGAATACATTCTACAGCATTCTATATCTACATTCTATTCTTCCCTGGCATTAACTCACTCTGATTGGCCCGTTAAAGCGACATCCATCATCGTTCCCTAAAGGCGCGTGTCTGCTTACGATCGTGTCTGCGCGTTGATTTTCTGAGACGTGTGCCACAATTTGAACTGATGAGGGTGGAAACGACGAATCTGTAGATACCAGGGTTTCAACTGCACAGTTGTATAAACGTATCAGTCTGTGCATATTTTATTCATGTGTTTAAGAGCGGATTTAAGTGTGGAAGGTCGAGGCTTGAGATTCATGTTTGACAATCACTGTGGAGACTTACAGTGTTTGAGCCGGAACAAGATTTAAAAAAAAAAAAAAAGACGTCAAAAAGAAGACATTTTAAAGAAATTCACATCTCTCGCTTCAAATTGAAAATCAATTAGTTGCGTTGCAGGAATTGCAAGGGGGGGGACTCTTTTCAAAAACGATGATTCACAGCTTAAACAAAATAACGGGAACAAAAAAAAAGTGATGATTCACGAAAAACCAGATTCCTCTGTTTGCTGAGTCAGAGGAGCACTGGCGGTGGGAGTCATTACATTAGTTTGAGGAACCTAATAGGATTTCGGTTTGAATAATTTTTCGACGTGGCCGCTCGGCGTTTCACAGGAACCCGACAACAGGGGATGTAATAATAACAACAACAACAACAACAACAACACGCGCTTGTCTCCACAATGGCCCCTTCAGAAATGTGTTTGTATTTTCTCGTTTTTCCCGAGTTGTAAAAGAATGAGGAGGAAGAGGGGGGGGGGGGGGGGGGGGGTGAATTTGTGGCAGACTTATACAACTGTCAGAGTCATAGGACACGCCCACATTCACAGACTCTGTAATGGTACCAACTTATCCCCAGGGGTGAGCAAAAACAAAACAGACGTTATACTTACCAGACAAATTAGGGGAAAGCCGGCCATTCTATTATTCATAGAGCGCGGCTAACTGCAGATTAATGTGGCAGTTGGGAGGCTGCCCCCCCTTTATGTGGCCAAGCGAACGGACTTGAACTAAACCGCTAATTATGCTCTTTCTCTGTGCGTCTTTCTCTCGTTTTGTTTTCCCCACCATGAAAAATGTTGGCTGCATCCTGGCCCTGAGGCCCCGGGGTCGAAAAGAGAAATAAATAATGATTACAGACGATACACGTTTGTGTTTTAATCATTACATTTTAAATGCCTTCTTCTCTTTTTGCTGTGTCTTTCTCTCGTTCAGCAGTTTAGTTGTGACCATGGCAGGCAGAGACCCAGCTCTGAGGCCCACTCCCCAGTCATTAGTTCTACCACAATGAAAACAATTATATTTGTTATTTAGCATATTGGTCAAAAAGAGAGTTGTGTGCATGTACAGCGCCAATATTGTATTTTACGTCAATTGATGCCAAACAAACAAAATGGACCTCAGTGGTTTTGTAAGCCCCGTCAGCCCCGGTGGTGAGTGTTTACACTGAACCTCATTTGTTTGGTGAAGACCCAAAACGCGGCCTGCTTGATTTAGCCCCCGTCGACGCAGGGCTTTGAGTCAGGACGTCTCTTGTTTTAAGGACGCTGTGGGTGCGTTTCTGTTGCTGTCGGGTTGAGAGCAGGCGGTGGGCTATACTGTGATAACTCATCTAGTGCTGTCCCATCCACACCAAACCCTCCAGCCAGTTTGCTGGCAAGTTAGCGAGTACTAAATGTGGCCAATCAAGCATTTGCCTTTGGCCAAACAGAGTCCACATTCTCTTTTAAGCATGTCGTAGATCCGTGTTGTACTTGAGAATGTTTAACATTCCCTTGTTTTTCATCATATCTCCCCTCAAGGCCTGTGCAAGATTATCCATATTGTGGCTTATTTCTGTAGTGTTAAGTGTATCACACAACCAAAACACTGATTTAATTTGTGTGCATGTGTTTGTGTGTTTTTTTGTGTGAGTGTGAATGTGTGTTTGTACGTGTACGTATGTGTGCGGCAGCAGAATGAATAAATGAATGCAAATACAATGTTTACCACTGTATGTACAGTGTCTTTATTCCAATCCGCTGCAGAGCACACATCAAAGAAGCGGCTAACACAGGATTAGCCTGCTCGTTTGACAGTTGAATACGCGACACAATCCCAATCTATATAATTCCCCTCCGGGGCAAGACAAGCCACGTCGCTTTTGGGGGGGTGTTGGGGTTGGGGGCTGTTGGGGTTTGGGGGGGGGGGGGGGGGTCTTTCTGTGATTGGCGTAGGTGTGTGTAGGTGTGTACAAACCTGATAAGCTGTTCCAGGCGGCAGGGATGAGTGTAAACTTCTTTTGTGGTCGGCATTCTCTGCTTTGATCACCCTTCAGCGAACACGCATAGCTGTGAGTGTAGCTGGTACTGATTCCTGCCGTGTGTGCGTGTGTGTGTGTGTGTGTGTGTGTGTGTGTGTGTGTGTGCGCACAGTGTCAGCATTGACTCTTGGTTCTTCGCAGCCGGAAAAGCTGTCATAAGCAATCTGCTGCGACGTCAGTTAAGGCAAGTGTGTGGGAAGCCTGTGGCTCCGTGGGCTATACGGCTATACAGCACGCACACACACACATACACACACACACAGACACACACACACACACACAGACACACACACACACAGACAGACACACACACACACACACAGACAGACAGACAGACACACACAGACACACACACACACACACACACACACACACACACACACACACACACACACACACACACACAAACACACACAGACACACACACACACACACACAGACACACACACACACAGACACAAACACACACAGACCCACACACACACACACACACACAGCCTCTAAATAGACCTCCTCCTCCATCTGTCTGGCTCACTGGCATCAGAAGCAGCTATCCCCATGCGACGGCCCGCATTCCAACGGGTCGCTCTGCGCCGTGTGGAGGGAAGCCCGTTGGGTGGTTCTTTAGGTTGCTCTGTCGAAGGTACAGGAAGTTGGGCCGTTGTTGGCCGGTCGGCGGGGTTCTTTAGCATTTCCTGGGTCGGAACCGGTGGAGGGAGTCACCGTGGCGACTGGACCCTGTGGAGGTTTATCTGTGGTTCTTTAGTTAGTTTATCTGTGGTTCTTTAGGTAGTTTATCTGTGGTTTATCACTCCGGTACGAATATTTAATTTAACTCTTGTTATTTGTGGAAGCAGGTACAAAGACAATTTCACTGCACATTGTACTGTGTATGATTGTGTATGTGACAAATAAAACTCTTGAATCTTGAATCTTGAAGTCTTTCGGCTGATAACCCTAAACTTGATAAATATCACCTGAGGGTGAATTTAACTCCGAAACATCACTTTGAGTTAGTTTCTGTGGTTCTTTAATTAGTTTAACTTTAGTTACTTTATCTGTGGTTTTTTAGGTAGTTCATCTGTGGTTCTTTAGGTAGTTTATCTGTGGTTCTTTAGGTAGTTTATCTGTGGTTCTTTAATTAGTTTATCTGTGGTTCTTTAATTAGTTTATCTGTGGTTCTTTAATGAGTTTATCTGTGGTTCTTTAGGTTGTTCATCTGTGGTTCTTTAATTAGTTTAACTTTAATTAGTTTATCTGTGGTTCTTAGGTAAGTTTATCTGTGGTTCTTTAGGTTGTTCATCTGTGGTTCTTTAATTAGTTTAACTTTAATTAGTTTATCTGTGGTACTTAAGTTAGTTCATCTGTGGTTCTTTAGGTAGTTTATCTGTGGTTCTTTAGGTTGTTATCTGTGGTTCTTTAATTAATTTATCTATGGTTCTTTAGTTAGTTTATCTGTGGTTCTTTAATTAGTTTATCTATGGTTTTTTAATTAGTTTATCTGTGGTTCTTTAGGTAGTTAATCTGTGGTTCTTTAGGTAGTTTATCTGTGGTTCTTTAGTTAGTTTATCTGTGGTTCTTTAGGTTGTTCATCTGTGGTTCTTTAAATAGTTTAACTTTAATTAGTTTATATGTGGTTCTTTAGGTAGTTCATCTGTGGTCCTTTATTTAGTTTAACTTTAATTAGTTTAATTGTGGTTCTTTAGTTAGTCTATCTGTGGTTCTTAAGTTAGTTCATCTGTGGTTCTTTCATTAGTTTAACTTTAATTACTTTATCTATGGTTCTTTAGGTTGTTCATCTGTGGTTCTCTAGGTAGTTTATCTGTGGTTCTTTAGGTAGTTTATCTGTGGTTCTTTAATTAGTTTATCTGTTGTTCTTTAATTAGTTTATCTGTGGTTCTTTAGGTAGTTTATCTGTGGTCCTTTAGGTAGTTTACCTGTGGTTCTTTAATTAATTTATCTGTGGTTTTTTAATTAGTTTGTCTGTTATTCTTTAATTAGTTTAACTTTAATAACTTTATCTGTTGTTCTGTAGGTAGTTTATCTGTGTTCTTTAGTTAGTTTATCTGAGGTTCTTAAGTTAGTTCATCTGTGGTTCTTTAATTAGTTTAACTTTAATTACTTTATCTATGGTTCTTTAGGTAGTTCATCCGTGGTTCTTTAGGTAGTTTATCTGTGGTTCTTTAGGTATTTTATCGGTGGCTCTTTTATAAGTTTATCTGTGGTTCTTTAGTTAGTTTATCTGTGGTTCTTTAGGTAGTTTGTGTGGTTCTTTAGGTAGTTTATCTGTGGTTCTTTAGGTAGTTTATCTGTGGTTCTTTAATTAGTTTATCTGTGGTTCTTTAATGAGTTTGTCTGTGGTTCTTTAGGTTGTTCATCTGTGGTTCTTTAATGAGTTTATCTGTGGTTCTTTAGGTTGTTCATCTGTGGTTCTTTAATTAGTTTAACTTTAATTAGTTTATCTGTGGTTCTTAAGTTGGTTAATTTGTGGTTTTTTAATTAGTTTAACTTTAATTACTTTATGTGTGGTCCTTTAGGTAGTTTATCTGTGGTTCTTTAGGAAGTGCATCTGTGGTTCTTTAGGTTGTTCATCTTTGGTTCTTTACATAGTTTATCTGTGGTTCTTTAGGTAGTTTATCTGTGGTTCTTTAATGAGTTTATCTGTGGTTCTTTAGGTTGTTCATCTGTGGTTCTTTAATTAGTTTATCTGTGGTTCTTCAGGTAGTTCATCTTTGGTTCTTTAATTAGTTTATATGTGGTTCTTTAGGTAGTTTATCTGTGGTTCTTTAGTTAGTTCATCTGTGGTTCTTTAATTAGTTTAACTTTAATTACTTCATCTATGGTTCTTTAGGTAGTTCATCTGTGGTTCTTTAGGTAGTTTATCTGTGGTTCTTTAGATATTTTATCTGTGGCTCTTTTATAAGTTTATCTGTGGTTCTTTAGTTAGTTTATCTGTGGTTCTTTAGGTAGTTTGTGTGTGGTTCTTTAATTATTTTATCTGTGGTTCTTAAGTTAGTTTATCTGTGGTTCTTTAATTAGTTTATCTGTGGTTATTTAGGTAGTTTATCTGTGGTTCTTAAGTTAGTTTATCTGTGGTTCTTTAGGTTGTTCATCTGTGGTTCTTTAATTAGTTTAACTTTAATTAGTTTATCTGTGGTTCTTTAGGTAGTTCAGCTGTGGTTCTTTAATTAGTTTATTCATGGTTCTTTAGTTAGTTTATCTGTGGTTCTTTAATTAGTTTATCTGTGGTTATTTAGGTAGTTTATCTGTGGTTCTTAAGTTAGTTTATCTGTGGTTCTTTAGGTTGTTCATCTGTGGTTCTTTAATTAGTTTAACTTAAATTAGTTTATCTGTTGTTCTTTAGGTAGTTTATCTGTGGTTCTTTAGTTAGTTCATCTGTGGTTCTTTAATTAGTTTAACTTTAATTACTTCATCTATGGTTCTTTAGGTAGTTCATCTGTGGTTCTTTAGGTAGTTTATCTGTGGTTCTTTAGATATTTTATCTGTGGCTCTTTTAGAAGTTTATCTGTGGTTCTTTAGTTAGTTTATCTGTGGTTCTTTAGGTAGTTTGTGTGTGGTTCTTTAATAAGTTTATCTGTTGTTCTTTAATTAGTTTATCTCTGGTTCTTTAATAAGTTTATCTGTGGTTCTTTAGGTAGTTTATCTGTGGTTCTTTAATAACTTTATCTGTTGTTCTGTAGGTAGTTTATCTGTGGTTCTTTAGTTAGTTTATCTGTGGTTCTTAAGTTAGTTCATCTGTGGTTCTTTAATTAGTTTAACTTTATTTACTTTATCTATGGTTCTTTAGGTAGTTCATCCGTTGTTATTTAGGTAGTTTATCTGTGGTTCTTTAAGTATTTTATCGGTGGCTCTTTTATAAGTTTATCTGTGGTTCTTTAGTTAGTTTATCTGTGGTTCTTTAGTTAGTTTATCTGTGGTTCTTTAGCTAGTTCATCTTTGGTTCTTGAGGTAGTTTATCTGTGGTTCTTTAGGTAGTTTGTGTGGTTCTTTAGGTAGTTCATCTGTGGTTCTTTAGGTAGTTTATCTGTGGTTCTTTAATTAGTTCATCCGTTGTTCTTTAATTAATTTATCTGTGGTTCTTTAGGTAGTTTATCTGTGGTCCTTTAGGTAGTTTATCTGTGGTTCTTTAATTAGTTTATCTGTGGTTCTTTAGGTAGTTTATCTTTGGTTCTTTAGGTAGTTTATATGTGGTTCTTTAATACGTTTATCTGTGTTTCTTAATTTAGTTTATCTGTGGCTCTTTAATGAGTTTATCTGTGGTTTTAAATGAGTTTATCTGTGGTTCTTTAGGTAGTTTGTGTGGTTCTTTAGGAAGTTTGTGTGGTTCTTTAGGTAGTTCATCTGTGGTTCTTTTGGTAGTTTATCTGTGGTTCTTTACTTAGTTCATCCGTTATTCTTTAATTAGTTTATCTGTGGTTCTTTAATTAGTTTAACTTTAATTAGTTTATCTGTGGTTCTTAAGTTGGCTCATTTGTGGTCCTTTAATAAGTTTAACTTTAATTACTTTATGTGTGGTCCTTTAGGTAGTTTATCTGTGGTTCTTTAGGTAGTGCATCTGTGGTTCTTTAGGTAGTTTATCTGTGGTTCTTTAGGTAGTTTATCTGTGGTTCTTTAATTAGTTTATCTGTGGTTCTTTAGCTAGTTCATCTTTGGTTCTTGAGGTAGTTTAGTTTATCTGTGGTTCTTTAGGTAGCTTATCTGTGGTTCTTTAATTAGTTCATCTGTGGTTCTTTAATTAGTTTAACTTTATTTACTTTATCTTTGGTTCTTTAGGTAGTTCATCCTTGGTTCTTTAGGTACATTATCTCTGGTTCTTTAGGTATTTTATCGGTGGCTCTTTTATAAGTTTATCTGTGGTTCTTTAGTTAGTTTATCTGTGGTTCTTTAGCTAGTTCATCTTTGGTTCTTGAGGTAGTTTATCTGTGGTTCTTTAGGTAGTTTGTGTGGTTCTTTAGGTAGTTCATCTGTGGTTCTTTAGGTAGTTTATCTGTGGTTCTTTAATTAGTTCATCGTTGTTCTTTAATTAGTTTATCTGTGGTTCTTTAGGTAGATTATCCGTGGTCCTTTAGGTAGTTTATCTGTGGTTCTTTAATTAGTTTATCTGTGGTTCTTTAGGTAGTTTATCTGTGGTTCTTTAGGTAGTTTATATGTGGTTCTTTAATAAGTTTATCTGTGTTTCTTAAGTTAGTTTATCTGTGGTTCTTTAATGAGTTTATCTGTGGTTTTAAATGAGTTTATCTGTGGTTCTTTAGGTAGTTTGTGTGGTTCTTTAGGTAGTTCATCTGTGGTTCTTTTGGTAGTTTATCTGTGGTTCTTTACTTAGTTCATCGGTTATTCTTTAATTAGTTTATCTGTGGTTCTTTAGGTAGTTTATCTGTGGTTCTTTAATTAGTTTATCTGTGGTTCTTTAGGTTGTTCATCTTTGGTTCTTCAATGAGTTTATCTGTGGTTCTTTAGGTAGTTTATCTGTGGTTCTTTAGGTAGTTTATATGTGGTTCTTTAATGAGTGTATCTGTGGTTCTTAAGTTAGTTTATCTGTGGTTCTTTAATGAGTTTATCTGTGGTTCTTTAGGTTGTTCATCTGTGGTTCTTTAATTAGTTTAACTTTAATTAGTTTATCTGTGGTTCTTAAGTTGGTTCATTTGTGGTTCTTTAATTAGTTTAACTTTAATTACTTTATGTGTGGTCCTTTAGGTAGTTTATCTGTGGTTCTTTAGGAAGTGCATCTGTGGTTCTTTAGGTAGTTTATCTCTGGTTCTTTAGGTAGTTTATCCGTGGTTATTTAATTAGTTTATCTGTGGTTCTTTAGCTAGTTCATCTGTGGTTCTTTAGCTAGTTCATCTTTGGTTCTTGAGGTAGTTTATCTGTGGTTCTTTAGGTAGTTTGTGTGGTTCTTTAGGTAGTTCATCTGTGGTTCTTTAGGTAGTTTATCTGTTTTTCTTTAATTAGTTCATCTGTTGTTCTTTAATTAGTTTATCCTTGGTTCTTTAGGTAGTTTATCTGTGGTCCTTTAGGTAGTTTATCTGTGGTTCTTAAATTAGTTTATCTGTGGTTCTTTAGGTAGTTTATCTGTGGTTCTTTAGGTAGTTTATATGTGGTTCTTTAATAAGTTTATCTGTGTTTCTTAAGTTAGTTTATCTGTGGATCTTTAATGAGTTTATCTGTGGTTCTTTAGGTAGTTTGTGTGGTTCTTTAGGTAGTTTATCTGTGGTTCTTTAGGTAGTTTATCTGTGGTTCTTTAGGTAGTTTATATGTGGTTCTTTAATAAGTTTATCTGTGTTTCTTAAGTTAGTTTATCTGTGGTTCTTTAATGAGTTTATCTGTGGTTTTAAATGAGTTTATCTGTGGTTCTTTAGGTAGTTTGTGTGGTTCTTTAGGTAGTTTGTGTGGTTCTTTAGGTAGTTCATCTGTGGTTCTTTTGGTAGTTTATCTGTGGTTCTTTACTTAGTTCATCGGTTATTCTTTAATTAGTTTATCTGTGGTTCTTTAGGTAGTTTATCTGTGGTTCTTTAATTAGTTTATCTGTGGTTCTTTAGGTTGTTCATCTTTGGTTCTTCAATGAGTTTATCTGTGGTTCTTTAGGTAGTTTATCTGTGGTTCTTTAGGTAGTTTATATGTGGTTCTTTAATGAGTGTATCTGTGGTTCTTAAGTTAGTTTATCTGTGGTTCTTTAATGAGTTTATCTGTGGTTCTTTAGGTTGTTCATCTGTGGTTCTTTAATTAGTTTAACTTTAATTAGTTTATCTGTGGTTCTTAAGTTGGTTCATTTGTGGTTCTTTAATTAGTTTAACTTTAATTACTTTATGTGTGGTCCTTTAGGTAGTTTATCTGTGGTTCTTTAGGAAGTGCATCTGTGGTTCTTTAGGTAGTTTATCTCTGGTTCTTTAGGTAGTTTATCCGTGGTTATTTAATTAGTTTATCTGTGGTTCTTTAGCTAGTTCATCTGTGGTTCTTTAGCTAGTTCATCTTTGGTTCTTGAGGTAGTTTATCTGTGGTTCTTTAGGTAGTTTGTGTGGTTCTTTAGGTAGTTCATCTGTGGTTCTTTAGGTAGTTTATCTGTTTTTCTTTAATTAGTTCATCTGTTGTTCTTTAATTAGTTTATCCTTGGTTCTTTAGGTAGTTTATCTGTGGTCCTTTAGGTAGTTTATCTGTGGTTCTTAAATTAGTTTATCTGTGGTTCTTTAGGTAGTTTATCTGTGGTTCTTTAGGTAGTTTATATGTGGTTCTTTAATAAGTTTATCTGTGTTTCTTAAGTTAGTTTATCTGTGGATCTTTAATGAGTTTATCTGTGGTTCTTTAGGTAGTTTGTGTGGTTCTTTAGGTAGTTCATCTGTGGTTCTTTTGGTAGTTTATCTGTATTTCTTTACTTAGTTCATCCTTTGTTCTTTAATTAGTTTATCTGTGGTCCTTTAGGTAGTTTATCTGTGGTTCTTTAATTAGTTTATCTGTGGTTCTTTAGGTTGTTCATCTTTGGTTCTTCAATTAGTTTATCTGTGGTTCTTTAGGTAGTTTATATGTGGTTCTTTAATTAGTGTATCTGTGGTTCTTAAGTTAGTTTATCTGTGGTTCTTTAATGAGTTTATCTGTGGTTCTTTAGGTTGTTCATCTGTGGTTCTTTAATTAGTTTAACTTTAATTAGTTAATCTGTGGTTCTTAAGTTGGTTCATTTGTGGTTCTTTAATTAGTTTAACTTTATTTACTTTATGTGTGGTCCCTTATGTAGTTTATCTGTGGTTCTTTAGGTAGTGCATCTGTGGTTCTTTAATTAGTTCATCCGTTGTTCTTTAATTAATTTATCTGTGGTTCTTTAGGTAGTTTATCTTTGGTTCTTTAGGTAGTTTATATGTGGTTCTTTAATAAGTTTATCTGTGTTTCTAAATTTAGTTTATCTGTGGTTCTTTAATGAGTTTATCTGTGGTTTTAAATGAGTTTATCTGTGGTTCTTTAGGTAGTTTGTGTGGTTCTTTAGGAAGTTTGTGTGGTTCTTTAGTTAGTTTATCTGTGGTTCTTTAGGTAGTTTATCTGTTGTTCTTTAATTAGTTTATCTGTGGTTCTTTGGGTTGTTCATCTTTGGTTATTTACATAGTTTATCTGTGGTTCTTTAGGTTGTTCATCTGTGGCTCTTTAATTAGTTTATCTGTGGTTCTTCAGGTAGTTTATATATCTTTGGTTCTTTAATTAATTTATATGTGGTTCTTTAGGTAGTTTATCTGTGATTCTTTAATAAGTTTAACTTTAATAACTTTATCTGTTGTTCTTTAGGTAGTTTATCTGTGGTTCTTAAGTTAGTTCATCTGTGGTTCTTTAATTAGTTTAACTTTAATTACTTTATCTATGGTTCTTTAGGTAGTTCATCTGTGGTTCTTTAGTTAGTTTATCTGTGGTTCTTTAGCTAGTTCATCTTTTGTTCTTCAGGTAGTTTGTGTGGTTCTTTAGGTAGTACATCTGTGGTTCTTTAGGTAGTTTATCTGTGGTTCTTTAATTAGTTCATCTGTTGTTTTTTAATTAGTTTATCTGTGGTCTTTTAGGTAAACTACCTATCTGTGGTTCTTTAACCAGTTTTTCTGTGGTTTTGTAATGAGTTTGTCTGTGGTTCTTTAGGTAGTTCATCTTTGGTTCTTCAATTAGTTTATCTCTGGTTCTTTAGGTAGTTCATCTTTGGTTCTTTAATTAGTTCATCTGTGGTTCTTTCTTTAGTTTACCTTTAATTAGTTTATCTGTGGTTCTTTCGTTAGTTTATCTGTGGTTCTTGAGTTAGTTCATCTGTGGTTCTTTAATGAGTTTATCTGTGGTTCTTTAGGTAGTTTATCTGTGGTTCTTTAGGTAGTTTATATGTGGTTCTTTAATGAGTGTTTCTGTGGTTCTTAAGTTAGTTTATCTGTGGTTCTTTAATGAGTTTATCTGTGGTTCTTTAGGTTGTTCATCTGTGGTTCTTTAATTAGTTTACCTTTAATTAGTTTATCTGTGGTTCTTAAGTTGGTTCATTTGTGGTTCTTTAATTAGTTTAACTTTAATTACTTTATGTGTGGTCCTTTAGGTAGTTTATCTGTGGTTCTTTAGGTAGTTTATCTGTGGTTCTTTAATTAGTTTATCTGTGGTTCTTTAGCTAGTTCATCTGTGGTTCTTTAGCTAGTTCATCTTTGGTTCTTGAGGTAGTTTATCTGTGGTTCTTTAGGTAGTTTGTGTGGTTCTTTAGGTAGTTTATCTGTGGTTCTTTAGGTAGTTTATATGTGGTTCTTTAATTAGTGTATCTGTGGTTCTTTAGGTTGTTCATCTGTGGTTCTTTAATTAGTTTAACTTTATTTACTTTATGTGTGGTCCTTTATGTAGTTTATCTGTGGTTCTTTAGGTAGTGCATCTTTGGTTCTTTAATTAATTTATATGTGGTTCTTTAGGTAGTTTATCTGTGATTCTTTAATAAGTTTAACTTTAATAACTTTATCTGTTGTTCTTTAGGTAGTTTATCTGTGGTTCTTTAGTTAGTTGATCTGTGGTTCTTAAGTTAGTTCATCTGTGGTTCTTTAATTAGTTTAACTTTAATTACTTTATCTATGGTTCTTTAGGTAGTTCATCCGTGGTTCTTTAGGTAGTTTATCTGTGGTTCTTTAGTTAGTTTATCCGTGGTTCTTTAGCTAGTTCATCTTTTGTTCTTCAGGTAGTTTGTGTGGTTCTTTAGGTAGTTCATCTGTGGTTCTTTAGGTAGTTTATCTGTGGTCCTTTAACCAGTTTTTCTGTGGTTTTGTAATCAGTTTGTCTGTGGTTCTTTAGGTAGTTCATCTTTGGTTCTTCAATTAGTTTATCTCTGGTTCTTTAGGTAGTTCATCTTTGGTTCTTTAATTAGTTTATCTGTTGTTCTTTAGGTAGTTCATCTTTGGTTCTTTATTTAGTTTACCTTTAATTAGTTTATCTGTGGTTCTTTCGTTAGTTTATCTGTGGTTCTTGAGTTAGTTCATCTGTGGTTCTTTAATTAGTTTAACTTTAATAACTTTATCCATGGTTCTTTAGGTAGTTCATCTGTGGTTCTTTAGGTAGTTTATCCGTGGTTCTTTAGTTAGTTTATCTGTGGTTCTTTAGGTTGTTTGTGTGGTTCTTTAGGTAGTTCATCTGTGGTTCTTTTGGTAGTTTATCTGTGGTTCTTTACTTAGTTCATCCGTTATTCTTTAAGTAGTTTATCTGTGGTTTTTTAGGTAGTTTATCTGTGGTTCTTTAATTAGTTTATCTGTGGTTCTTTAGGTTGTTCATCTTTGGTTCTTCAATGAGTTTATCTGTGGTTCTTTAGGTAGTTTATCTGTGGTTCTTAAGTTAGTTTATCTGTGGTTCTTTAATGAGTTTATCTGTGGTTCTTTAGGTTGTTCATCTGTGGTTCTTTAATTAGTTTAACTTTAATTAGTTTATCTGTGGTTCTTAAGTTGGTTCATTTGTGGTCCTTTAATTAGTTTAACTTTAATTACTTTATGTGTGGTCCTTTAGGTAGTTTATCTGTGGTTCTTTAGGAAGTGCATCTGTGGTTCTTTAGGTAGTTTATCTCTGGTTCTTTAGGTAGTTTATCCGTGGTTATTTAATTAGTTTATCTGTGGTTCTTTAGCTAGTTCATCTGTGGTTCTTTAGCTAGTTCATCTTTGGTTCTTGAGGTAGTTTATCTGTGGTTCTTTAGGTAGTTTGTGTGGTTCTTTAGGTAGTTCATCTGTGGTTCTTTAGGTAGTTTATCTGTGGTTCTTATCTGTGGTTCTTTAGGTAGTTTATATGTGGTTCTTTAATAAGTTTATCTGTGTTTCTTAAGTTAGTTTATCTGTGGATCTTTAATGAGTTTATCTGTGGTTCTTTAGGTAGTTTGTGTGGTTCTTTAGGTAGTTCATCTGTGGTTCTTTTGGTAGTTTATCTGTATTTCTTTACTTAGTTCATCCTTTGTTCTTTAATTAGTTTATCTGTGGTCCTTTAGGTAGTTTATCTGTGGTTCTTTAATTAGTTTATCTGTGGTTCTTTAGGTTGTTCATCTTTGGTTCTTCAATTAGTTTATCTGTGGTTCTTTAGGTAGTTTATATGTGGTTCTTTAATTAGTGTATCTGTGGTTCTTAAGTTAGTTTATTTGTGGTTCTTTAATGAGTTTATCTGTGGTTCTTTAGGTTGTTCATCTGTGGTTCTTTAATTAGTTTAACTTTAATTAGTTAATCTGTGGTTCTTAAGTTGGTTCATTTGTGGTTCTTTAATTAGTTTAACTTTATTTACTTTATGTGTGGTCCTTTATGTAGTTTATCTGTGGTTCTTTAGGTAGTGCATCTGTGGTTCTTTAGTTAGTTTATCTGTGGTTCTTTAGGTAGTTTATCTGTTGTTCTTTAATTAGTTTATCTGTGGTTCTTTGGGTTGTTCATCTTTGGTTATTTACATAGTTTATCTGTGGTTCTTTAGGTTGTTCATCTGTGGCTCTTTAATTAGTTTATCTGTGGTTCTTCAGGTAGTTCATCTTTGGTTCTTTAATTAATTTATATGTGGTTCTTTAGGTAGTTTATCTGTGATTCTTTAATAAGTTTAACTTTAATAACTTTATCTGTTGTTCTTAAGGTAGTTTATCTGTGGTTCTTAAGTTAGTTCATCTGTGGTTCTTTAATTAGTTTAACTTTAATTACTTTATCTATGGTTCTTTAGGTAGTTCATCTGTGGTTCTTTAGTTAGTTTATCTGTGGTTCTTTAGCTAGTTCATCTTTTGTTCTTCAGGTAGTTTGTGTGGTTCTTTAGGTAGTTCATCTGTGGTTCTTTAGGTAGTTTATCTGTGGTTCTTTAATTAATTCATCTGTTGTTTTTTAATTAGTTTATCTGTGGTCTTTTAGGTAAACTACCTATCTGTGGTTCTTTAACCAGTTTTTCTGTGGTTTTGTAATGAGTTTGTCTGTGGTTCTTTAGGTAGTTCATCTTTGGTTCTTCAATTAGTTTATCTCTGGTTCTTTAGGTAGTTCATCTTTGGTTCTTTAATAAGTTCATCTGTGGTTCTTTATTTAGTTTACCTTTAATTAGTTTATCTGTGGTTCTTTCGTTAGTTTATCTGTGGTTCTTGAGTTAGTTCATCTGTGGTTCTTTAATGAGTTTATCTGTGGTTCTTTAGGTAGTTTATCTGTGGTTCTTTAGGTAGTTTATATGTGGTTCTTTAATGAGTGTTTCTGTGGTTCTTAAGTTAGTTTATCTGTGGTTCTTTAATGAGTTTATCTGTGGTTCTTTAGGTTGTTCATCTGTGGTTCTTTAATTAGTTTAACTTTAATTAGTTTATCTGTGGTTCTTAAGTTGGTTCATTTGTGGTTCTTTAATTAGTTTAACTTTAATTACTTTATGTGTGGTCCTTTAGGTAGTTTATCTGTGGTTCTTTAGGTAGTGCATCTGTGGTTCTTTAGGTAGTTTATCTGTGGTTCTTTAGGTAGTTTATCTGTGGTTCTTTAATTAGTTTATCTGTGGTTCTTTAGCTAGTTCATCTGTGGTTCTTTAGCTAGTTCATCTTTGGTTCTTGAGGTAGTTTATCTGTGGTTCTTTAGGTAGTTTGTGTGGTTCTTTAGGTAGTTTATCTGTGGTTCTTTAGGTAGTTTATATGTGGTTCTTTAATTAGTGTATCTGTGGTTCTTAAGTTAGTTTATCTGTGGTTCTTTAATGAGTTTATCTGTGGTTCTTTAGGTTGTTCATCTGTGGTTCTTTAATTAGTTTATCTGTGGTTCTTAAGTTGGTTCATTTGTGGTTCTTTAATTAGTTTAACTTTATTTACTTTATGTGTGGTCCTTTATGTAGTTTATCTGTGGTTCTTTAGGTAGTGCATCTTTGGTTCTTTAATTAATTTATATGTGGTTCTTTAGGTAGTTTATCTGTGATTCTTTAATAAGTTTAACTTTAATAACTTTATCTGTTGTTCTTTAGGTAGTTTATCTGTGGTTCTTTAGTTAGTTGATCTGTGGTTCTTAAGTTAGTTCATCTGTGGTTCTTTAATTAGTTTAACTTTAATTACTTTATCTATGGTTCTTTAGGTAGTTCATCCGTGGTTCTTTAGGTAGTTTATCTGTGGTTCTTTAGTTAGTTTATCCGTGGTTCTTTAGCTAGTTCATCTTTTGTTCTTCAGGTAGTTTGTGTGGTTCTTTAGGTAGTTTATCTGTGGTCCTTTAACCAGTTTTTCTGTGGTTTTGTAATCAGTTTGTCTGTGGTTCTTTAGGTAGTTCATCTTTGGTTCTTCAATTAGTTTATCTCTGGTTCTTTAGGTAGTTCATCTTTGGTTCTTTAATTAGTTTATCTGTTGTTCTTTAGTTAGTTTATCTGTGGTTCTTGAGTTAGTTCATCTGTGGTTCTTTAATTAGTTTAACTTTAATAACTTTATCCATGGTTCTTTAGGTAGTTCATCTGTGGTTCTTTAGGTAGTTTATCCGTGGTTCTTTAGTTAGTTTATCTGTGGTTCTTTAGGTTGTTCATCTTTGGTTCTTGAGGTAGTTTATCTGTGGTTCTCTAGGTAGTTTATGTGTGGTTCTTTAGGTAGTTCGTCTGTGGTTCTTTAGGTAGTTTATTTGTGGTTCTTTAGTTAGTTTATCTGTGGTTCTTAAGTAAGTTCATCTGTGGTTCTTTAATTAGTTTAACTTTGATTACTTTATCAATGGTTCTTTAGGTAGTTCATGCGTGGTTCTTTAGTTAGTTTATCTATGGTTCTTTAGCTAGTTCATCTTTTGTTCTTTAGGTAGTTTATCTTTGGGTCTTTAGGTAGTTTATCTGTGGTTCTTTAATTAGTTCATCTGTTGTTCTTTAATTAGTTTATCTGTGGTTCTTTAGGTAGTTTATCTGTTGTCCTTTAGGTAGTTTATCTGTGGTTCTTAAGTTAGTTTATCTGTGGTTCTTTAATGAGTTTATCTGTGGTTCTTTAGGTTGTTCATCTTTGGTTCTTTACGTAGTTTATGTGTAGTTCTTTAGGTAGTTTATCTCTGGTTATTTAGGTAGTTTATCTGCTGTTCTTTAGGTAGTTCATCTTTGGTTCTTTAATTAGTTTATCTGTTGTTCTTTAGGTAGTTCATCTGTGGTTCTTTATTTAGTTTAACTTTAATTAGTTTATCTGTGGTTCTTTAGTTAGTTTATCTGTGGTTCTTAAGTTAGTTCATCTGTGGTTCTTTAATTAGTTTAACTTTAATTACTTTATCTATGGTTCTTTAGGTAGTTCATCCGTGGTTCTTTAGGTAGTTTATCTTTGGTTCTTTAGGTATTTTATCTGTGGCTCTTTTATAAGTTATCTGTGGTTCTTTAGTTAGTTTATCTGTGGTTCTTTAGCTAGTTCATCTTTCGTTCTTTAGGTAGTTTATCTGTGGTTCTTTAGGTAGTTTGTGTGGTTCTTTAGGTAGTTCATCTGTGATTCTTTAGGTAGTTTTTCTGTGGTTCTTTAATTAGTTTATCTGTGGTTCTTAAGTTACTTTATCTGTTGTTATTTAATTAGTTTATCTGTGGTTCGTTGTTTAGGTAGTTTATATGTGGTTCTTTGTGGTTCTTAAGTTAGTTAATAAGTGGTTCTTTAGGTTGTTCATCTGTGGTTCTTTAATTAGTTTAACTTTAATTAGTTTATCTGTGGTTCTTTAGGTAGTTTATCTGTGGTTATTTAGTTAGTTTATCTGTGGTTCTTTAATTAGTTTAACTTTAATTAGTTTATCTGTGGTTCTTTAGGTAGTTTATCTTTGGTTCTTTAGGTAGTTATCTGTGGTTCTTTAATTAGTTCATCTGTTGTTTTTTAATTAGTTTATCTGTGGTTCTTTAGGTAGTTTATCTGTGGTCCTTTAGGTAGTTTATCTGTGGTTCTTTAACTAGTTTTTCTGTGGTTTTGTAATCAGTTTGTCTGTGGTTCTTTAGGTAGTTCATCTTTGGTTCTTCAATTAGTTTATCTGTGGTTCTTTAGGTAGTTTATCTCTGGTTCTTTAGGTATTTCATCTTTGGTTCTTTAATTAGTTTATCTGTTGTTCTTTAGGTAGTTCATCTGTGGTTCTTTATTTAGTTTACCTTTAATTAGTTTATCTGTGGTTCTTTCGTTAGTTTATCTGTGGTTCTTGAGTTAGTTCATCTGTGGTTCTTTAATTAGTTTAACGTTAATAACTTTATCCATGGTTCTTTAGGTAGTTCATCTGTGGTTCTTTAGGTAGTTTATCTGTGGTTCTTGAGTTAGTTCATCTGTGGTTCTTTAATGAGTTTATCTGTGGTTCTTTAGGTAGTTTATATGTGGTTCTTTAATGAGTGTTTCTGTGGTTCTTAAGTTAGTTTATCTGTGGTTCTTTAATGAGTTTATCTGTGGTTCTTTAGGTTGTTCATCTGTGGTTCTTTAATTAGTTTAACTTTAATTAGTTTATCTGTGGTTCTTAAGTTGGTTCATTTGTGGTTCTTTAATTAGTTTAACTTTAATTACTTTATGTGTGGTCCTTTAGGTAGTTTATCTGTGGTTCTTTAGGTAGTGCATCTGTGGTTCTTTAGGTAGTTTATCTGTGGTTCTTTAGGTAGTTTATCTGTGGTTCTTTAATTAGTTTATCTGTGGTTCTTTAGCTAGTTCATCTGTGGTTCTTTAGCTAGTTCATCTTTGGTTCTTGAGGTAGTTTATCTGTGGTTCTTTAGGTAGTTTGTGTGGTTCTTTAGGTAGTTTATCTGTGGTTCTTTAGGTAGTTTATATGTGGTTCTTTAATTAGTGTATCTGTGGTTCTTAAGTTAGTTTATCTGTGGTTCTTTAATGAGTTTATCTGTGGTTCTTTAGGTTGTTCATCTGTGGTTCTTTAATTAGTTTAACTTTAATTAGTTTATCTGTGGTTCTTAAGTTGGTTCATTTGTGGTTCTTTAATTAGTTTAACTTTATTTACTTTATGTGTGGTCCTTTATGTAGTTTATCTGTGGTTCTTTAGGTAGTGCATCTTTGGTTCTTTAATTAATTTATATGTGGTTCTTTAGGTAGTTTATCTGTGATTCTTTAATTAGTTTAACTTTAATTACTTTATCTATGGTTCTTTAGGTAGTTCATCCGTGGTTCTTTAGGTAGTTTATCCGTGGTTCTTTAGCTAGTTCATCTTTTGTTCTTCAGGTAGTTTGTGTGGTTCTTTAGGTAGTTTATCTGTGGTCCTTTAACCAGTTTTTCTGTGGTTTTGTAATCAGTTTGTCTGTGGTTCTTTAGGTAGTTCATCTTTGGTTCTTCAATTAGTTTATCTCTGGTTCTTTAGGTAGTTCATCTTTGGTTCTTTAATTAGTTTATCTGTTGTTCTTTAGGTAGTTTATCTGTGGTTCTTGAGTTAGTTCATCTGTGGTTCTTTAATTAGTTTAACTTTAATAACTTTATCCATGGTTCTTTAGGTAGTTCATCTGTGGTTCTTTAGGTAGTTTATCCGTGGTTCTTTAGTTAGTTTATCTGTAGTTCTTTAGGTTGTTCATCTTTGGTTCTTGAGGTAGTTTATCTGTGGTTCTCTAGGTAGTTTATGTGTGGTTCTTTAGGTAGTTCGTCTGTGGTTCTTTAGGTAGTTTATTTGTGGTTCTTTAGTTAGTTTATCTGTGGTTCTTAAGTAAGTTCATCTGTGGTTCTTTAATTAGTTTAACTTTGATTACTTTATCAATGGTTCTTTAGGTAGTTCATGCGTGGTTCTTTAGTTAGTTTATCTATGGTTCTTTAGCTAGTTCATCTTTTGTTCTTTAGGTAGTTTATCTTTGGGTCTTTAGGTAGTTTATCTATGGTTCTTTAATTAGTTCATCTGTTGTTCTTTAATTAGTTTATCTGTGGTTCTTTAGGTAGTTTATCTGTTGTCCTTTAGGTAGTTTATCTGTGGTTCTTAAGTTAGTTTATCTGTGGTTCTTTAATGAGTTTATCTGTGGTTCTTTAGGTTGTTCATCTTTGGTTCTTTACGTAGTTTATGTGTAGTTCTTTAGGTAGTTTATCTCTGGTTATTTAGGTAGTTTATCTGCTGTTCTTTAGGTAGTTCATCTTTGGTTCTTTAATTAGTTTATCTGTTGTTCTTTAGGTAGTTCATCTGTGGTTCTTTATTTAGTTTAACTTTAATTAGTTTATCTGTGGTTCTTTAGTTAGTTTATCTGTGGTTCTTAAGTTAGTTCATCTGTGGTTCTTTAATTAGTTTAACTTTAATTACTTTATCTATGGTTCTTTAGGTAGTTCATCCGTGGTTCTTTAGGTAGTTTATCTTTGGTTCTTTAGGTATTTTATCTGTGGCTCTTTTATAAGTTTATCTGTGGTTCTTTAGTTAGTTTATCTGTGGTTCTTTAGCTAGTTCATCTTTCGTTCTTTAGGTAGTTTATCTGTGGTTCTTTAGGTAGTTTGTGTGGTTCTTTAGGTAGTTCATCTGTGATTCTTTAGGTAGTTTTTCTGTGGTTCTTTAATTAGTTTATCTGTGGTTCTTAAGTTACTTTATCTGTTGTTATTTAATTAGTTTATCTGTTAACGAACGTTGTTTAGGTAGTTTATATGTGGTTCTTTGTGGTTCTTAAGTTAGTTAATAAGTGGTTCTTTAGGTTGTTCATCTGTGGTTCTTTAATTAGTTTAACTTTAATTAGTTTATCTGTGGTTCTTTAGGTAGTTTATCTGTGGTTATTTAGTTAGTTTATCTGTGGTTCTTTAATTAGTTTAACTTTAATTACTTTATCTGTGGTTCTTTAGGTAGTTTATCTTTGGTTCTTTAGGTAGTTATCTGTGGTTCTTTAATTAGTTCATCTGTTGTTTTTTAATTAGTTTATCTGTGGTTCTTTAGGTAGTTTATCTGTGGTCCTTTAGGTAGTTTATCTGTGGTTCTTTAACTAGTTTTTCTGTGGTTTTGTAATCAGTTTGTCTGTGGTTCTTTAGGTAGTTCATCTTTGGTTCTTCAATTAGTTTATCTGTGGTTCTTTAGGTAGTTTAGGTAGTTCATCTTTGGTTCTTTAATTAGTTTATCTGTTGTTTTTTAGGTAGTTCATCTGTGGTTCTTTATTTAGTTTACCTTTAATTAGTTTATCTGTGGTTCTTGAGTTAGTTCATCTGTGGTTCTTTAATTAGTTTAACGTTAATAACTTTATCCATGGTTCTTTAGGTAGTTCATCTGTGGTTCTTTAGGTAGTTTATCTGTGGTTCTTTAGTTAGTTTATCTGTGGTTCTTTAGGTTGTTCATCTTTGGTTCTTTAGGTAGTTTATCTGTGGTTCTTTAGGTAGTTTATGTGTGGTTCTTTAGGTAGTTCATCTGTGGTTCTTTAGGTAGTTTATCTGTGGTAAGTTCATCTGTGGTTCTTTAATTAGTTTAACTTTGATTACTTTATCTATGGTTCTTTAGGTAGTTCATGCGTGGTTCTTTAGTTAGTTTATGGTTCTTTAGCTAGTTCATCGTTGGTTCTTTAGGTAGTTTATCTTTGGTTCTTTAATTAGTTCATCTGTTGTTCTTTAATTAGTTTATCTGTGGTTCTTTAGGTTGTTCATCTTTGGTTCTTTACGTAGTTTATGTGTAGTTCTTTAGGTAGTTTATCTCTGGTTCTTTAGGTAGTTCATCTTTGGTTCTTTAATTAGTTTATCTGTTGTTCTTTAGGTAGTTCATCTGTGGTTCTTTATTTAGTTTAACTTTAATTAGTTTATCTGTGGTTCTTTAGTTAGTTTAACTTTAATTACTTTATCTATGGTTCTTTAGGTAGTTCATCCGTGGTTCTTTAGGTAGTTTATCTTTGGTTCTTTAGGTATTTTATCTGTGGCTCTTTTATAAGTTTATCTGTGGTTCTTTAGCTAGTTCATCTTTCGTTTTTTAGGTAGTTTATCTGTGGTTCTTTAGGTAGTTTGTGTGGTTCTTTAGGTAGTTCATCTGTGGTTCTTTAGGTAGTTTTTCTGTGGTTCTTTAATTAGTTTATCTGTGGTTCTTAAGTTACTTTATCTGTTGTTATTTAATTAGTTTATCTGTGGTTCGTTCTTTAGGTAGTTTATATGTGGTTCTCTGTGGTTCTTAAGTTAGTTTATCAGTGGTTCTTTAGGTTGTTCATCTGTGGTTCTTTAATTAGTTTAACTTTAATTAGTTTATCTGTGGTTCTTTAGGTAGTTTATCTGTGGTTATTTAGTTAGTTTATCTGTGGTTCTTTAATTAGTTTAACTTTAATTACTTTATCTGTGGTTCTTTAGGTAGTTTATCTTTGGTTCTTTAGGTAGTTATCTGTGGTTCTTTAATTAGTTTATCCGTGGTTCTTTAGTTAGTTTATCTGTGGTTCTTTAGGTAGTTTATCTTTGGTTTTTTAGGTAGTTATCTGTGGTTCTTTAATTAGTTTATCTGTGGTTCTTTAGTTAGTTTATCCGTGGTTCTTTAGGTAGTTAATCTTTGGTTCTATAATACGTTTATCTGTGGTTCTCTAGTTAGTTTATCTGTGGTTCTTTAGGTTGTTCATCTTTGGTTCTTTAATTAGTTTATCTGTGGTTCTAAAGTTAGTTCATCTGTGGTTCTTTAATTAGTTTAACTTTAATTAGTTTATCTGTGGTTCTTTAGGTAGTGTATCTGTGGTTCTTTAGTTAGTTTATCTGTGGTTCTTTAGGTAGTTTATCTTTGGTTCTTTAGGTAGTTCATCTTTGGTTTTTTATGTAGTTCATCTGTGGTTTTTTAATTAGTTTATCTGTGGTTCTTTAGGGATTTCATCTTTGGTTCTTTAATTACTTTATCTCTGGTTCTTTAGGGAGTTCATCTTTGGTTCTTTAATTAGTTTATCTGTGGTTCTTTAGGTAGTTTATCTGTGATTCTTTAATTAGTTTAACTTTAATAACTTTATCTGTTGTTCTTTAGGTAGTTTATCTGTGGTTCTTTAGTTAGTTTATCTGTGGTTCTTAAGTTAGTTCATCTGTGGTTCTTTAATTAGTTTAACTTTAATTACTTCATCTTTGGTTCTTCAATTAGTTTATCTTTGTTTCTTTACGTAGTTTATCTGTGGTTCTTTAGGTAGTCTATCTCTGGTTATTTAGGTAGTTCATCTTTGGTTCTTTAATTAGTTTATCTGTTGTTCTTTAGGTAGTTCATCTGTGGTTCTTTATTTAGTTTAACTTTAATTAGTTTATCTGTGGTTCTTTAGTTATTTTATCTGTGGTTCATCTGTGGTTCTTTAATTAGTTTAACTTTAATTACTTTATCTATGGTTCTTTAGGTAGTTCATCCATGGTTCTTTAGGTAGTTTATCTTTGGTTCTTTAGGTATTTCATCTGTGGCTCTTTTATAAGTTTATCTGTGGTTCTTTAGTTAGTTTATCTGTGGTTCTTTAGCTAGTTCATCTTTGCTTCTTTAGGTAGTGTATCTGTGGTTCTTTAGGTAGTTTGTGTGGTTCTTTAGGTAGTTCATCTGTGGTTCTTTAGGTAGTTTACCTATGGTTCTTTAGGTAGCTTTTCTGTGGTTCTTTAATTAGTTTATCTGTGGTTCTTAAGTTACTTTATCTGTGGTTCTTTAATTAGTTTATCTGTGGTTCGTTCTTTAGGTAGTTTATATGTGGTTCTCTGTGGTTCTTAAGTTAGTTTATCAGTGGTTCTTTAGGTTGTTCATCTGTGGTTCTTTAATTAGTTTAACTTTAATTAGTTTATTTGTGGTTCTTTAGGTAGATAATCTGTGGTTATTTAGTTAGTTTATCTGTGGTTCTTTAATTAGTTTAACTTTAATTACTTTATCTGTGGTTCTTTGGGTAGTTTATCTTTGGTTCTTTAGGTAGTTATCTGTGGTTCTTTAATTAGATTATCTGTGGTTCTTTAGTTAGTTTATCTGTGGTTCTTTAGGTAGTTTATCTTTGGTTCTTTAGGTAGTTATCTATGGTTCTTTAATTAGTTTATCTGTGGTTCTTTAGTTAGTTTATCTGTGGTTCTTTAGGTAGTTAATCTTTGGTTCTATAATAAGTTTATCTGTGGTTCTTAAGTTAGTTTATCTGTGGTTCTTTAGGTTGTTCATCTTTGGTTCTTTAATTAGTTTATCTGTGGTTCTTAAGTTAGTTCATCTGTGGTTCTTTAATTAGTTTATCTGTGGTTCTTAAATTAGTTCATCTGTGGTTCTTTAATTAGTTTAACTTTAATTAGTTTATCTGTGGTTCTTTAGGTAGTGTATCTGTGGTTCTTTAGTTAGTTTATCTGTGGTTCTTTAGTTAGTTTATCTGTGGTTCTTTAATTAGTTTAACTTTAATTACTTTATCTGTGGTTTTTTAATTAGTTTATCTGTGGTTCTTTAGGTAGTTCATCTTTGGTTCTTTATGTAGTTCATCTGTGTTTTTTTAGGGAGTTCATCTTTGGTTCTTTAATTAGTTTATCTGTGGTTCTTTAGGTAGTTTATCTGTGGTTCTTTAGGTAGTTTATCTGTGGTTCTTAAGTTAGTTCACCCCCCCCCCCCCCCCCCGCCCCCCCCCCCCACACACACACACACACACACTAATAATAAAAACAAAGTACAGAGAAATAGAAAGAGAGAGAAACTAGATAAAAGATTGTAGCATAAAATAATGATTTGCTTTAAAATCATTGAAAGGACATAGAGTGCAAATGAAACACTAAAATATTAAGGTCCTTAAAAAAGCTCAATCATAAGCACAGGAGAAGAGAAGTGTTTTTAACCTGGATTAAAAAATGTTGACAGTTGGGGCTGATTTCAGTTCTGCTGGTAGTTTGTTCCAGTTGCTTGCAGCATAACAGGTAAAAGCTGCTTCACCGTGTTTAGTTTGAACTCTGGGCTCAACTATCTGACCTGAGTCAGTAGATCTCAGAGCCCTACTGGGTTTATATTCTGCTAACATGTCATTCATATATTTTGGACCTATACCATTCAGTGATTTGTAGACCAGTAGCAGAACTTTAAAATCTATTCTATAGCTGACTGGAAGCCAATGTAAAGACTTTAGAACTGGAGTAATGTGCTCTGATCTCTTTGTTCTTGTCAACACTCGAGCTGTAGCGTTCTGAATGACCTGCAGCTGTTTAATGCTTTTTTGTGGGATTCCAGTCAGAAGACTGTTACAGTAGTCGAGTCTACTTGAGATGAAAGCATGATTCAACTTCTCCTGGTCTGTTTGCGACATAAAACCCTTCACTCTGGATATGTTCTTAAGCTGATAGAAGGCTGTTTTGGTGATTGATTTGATATGACTGCTGGAGGTCAGATCTGAGTCTATCAGCACGCCAAGGTTTCGGACTTGGTCCCTAGTTTTTAGAGAGAGTGACTCGAGATGTTTACTGAGGGCAATCCTCTTCTCTTTATTGCCAAAAACAATGACCTCAGTTTTGTCCTGATTTAATTGAAGGAAATTTTGGTTCATCCAGGTAGTTTTTCAGTGGTTATTTAAGTACTTTTTTTTTTTTTTGGTACTTATATCTTTATATATTTAGATTTATATTGCATGCTTGTCTAGCACCGGGGATCGAGGGAAACGGCATTTCAGTTTTTGTTTATGTCCTGTACATTCATGAAAACTGACAATAAAGTTTACTTGAATCTAGTTTATCTGTGGTTCTTTAGTTAGTTAGTTAGTTGTGGTTGGATGTGGTTGGATGCTGAGTGGACAGTGGACAGTGGACAGTCGTATTTAGTGGCTGGACGTCACAGAGAACCGACCGCGATCCGTTTTACTTCAGTTATTTCTGCACCCCAGGGCTCTCTGCCTCACTGCCGTAGTCCATCCTTCCGGTCCGAGGTCACAAAGGTCTTTAAAAAAAACCTTCATCCCACTGTGCTTCCAGTCACAGTTCACTACTGGCTGACATTTTGAAAGGACGACTGATCAATTGTGTGTGCAGCTTTTCTTCCTTGTGCTCCCTGTCTGTGATCGATAACCTTTTGCGTTTGTATTTTAAGGCCCCCTTTTGAGGCTGGGCTTCTTTTCATAGCGTTCCGCCTCTGGCGCGCTGCCCTCTGTAGTCCACAATGTTTTTTGAAGTCTGCTATCTTTGTGTGAGGTTCAGCACAAAGCTAGAATGTTAGCAACATAATGGAATACATTTTCCAATTCCAACAACATTAATGCAGTTAAAAACCCAGGCTGATTCAATGCAGCGGTTTCCTGCATCACAGCAGAAATACAACGTATGAGAGCAGTGGGCGAGAGACATCGTGATTACCGGGGCTTTTGTTTTGACAGGGCGAAGATGGCTATTTGTGTATTGTTGAAAGTGCAAAGCTTTTAGTTACCGTGACTTTGCCCCAACCTGTGTGAAATTAACTGAAACCCGACATAAGCGTCTGTGAGAAACCTGACACACAAATCCAACCAAGTCGCTATAGATCTTGTGGAGTGTTTTTTTTCACATCAAACTAGATCACTTGACTCCATGAACCCCAATTAACAGGAACCATTTGAGGCAGCGCTGTTTGGCGAACGTTGTCCCTCTTAGGGAAAACTGTGTACGTAGAATATTTATGTTGCTCGTCATCGCAGGCGCAAACGTCGGCATAGCGTACTGACTCAGACAGACAGACAGACAGAACTGACTCCTCTCTTTGGTGTCTGGCCTGCTGTTGGTTCATGTCCCCGCGTTGTGCAGGCTGTCCAGAACGCGCTGTTGTTCGGTCCAGACGGCAGACATTATTATCACATTGGTTTTGTTTGTGTTCAGCTTCGGCCTGGCTCCGGCCGGGGTCTCTTACCCGCGCCGTTGGGGATGAGAGGAGAAAACATCCAAAGATGGAGGAGTTTGGAGAGTGAAACCATGCAAACAGACAAACAGACAGACAGAGCAGTGGAGGAACTCAATGGAGGAGAAGTGAGAGTCTGGTGGCTGATGGTACGACACCACCGGGTGGTTTCTATCACGAACGTGTTTAAAAACACGACTGCGGCTGCCAACTTGAGCACCTCATATGACAGGATTCACGTGAACACAACGCGGTTTGGCTTCTCTCTGAGGACCCTGCTCATGAAAGGCTCATTGAAAGGAACGGGCAGGTGTGCGTTTGCAGTCAGCTTGCAGACATGTTTCTGTATCGCTGCGACCATCTGTTCCCGCACGCCAGTCGCCACTGGAATTTAGATTTCTTATAAAAAATATATTTTTTAAATCTTGTTTTGCGCATGAAATTCAGCTTTATTTAGCGCAGCCCCCCCATTCCCCAATATTAAGCTATGCCTGAGTCATGAGATTACCCCCTCTTTATATAAACACATTAATGCATAATTCAGTTTGTGTGGGGGGGGGGAAATAATATGCCTCAATATCAAAACTAGACGATCAGATGGCATTAAACATTCATCAGATGGATATTGGAAGAGGCCTTCCACCAGCAAGCCCAATATCCAAACTATTCTCCCTCCTTCTCAGTGCTGCTCCTGTATCTTAAGTTATGTGATCTTATGTTATGTTATGTTATCTTAATGAGCTCTCTGGCTTGTGCCTCCACATTCTCCCTGACTTGTTACACTGAGTTGTGACTGCCGAGCCCACGGGTTCGACCTCACTGGAATTCACTGGCTTTTACTGAGGCTTGTCCTGGCGAGGATGTGACCGTGGTAAGGGTTTGTGTTTAACATAAAACATGCACGGGGGGGGGAATCAGTGATGTCGTTCCTCCACGTATGCATTCTGCACGCATGCATGCTACACGTACGCACACGGGCGCATACGCAAACACGCATTCAACTTGCATAACATTATTTGACTAAAATATTAACGCATTCCATTTACTCGTGATGTCCCATGAAACATTCACTCGCATTACTTAGTTTCACAGAAAACGGCTTGTTTAGCCAGACGTTCAGCAGTGGCGCGTCTTAATTCCCCTAAAGCTTGCTCGTCCTACGGGCACCAAACATGCTTCGTCCAGATGAAGGACACGCATCATAGGGACACGCATCACACACGTCCAAGAGCAAGCCTCTGTGTCGGCACGGCCGTTCCCCGCCAGAGAGTGAGCCGCAGAGTGAGAGTGAGCCGGAGAGTGAGCGAGAGTGAGCTGCAGAGTGAGCCGGAGATCGAGCCAGAGAGTGAGCCGCAGAGTGAGAGAGAGTGAGCCAGAGAGTGAGTGAGAGTGAGCCGGAGAGTGAACCGGAGAGTGAGCGAGAGTGAGCCGCAGAGTGAGCGAGAGTGAGCAGGAGAGTGAGCGAGAGTGAGTGGCAGAGTGAGCGAGAGTGAGACGCAGAGTGAGCGAGAGTGAGCGGCAGTCCCCGGCATATCACACGCTATGAGGAGATACAACATCTTCATTCTGTTGCTTTAATCAATAAACTCTTTAATCAAGAATGTATTTCACAATGCAAGCACATCCTCATTCTCTTGGCTTTTTTTTCTTTTTTTCAAGCGGCCTCTTTTCATTATTGAGCCAGACTCCTCGGCCCTTGATTTGTCACCCCAATAAACAATCATCAGCGGCAGCCAGCAAATTAAATTCAAAAGCCACTCGACAAAAAAAGTGGTTGAGCTGTAAAAAAAAAAAATAGTAATAATAATAATAAAAATATTAATAACCCAACAAAACTTGACCCCGCCTATTGGATTCCCAAAATGTGGCAGTTGAGGGGCAGCGCGGGGCATGCTAGTCCCCCATGGTCGCCCCTCTGTTCAAACTCCTGTACCCCAGGCCCTGACCACACCGCCCAGGCCCACGGGGGGGGGGGGGGGGGGGGGGTGTCAAGCCAATCTGTCTGTCGGAGGAGACCTCAGATGTGACCTCAGATCCACGCGGGCCCGCGGCACGTCAACAACAAACCTAAAAATCAAAGGCGACAAAAAAAAACGGACAAGGAGAGGAAGAGAATGGTTCTGTTTCTGGCGGTGAGGGCCGTGACCGCGGTCTGCGTGCCGAATGGGACGTCTCGTCAAAGAAGAGATGACAGTTATGTGGTCGAGATGCTTTCGCTGTTGTTCCTGACTGGCTGCCAGAAATGCGATCTTTCACGGGGGGGGGGGGGGGGGGGGGTTGTACATTTGCAAGTCAGTGAAGGTATTTTGGTTCTTGCTTTGTTTGGGAGGATTAAAGGGTTATGCAGAGAGTTGCAATGCATGCGTTTGAATAAACGAGCCAATGGGCTTTCGTACAGTAAATAGAGTAAGTCTGCCACTAAAAGAGAGGTGATCCCGATCAGGTTCACACAGGAAGACACTCGACATCTGAGTGCACCGTTCGCTCCTGGCCTCAGATGGTTTCATGTCGAGCGAGAATATTTCCATAATAGTCATTATTTTTAATGTCAGTTCTCGGGTAATGTTATATTTGGATTTAGCTCATAGATCTATCATGCCTGTCACTTCTGTTTTAGCCTGAAGGTATGTAAACCGGAAAAAAAAATCTATTTTACGAATACATTTTTTTTTTAAACCACAAATCGGCGATTAATTAATTTAACTGGTGAATGGGACTTGGTAGATTGTGCATTGGGGACAGCCCTACATGACTGAGGAGTTGTGTGACTTGTGACCAAAACATGCAACATGAGTCTATTCTTTCCGCATATCAAACACGATTGAGAGAGCTGAATGTCCTCTTCAGCACAGGATCTTTAATTGGTAAACATCATTACCCCAAAGTTGGTTCTGTTTTGTAACACAGAGAGTCCCTCAAAGTGGTTTCCCGAGGAAAGTATTTTGGATTGATAACATGACATCTATTATTAAACGACTTAACCGTGGAGGTAATTTCAAAGCCAGATCTGAGATCTTTGGTCCAAAGTAAAAGTTACACAAACAAACTAACAAGCGGTTTGTCTTCACCATCTGTTGTAAATGTAGAACAAAACTGAGGCACCCGCATGTAAATCAATGATGTATGCTTTTCTAAGAATGAAACAAAGAGCAAAAACAAAACAAAAATATACATACATAAAAAAACAACGTAAATGCCATCATCTCGCACTGTATTTTGTAATAATATTCCACCTCGTTATTGTTGCCGTGCAGCCGTGAAGCGTGCACACACTACACCGTCTCCAGTTTAGGTTCAGTTAAGCCTTGTAAGGTAGAGTCCCTATGCTCTCTGTGAACGAGAAGACCCAGGCTGTAGGCACACACATTCCCTTGTATCCCAGCTCACTCTGCAGAAACCCAAGATAAAGCAAATTATAGCTCAGTTTTTTATCCTCCTCTCTCTTTCGCTCTTCTTCCCTTTCTTTCTTTTTTAACTTTATCAGTTGTAGGTTCTGACTTTAATGAAGACGAAGGTTGTGGGTTTTTTTTTTTTTGTTTCCTTTATCTTCCTGTTCCCGTTATCTCGTCCCACTCATCTGAGAGCCTCGGTCGCGTGTCTCTGGCTAATTGACGCCTTATTAAAAGAAAAGGCTGGCTGTGTGTATGTGTGTGTGTGTGTGTGTGTGTGTGTGTGTGTGTGTGTGTGTGTGTCTGTGTGTGTGTGTGTGTGCGCGCCACTCCATCAAAGTGCAGACTGAAGCCATGTTGGGGTGGATAAGATGTGAGAGACGTGGATGTGTGATGCGCGTGCGTCACATCTACCACCATCGATTTTATTAGACAATTTTGCTTTATTTCCCCCCCCCCCGAACAAACTCGACCAAAACTTGACCGAGTGCGGAATAAACGCCATCTCTAGCGCCTGCCCCGCCCCGAGAAATCTTTCTGTTTTTCTTTATCTGTTTCGTTGAGGTTAGGGTTCTTCTTCTTCTTCTTCTTCTTCTTCTTCTTCTTCTTCTTCTTCGTCTTCGTCTTCGTCTTTGTCTTCTCACTCAGTAGGCGTTAACATCCCTCGATGGTGGTCGCTGCGGCTTGGCCGTGTGGTCGAGCACTGGAAGTAGTAACCATCCAGAAGAACGATGGGGAATTTCCAGATAATGGAGCCGTGGTGCATCATGCATGCTGTGTGTGATTGCCTCTCTCTCTCGCTCTCTCTCTCTCTCTGTCGTGCACGCGCCCTCCTATTCTCATGCAGGACCACGTGTACCTCTTTAAAGTTCTCTTCCAATTGCAGCTCCGGGAGAATGGAGGTCCTAAAACTCTATCCCCCCCCAGCAGACATCTTCCCTTGACAAATGGTGATGACAGCTATGTGATCCACAGGCTCGCGCGCGCTCGCACACACACGCAGACACACACACACACACACACACACGCAAACACACACGCAGAGACACACAAAAACACGCACAGGCAGGACACACACGCACACACACACGCAAAACACACACGCAGACACACACAAAAACACGCACACGCAGACACACACACACACACGCAAACACACACGCAGACACACACAAAAACACACACACGCAGACACACACACACACACACACAGACACACACACCCGCACACACACACACACACACACACACACATACACACACGCAGACACTTGCATTCACGGCCTGGGTCGGCTCTTGCAGAACCCCAACAACCCCGCAACTCCAGACATGCACGTCTCACGTGCACGTGGGGGCCGTGCACGTCTCACGTGCACGTGAGGCCGGGCGGGACGGGGGGACATTCAGGAGATCATTCATGGTTATGGCATTCTAAGGTGGCAGGCATTACCCCTCACGACCAGTGGACCTGCAGGGATTTATATAGGATGCTGATCGTTATGCAGCGGAACCGATAAAGATGTGGAGATTTAGGAAATTAAATTGCACAGGGACGGTGTAGCGAGAGGGGGGGGGGGGGGGGGAAGAACTGAAAAAAGTTTCAATTTGACCTGAACGAGGAAGCCTCAACTTTCATTTGCACTTTGCTGGCGGAAAAAAGTGAAGGACTCTCTCTCTATCTTTCCCTCTCTCTCTCCATCTCCGTCTCTCTCTCCATCCCTACACCCATCTCTCTCTCTCTCTCTCTCTCTCTCTCTCTCTCTCTCTCTCTCTCTCTCTCTCTCTCTCTTTCACCTTGTGTCTATTTATTTTTATTTTTTTTTCTCCTCACGCACGGCGGTTTGTACCGGATGGGATGGAAATGATGCGGCGCATTTCATTTTAAGTGTGTGTGTGTGTGTGTATGTGTGTGTGTGTGTGTGTGTGTGTGTGTGTGTGTATGTGTGTGTGTGTGTGTGTGTGTGTGTGTGGTGTATGTGTGTGTTTGTGTGTGTGTGTGTGTGTGTGTGTGTGTGTGTGTGTGTGTGTGTGTGTATGTGTGTGTTTGTGTGTGTGTGTGTGTGTGTGCACTCAGGGGTACTTGCTGGGGTGGGGGGGGGGGGGGGGGGGGGGGGGTGCTGCATGATGAAACGCCATCTAAAGAACTGTGAGAATCCCACATGCTGACGAGCTTCCAAGCCTCAGCTCTGTGGGGGGTAGCGGTGTGTGGGGGGGGGGGGGGGGGGGGAGGCATTCACGGTTCCTTTTTTTATCGGTTAGTGGAACCCGCGCGGTTCTTGATGGGTTCAAACAGGGCGTCCTTCCACCTAGGCGGTGCTGCTCACCTCAAACGCCGGCGATGAGGGGGGGTCATCGGGGCCTACGCTAGGACGCACTCGCTCTCCTACGCTCTCTCTCTCCTCTCTCCACCCCCCTGCTGAGTCCTCTTGCAAGCGTGTGAACTCCCCGGGGGGGGGGGGGAGCACCAGGTGATGAATCTACAGGAAGAGGGGCGTCGGGAATGCCGGGAACAAAAGCTCTCCTCCTCCTCCTCACGTCTGGGAACGTGTCAGATGAGGAGAAGGTGGCGCCCAGGGGGAATGTTGGTCCCTGTAGCTCTAGCTTCGCTTTTTCACCGGCGGTTCGGCTGCTGCACTCGCCGGCAAACGTTTGAATAAAGTTTGAACTCGATGGGTGGTGTGGAACCCCCCCCCCCGACCCGTGGGAATGATTTACGACGCAGAAAAAAAACGTCATTTAGCAGCTGTGAGTTTTGGGTACATGCCATTAAGGCAACAGATAAGGGTGAGGTTATTATCTTGCTCAATGATGCTTACAGGTAGCCCGTGGATATCGGGGACCCATTTAGTCATTTAGAAGCCACTGATATCCATAGTGGCTCACGGGGCATTTCATATGCATAGCTAAAGTAGGGCTAGACCGCAGACATCAGTGTGGATCCACAGCCTTTCATGTGGCTGTCCAACATCAACACTAGGAATCAGCCTGGCCACTACGCCATGCTAATCATAGGGATTTAATCCTTCAGGATTGGCAACTTTGTGCTCAGCAGCCTATTATATGTGTTTTCTCCAAAATGACACAATAGTAAATCAATGGTTTTTGGTGCTATTTCCTCTTGTCACATCTTGTTCTTCTGTTTAGTTTTGATCTATGGCCGCCCTAAAACAGATTGGCTTCCTTCCACCCTGTCATCATTCAGTGCCCTTCTCCTTCTTTTT
>JAXIVH010000081.1:632024-960019 GCA_036785325.1 Urophycis tenuis | reverse complement strand
TACCGTGTACGGACTGCGCACAGACTGACATAAGTCATGTCAGTTAAATGTTTGAGGAATTTGGCACAGAAAATGCTGACAAACCTTTGAGTTAAAGTCGTAGTTTCTGTTCAAAGTGTGGAACATGAACAGAGTTCAGTGAACTGGAACACTCACCTCATCTCTCTCTTCGTCGACCTCAAACACCTGGGTAGGCAGCTTGTCAGACTTCAGGCCTTTGCTGTCGGGGGGGGGGGGGGGGGGGGGAACATTTATTTGACATAAACACCCTCCCACATGCAAACACAAACACAGCCCCTCCACCACAGAACACAGTACTGTACTGTCCAGCTCTCATTAGTATTCTCATGTTGTGGCCCATGGCATGGTCTAATCCTGCTCATAGCAGGTTAGGAGGATTAGCCAATGTTGTCACCAAGGCGACTTTGGGTGAATTCAGATGTCATTAAGAATTAAGAAGAATTAATTAAGAATTACGGGCTGGGCACATCAAACCTGTTTTGTAATATACACCAGAAGACTTTCCTTTATTGTCAATGAAGAAAATCTTGAGGCGAGTATAAAGAAAATGCAATGAGATCCTCATTCCCTGTTGCATCACATCACGTGACCAAGATATTCCATCCACTCCGACGTGCCAAAGGCAAACTCTTGCTGCCAAACCAACACATACAGTAAATCAAAGTCAACGACACGCGAAAGCCCTTCAAATGGCCGACAAGTCCGCTAAATCCCATTCCCAAATCCGTATGTCGCTTTTTACCTTGGCAGCATGCGGAAATCTCCAGAGTAGGCCTCGTATTTGTAGCTGATGACGTGCCAGTCGGTGTTGTACATCTTGATGCACTGCCAAACGGGTCCGCACACACACACACACGCACACACGCACGCACACGCACACGCACACACACACACACACACACACACACACACGCGTATCAGCTGGGATTAGGCTGGGGGCCGATGGAGGGAGAAGCTCTGGCCTTTAGCGAGACAGTTCTCTCACTAGTTGGTCTCTCACTAGAATAGGTAGGCTGGTGGGTGGGTAGGTAGGTAGGGGTGGGAGGGTTTGTTGAGCTTGAGTAATGTGTCATGTAGTTTTACGAGTTTGTGCTACGTGTTTTAAGTGTGCATATGTACGTTAAGATCAAGGACCACAATGGAAATGAGTCTATGACTTTTTGTGCTATCCTTGACACTGTTTTAATGCATGATTTGTATCGAAATGTATTTCAATGGATTGTCAAATAAACTAAACTAGGATCTTCACACGGTAACAGCCGTCACCTCATGATATGGAGAAAAAAAACAACACGAGAAACAACATCTCCTCATTGACTTCATGAACTTTCCCATCGGTGAGATAGACGTCGTAACGTCTCACATCAGCGTCAAGGAGCTGTTGATGAAGTCAAGTCACGGCTTCAACTGTGAGCCTCTTTCCATAGGACTCACTTGTGCTGTGGCAACAGTAACAAAGCTCAGCTCCTGAAAAGATTTAGGGCCTGGCTGGTGTCAACTAGAGTCATATGCTCTACCAAAAAATAATTAAAGCCAACGTGAGATAATTCCCACTGAGTCATTTAGTCTTCTATAACTTCTATAACTGTTTGTGTGTGTGTGTTCTGTATAATTTCAGCCAGGCATGCGGCATCATAAAGACTTGTTCGATTTTGACTACGTTTTTTCGTGCGCCAACAAAGCCGGGTTCGCAAACTTACATTCACGCTATGACAACGCCTGGGAACGAGACGAATCTGTAAGCTTGTGTTTAATTTGCTCTGGCCCGCCTCCAGCAGACCCGGCCAATCATGGCTGTATATCTGATATGGGGCCCGCCCCCATATTAGATAAACGGTTGTGATTGGCCCGACAGAGGAGGCCGATACGATGACAGATGCGTGCCCTATAGGAGAGCCCTTGAGGCATTTCTATAAACAACCAAGATGGCTACCGCTGACCTATCACACGATTCTTTGCTCTGATTGGTTGTGGTGGGTCTTTCCAATTGCGTCTGGCGATGTCAGGCTGGCTGTGACTCACCCCTGGAGATACTTTTGGCCTAGGAACCACCTAATTTATTTTGGCCAGTAAACTCAGGACCTTTTAAAGGACTCCTACCATGTATATTATCAATATAATATCAATAACGTAATCCCCTGTTCAGTTTCTAAATTGACGAATGATCACGAATGAGCGAACGAAGCAAACAAGGCTCGCAGGCAAATGTACATCCTGTGACTCAGTGGGACCCGTAACCCACTTCTGACTCACGGCCCGTGGGTTGAAAACCACCTTTGACGACACAAGCAACCGCCAGGAGGTGCACTGTTGGGGTACCTCTTTGGCAAACAGGCTCCGGGCTTCCCGCTCCGCATTCTGGGGTACCGTGGGAACCACTGTCCTCCTCTGGCGAGACACCTGGGACGCCTGCACACACACACACGCACACACAGACACAGACACAGACACAGACACAGACACGCACACGCACACGCACACGCACACGCACACACACACGCACACACACACACACACACACACACACACAAATAATTGCACACATACAACATCACAAACACAGAGTCACAAATACCAAATACCAAATACGCGTGTGAGTGTGTGACTCCCACACACACACACACACGGTTCAAAATGCTTTAGCGTGAGAACTTGTTTATACAGATTCCAAACAATCTATTCGTATACTGGTGATATATCATCCTCCCTCCATGTGAGGAGAAGGAGCTGGAGAGAGGCAGAGAGACAGAGAGAGAGACAGCGAGACAGAGATTCAGACAGACGGGCAGGAAGACAAACATGCACACAAACACGCAGTCCGACCGACATACAGACAGATAGATGGACGGAGAGCGATACGACACAGAGACAGACAGACATAGAGACACAGAGACAGACAGACAGACAGACAGACAGACAGGCAGAGACAGAGTGAAGGTAAGAGAGGGAGAGTCAGCGGCCCTCACGAGCGCTGACTCAGAGGAAACCGATGAGTGCCAGCACATTCTCCTGGTGACAGGGCGAGAGACAAGGAAAAGAGAACGAGAGAGAGCGAGAGAGAGCGAGAGAGAGCGAGAGTGAGCGAGAGTGAGCGGGAGCGTGGCATGGCTTGCCTCTAAACCTAACCATATGCGTTGGACGGAGCGCCATTAAATACAGGGGCCCTTGTAAGTTGGCAGCGTGGGTTGACGCCGGTCTGGGGTTGTGTGCGTGTGCGCGTGTGTGTGCGTGTGTGCGTGTGTGTCTGTGTGTGTGTGTGTGTGTGTGTGTCTGTGTCTGTGTCTGTGTGTGTGTGTGTGTGTGTGTGTGTGTGTGTGTGTGTGTGTGTGTGTGTGTGTGTGTGTGTGTGTGTGTGTGTGTGTGTGTGAGGTGGGGAGGGGGTGGATTACGATGGGAAACGTTCCATAGAGAGCGGAATCCTCAGAACCCCATCCTCCGTGTTTTTTCTCGAGACAGAACCCGCGGACACTGAGACCGGCTCGAAGGAGGCCGTCGGGGGAGAAAGGAGGCCCCCCCCCCCCCCCCCTGTGTGCAGGAGACCTATGTCGGGTGCCGCGGGTTCGATGCCGTGCACTGGAAAGAGCTTGGAGACGCGTAGGAGGTGGAAAAAGCGGCGCTAGACTCAGACATATTTATCTATCGGCATGGTAACTGTCACCTTGCAGGAACACGCCAAGCTATCTGTAACCCGCAGCTTCCCGGTCTTATCCGGAATCAGATAAGTTGTTCTGATTCCCGACTTGTCCCCGTGCATCCTCAACACCTGAGGTCACCGATTCAAAACAAGTGCTGGTAGCGACGCAACCAGGTCGCAGTCTGTCTGCAAACACGCAGACAATTCGGCACTTTTTTTCCCTGCACAGAGATTATTTAGCTAACTGCTGATGCGCAACTGGTGATTCATATTATCACCAGTCCCTCACCTGTCGACGCCGCATCACAGGTAGCCTCGTTAGCACGGCGCCACTGTTCAGAGCACCTTGGCAATCCTTGGAAGGTAATTAAAGGTGCGTTGCCCTCACGTGGACAGAAGCTAGGCCACTGCAGGGCTAGCGGAAAGGGAAACGCTAGCCCAGTGAACTCCCCTTCCTCAACGACGATGCTTGTTAATATTTAATGTTCCCCCACCCGCGGTCTCTTTGATACAGGCACAACAATGAAACCCTACACATATGGAGGTGTAGTAGGGGGTAAGGGGGTGGAGGGTGTGTAGGAGGGGGAGGCGGGTGTTGGGTGAAGGAGGCGGCGGTGGGGGAGGGGGGGGTTACCGAGACGTCGTCGACGGGGCACAGCAGGAGGTCTCTGTGGGGGTCGCTGTGGATCTGGGCCTTCCTCTGGAAGACCACCGCCTCGTAGTCCAGGGGCTCCACGATCTTCGGCTTCTCCTGCGTGGGACGGAGGGGAGGAGAGACCAGATCAATGGGGACTTCATTACTATTGTGCATCGCTTTGTTCCACGGTTTGGTCACACGTGACTTGTGTGTGTGTCATGATCCCAAGTGGTGTTTGAGTCACTACCAGACCATCCTAGGGGAAGGATGGTGGAACAGAGGAAACAGAACAGGGGTTCGGGGTACACATGCCAACATACATCGTCTACCTGCAGGCGAGATGCTCCCCCGCTCATTACCGTGAATGGCAATAAAACTGTAAGTCGCTTTGGATGAAATCACCTCGCTGAAGGACTTTGTAGATAGTAAACAGATGATACAAATGTTTACAGATTTCAACTGTTCCAGGCGCCCGTTCGAATACAATGTCCCATGAAATGCTACACAGCCATCGACGGCTCAGAGACGCGGAGAAGCCGCAACGTGTTCCCACGACCACGAGCCAATGCCCACCAGGACTGCTTTCATTTTCCAACCGCCACTTTGTCACTGACTTCTTTTTTTTAACACAAACCATGCGTGACCAGAGAGAGTCGACTGACTCTTTGAAACAAGAGGAAAGGGGGTCTTATGGGAAGTGCAGTTTTTTTTTTTATTGCAGGAAATGCAATAAAGAAACAACCACAAATTCAATGTACAGGTTTTTATGCGTCCTCCCCTTGCTGTCCGGAAATGTGATCCAGGTCACTGATACTTAAATCACCCTTTGTAGATGACGTACAAAGTGCCTATGGGACATCGGGAATCTGTTTAGCTAAGCTAAATCGAGCCCTTTGCAAAGAGGCATCATTGCAGGACAAACACAGGTGCACATGAGTACTACATAAAGGTTGGGTACATTCATGAGGCAGGACACAGGTGGTAGCGCTACGCTAGTTTATCACAACCCGTACTCTGGTCCATAAAACATGGACATAATGAGACGCTGCTTTGACCTTCAACATGGCCGCCATACTGGAGAGGTCAAGACCAAGCAAACAGAGGGAGCTGTGGTTTTTCTTACATGGCCGAAAAAACTCAGGCAGTCAAAACCGGTGGGAGAAATGCAAACATTTCATCCAGAAAACACAGCTCCCCTCGTTTACATGTATTAGTTCACCGGCCAGTTGGGGGCCTCTCCAAAATGGCGCCGACGATGACGTGCAATCCAAAGGCCAACGTGGCGCGGTGCTGCCGGCTTGTTGTGCGAAATGCATTCTGGGAACGCCTGCCCTTCCCGAGTCCACCCACGTCGCCACGCGATGCCTCCATGAAGGGCGGGCAGAGCAGGAACAACACATTCAGGGGCGTTTGAGGCGCACTTAGCGCGGCACTGACTTTTGGGAATGGAATCTGCGGCTGATGACGTTTCAACAGAGTCCACGAGAGCACAAGTGCAGGTATGAACGCCGATTGAGAAAGGGCGTCGATACGTCTTGACGCAAAAGCAGCGGGCCCACAATTGGCGATACGAGGGACGACCTGTGAGTGTCCTCCGACGACACCTCTGTGAAAAGGCTCTGCTGCTGAGGTGTTGACTGGACGGCCAAACGGGGGCTCACTTCACCGGGCACCTGCACGTCATGCTCCCTCCAAGCCCTGATCGAGTCCAGCCCCGAGCCTGTCTCTGATTTTAGCAGCTCATTACCGCATGTTCACGCACACCCAGTTCGGCTTTGTTCCTGTTATTTCATCAATGACAGCTGCGTCTCCCCTTGTTAAGTCAAGTGGCCCCCGCTCCTTTAAAGAGTTTAAACACATGCTCACGTCGAACAAAACGAAACAAAGAAGCGACGACAACATAAGAACTGTCCCCAGGGACAGTGGATAAACAAAGGCAGAGAGACCAACAGGAGAAGCAGAAGAGGAAGTAAGAGAGTTGCAGCTGAACGGACAAATCACAACAGGAGCTGATCTAATCACTGTGGATGAACCAATGGCGGCAGAGACTGTGTGCAGTCATAATAATAATAATACAATAATAATTCCATTCGGTGGATGCTATTATCCAAAGTGTCTCACAATACGATGAGTGCACTCATTCTTACTGGCGTTGTTGTGGCGGTGTCCCAGAAGTCCCCGAAACTTCCACATCGATGAAGACATCACAACCATCACAGGTTAATTCTGTTAGTTCTGCATCTGAGCGCTCGTCACGCAAACACTTGTCATTAATGTGCACCAATCAAAAGAGGGGGGCAACGATGCCTTCTGCTCTGAGCGTAACTGCAGAGTCCCTATGTTGTCCTTCAGGTGTTGTAAAGAGGCACTCAGTTCAATGTGTGCCAGGGAAACGCCATGGAGTCTGAACGCCAGCAGGCACAGCACAACTAGGTCAAAACATAAACATGGCTCACCCAGCTCTGAGTGGTTATGTATGTAGTGCGTGTGCGTGTGCGTGCGTTTGCGCGTGTGTGTGTATGCGCATGTGTGTGTGTATGTGTGTTTGTGTACTTGCGTGTGTGTGTATGTGCGTGTGTGTGTGTGTATATGCGTGTGTGTATGTGTGTATGTGTGTGTGTGTGTGTGCGTGTGTGTATGTGCGTGTCTGTGTGTGTGTGTGTGTGTGTGTGTGTGTGTGTGTGTGCGTGTATGTGTGCGTGTATGAGTGTGTGTCGGGGGAAGGCAATAATTAATTCTTAAGAAAGTTGTGACAACTTCAAGCAGGAGATAAGCGTGGAAGCTGGCGTAGCACAGCTTAGCCCTGTAAATGTGTAAGCCTCGACTACACACTGGGGACTCTGGAGGGGGGGCCTGGAAAAAAATCATGCATTATGGGGACCACCTTGTGGTCACCGCTGATCTGCTGGCCTCAGCAAAACACACTCTCATCAAACACACACCACCGCGCACCCCTGGTGCACCGCGTCACTCTGCGGGGGCAGGGTAACGGAGGGTGCACGCCTCTGAGCCACAGGGCACTAGGTTCGATCCCCGATGTCAAAAGGCACTAGGTTCGATTCCCCAATGACTACAGGCGGGCACAGCCTAATCTGTGTGTGTAGATAGAGACATGTGTGTGGGTGTGTGTGTGTGAGCAGCGTGAGGCGGCCCAGCTGTGGTTAAGACCCTCTGTGATGCTTGCATTGGCCCAGGGTGAGAGATAGAGTTAGAGATAGAGAGAGCGCGAGAGTGACAAAGAGAGTGAGCGGAGTGACTGCTTTCAGAAGCACAGCATCTGCCACGTTGTCCCCCTCCCTCATATCGCAGTTCTCAGGCCTGACAGCTAAAACCAACATCTCACCTGAGGTCCTCAGCTGCATCTGCGTAGCGACACCACATGCTGAACGGTGTTGGACTGACAGTATGTTCACTGCATCCCTACTGACCAAAGGTCTATCCAGAGCCCTGTAGCTAGTGGCTAGCCAGGTAGAAGTCCGTGTGCCAGTTGAGAGTTAGCGATAGCATTTAGCCTCAGATAAGAAAGTCACTAGGGAGCATGTAGGGATGGACAACATCTTGCACAAGGGTGCCTACAGGTAGTCCCCAAAACGTGGAGGATCAAACCCAGAATCCTTCAGTCGGTGGGGGTCAAACACCCCAATCATTACAGGATACCCCCCCCCCCCCCCACGCATGGGCGGGCATGGGTGGGCGCAGTGGGAATTGAACTCCCAAACCAGGCAGCACTAACACTGAGCTCCAGCGGCTGAGCTCAACAGGAACAAGACACCGCAGAGCAGTGACTAGAAGCATGAGAGAGAGAGAGAGAGAGAGAGAGAGAGAGAGAGAGAGAGAGAGAGAGAGAGAGAGAGAGAGAGAGAGAGAGAGAGAGAGAGAGAGAGAGAGAGAGAGAGAAAGAGAGAAGAAAAGTACAGACAGAACAAAAAAGAGAAGTACAGGGTAATGTCTTGCGAGTTTGTCTCACACAGGAAGAGGAATCAGAAGGCTGTCACAAGCAAAGAGGCTGTGAGCCAGAGAGAGAGAGAGAGAAAAAGAGAAAGACACACATGAAGTCACACTTGTCACCTTTGCATCTACTTATGCTGTGTACCCCATTTTAGACTGATTTCCTTTGGTCATGTAAATGCAAATGTTTCCTGTGCCATTGAAACTTTCAATTGAACTGAAATGAAAGAGAGAGACAGCGAGGGAGAGAGAGACACACACATAGAGAGAGCAAGAGAGAGGCGGAGAGAGAATCAGAGAGAGGAAATAACACGGAGGCCGTGGCCTGTCTAAAGTGATGGTTTATCATTGCAAGACAGAAACTTCTCGCTTGCTTGTCAACAACTTCCAACCACCCACTTCCTCCTTCCAAGCCCCGCCCCCTACCATCGTCAATGGTAACCTCATTGTAACCTCGTCATAACCCCATCTGGCAGCGTGCTACACGGCTGCATTGAGGTTGACGCGTGTACTGTGTGTTGTTCCCACATGAGGCCACACTTCAGAGGACCCCTGACTGCAACACAACCACTGAGATATCAAACATATATAACACACACACACACACACACACACACACTCGGGTGATTGACGAGCACTTGCACATGTGCATGAGGCAAACCGAAGAAACACACACAAAGATACACACACCCATCCGGTGTCCTCAGCCTAGAGAGAGAGGGGGGGAGAGAGGGGGGAGAGAGAGAGAGGGAGGGAGGGAGGGAGGGAGATAGATAGATAGATAGATAGATAGATAGATAGATAGATAGATAGATAGATAGATAGATAGATAGATAGATAGATAGATAGAGAGACAGAGACAGAGAGAGAGGGAGAGAGAGGGAGAGAGAGGGAGAGAGAGAGGACCTGGATGGGGGGGACCTTTCACTTCATCTTCATCACCACTCTGCAATTTGTGAGACACAGATAAAGACAAAGACAACCAGGACCCAGAGTTGAACGCAAAACGTACGTGTGTGCTCCTGGACACACCAAGGACAACATGAGGACCTAACATCTTCACTGCTCACACAAAAGAGACAAAGTGACAGCCATGTCGGGGGGGGGGGGGGGGGCACCCAGACCCAACCAGGACCCACAAGGGGGGAAAAATGGCGAGCTACATTCACGCACAAAAAAACCCTACAATTTGCACATGACGGCATGACGGCCCTCTCCATGCCTGAGGGAATCCCCATGTGAGAGAGACACACAGGGTTCACAACCTCTGCAACACACAGGGCTTGTTCTCCGTTACCATGCCCACCATTTCCCCCTGGGGATTAGTGGCCAGAAGACCACGCACATGCAGACTCGCCACACACACACACACACGCACACGCACGCGCACGCACACGCACACGCACACACACACAAACACACACGTTTTATCACAAGATTTTGACGCTGATAACTCCTTCTGCGTCCCATTATGGGATAAGATGATCGTAAGACTTAGAGCAACGATGACCTCATAGGGCAGAACATTCTGATAATTCTTTAAAAACTTCCCATCAGTGTTGTTCTGCTTTAATGGTTTCAACTAAGAGCACGTGGGGGAATTGTGCAGAATTGCTGATGAGATCAGTATTCCTTTGGATGCTATGTGCGTGCTCATAATAACAAAGGAGAAGATGGATATGAATTGCATGCAATCCAGTGATGCCAGTGGTCATGACATCACCGGAAGTAGCAGCTAAACGTCATGCCGGTACACGTTGGCACCATCCAGGAGACTTCGTTCCTGCACATGACCATTTTGAAGCACACACACACTTGCTTAATCGGCATTTCCGCCCTAAACGCGGATCAACGAAAGCTGCCGAGACTAATTGCCCTCGTTATCAGTCTAACCCACTACAAGGTCCAGCCATGGTTATTAATACGGTGGCGGACCCTCTGTTAAAAAGGAAGAAATAAACAATATGCGGTCTGAACATTTGCACAGATCCCCCCCCCTGTATTTCCAAGCATGCCAAATCCAGCTGAAAGCCCCAGCAAGTCAATGACAAGAGGATCCGCGGTGCAGCTGTCCGATTGGCATGTCTGCTGCTCTCACACAAAAGGGAGAGAGCAGCGCACTGGAACCCCACGCCTTGGAGGAGACTTGTCACACCGCAAATCACACACTGATGTCGGCTTCTGGTGTCCCCAGAGCCCAGAGCTCGTGTCAACGTTAGGATCCTATTTCCCAAACGCGGAATAAATACGCGCAGTAGTGTCATTTATTTATAACTAACATTTTGGGGGGGCTAAACTGAATCATTGCGGTGGCGCATTGAGTCACATCGGTGGAAAAAAACGTTAACGGAGGAACACTTTCTCGAGAAACGGGGGGGAGGAAGTTAACTCAGAGACCGCTACCGTTTCTTAAAACAATGCACCAAAGTAAACCAATGGACACGCTTCAATTGGAAAACGCGGGTGTCTGTGATAAGGGTCCGTCGTGGGGTCCGCCACGCTCCTGGCTGACTGGTGGTCTGCACGCCAGCCCACGTTAGTCCCAAAGATGCGGTCCCTCGTACACACTCACCACGATGACGGACGTCCTCACAGCCTCCGACACACTCTGCCGGACCTCCGCCGCCGTGCCGGGCTTGCTGAGCCTCTTGGTGAATTTCCGCACCTCGGACATATTGTTATAGCCTTGTTCTCCTCGCAATAAAACGACCCTGTTTCCTGTGTGTCCCGTGGGGTGAGCAGGGGGCACGCAGCGGTGCACGGGGAGCGCGATACGGTGACAGCCAGATGTGTGTGGGCTTTTCGGCTCCTGCCAGATGCGGAGTTAGTTGTGCTGCTGGAGGAGGCGGTCGAGGTCTGTGGGGGGAGGAGGGGGAGGAGGGGGAGGAGCTGGGCCGGCGGGGCGGGGCCGAGCTTCTGCTTCTGTGGGATACGAGCGTAGGATAAGAGGCTCGAACCCCCCGGCGTCTCACACGAGCCACGCCCCCTCCTGTTCAATGCTGTAATAGCGGGTCTCTCCCTATGGTCTCTCCGGGTTTAACAGTACTATATACTATTCAATAGACTTGGTCTAGGTATTTGCATACACGATTCCTTTGACAGATTTATTTACCCTACTTGTCCCATTTGTCCTTCTTTTGTTTAAAGTAGGTGATTATAGCTTATGGCGTAGGCCTACAATTAGCGAAGACAGGTATATGACGCCCTCTTGTGGAACAAGAAGGGATGGCGTTTTATATCGTGTAAGTTATTAAGAAATTAAATTAAATTAATTAGTAAGTACTTTACACATTATATTTGCTGTACTTTACTCATAGGCATAACCTATGAGTTGTAGTGACCAACTGCTATAGCTATAGCTATATATATATTATGCGTCTTCCCATACTGCGGAATGGGGGATTAGCTCAAATGGTAGAGCGCTCGCTGCGCAAAGGAAGGGGTCTGATCTTTTCGCTCCCCCGCACAAGCGCAAGAGACGCGGAAAATACGGATAAATATATAATATAAAATACAGTGGGGTCTGATCTTCTCGCTCCCCCGCACAAGCGCAAAAGACTGGGAAATATAGAATAATGAAGCAACAGTGACATCCGATGACTGGATTCGAACCTGTGACCTGCCGGACAAGGAAGTTACAGAGTGCAGTTTCTGACTGGTGACTAGTAATGTTTATCTCAGAAGAAGAAGAATTACTCATTTGCTATGGTTATATATCTCTATGGTTATAAATATAATAATAATAAAGTGTGCCCTCAAAGACTGATGCCATACCAATTTATAGTTTGTTTATGTTAATATAATAATATGATAATAACAATAAAATGTGCCTTCAAAGACTATGGGACAATATGGACCTTTTTTGATAATGCACAGACTGAGTCTTAAATGTTGGTACAATCAGATTTAATGTACCTGAACACAAGATATAAAATAAACAAGTATTGAAATGAAAACACACACACACACTTCAGAAAAACTATATACTGTACATACCATACAAGGAACTGTACTCAACCACACAAAATAAAACATACACAATATATACAATATACACAATATATACAATATGCACTATATATACAATATATACAAGCAAAACATAGTTAAAACACTTATTTTGCTGCTCTCTGTTCTGCCAACCAGTCTTCCAGAGATTTGCCTTGTGAGGCACCTGCACAGTATGTGGCATTGCCATAACGACTATGCCCAAACTCTTTTGTTTTAGGGTGCCCACACTGGCTACAGGTGTTGTATGTGACTCGTCTGACGTATTTCCTCTTGTGGACTCCACTCTCCTCCTCAAGGGCCCGCCGGCACCTGTTCCTCTTTGTGTACCGGGACACAGGAGCAGCAGGCTCAGGAACAAGTGGAGCTGGGCCTGCACTGGAGGTTGAGGCACCAGGAGCTGCCAGTACCAGTGACACAGTCTTGTCTGGGTTGACGATGAAAGTCCCTGACCGAGCTGACATGGGCTGTGCAGTGTCTGGTGCTGTGGGGGCAGGTGTGATGGCGTGCTCCCTGGTGGCAGCAGCGGGCCGTCGGCCTGGCCGCAGAACAGGAGCCTGTCCTGCCAGATTTGGGAGGAGGACAAATTTATGTCGCAGGCCAGATGTGGGAGGAAGGAGCTCCAGTTTCTCCTTAGGTGGTGGAAGCTGGGTAGGCGCAACAGGAATCGGGTTTGTTGGAGCCATTCCCTGAGAAAGGACACTCATCTCCTGGTTCTTCTGCCGCCGTTGAAACCTGAGAGAAGATCATTTGTGTTAGATATGTATTAATTAGAGAATTATTCAGTCAATTTGAGGTAAATAATGTGCCTGACCTACCACTGAATGAGTGTCCTCTGATTTAGCTCAAAGAGCTGGATCATGGTCTCCGCCATAACCCTTGGACTGTTGAGCACTAAGTCCCGGATGTGGTGGTAATGGCTTAGGATTTTAGACCATCTGGGGGTGGAAACTCCAGCCTTCTTGGTGGTCGTCTTGTGCAAAGCGCACAGCCTTACACATATAGCCTCAACCAAGCGGCTGGTGCTGGGCCACTGAGCTGGCCCCCCAGGATGTCCAATCAAGCAGCGCTTGACACTCTCCACTCCCGGCGTGACTCCAGACCGCTTAGGAGCCTTAAAACGGCCACTCGTCAGTTGCGGCTGATGACGAGGCTGGTAGTCCACCCGCTCCTTGTCGCCTTCAGGGAGAGCTGTCCACAGCTGGATGACCTGGGTCACCTGCAGCTCAGTGAGGTAAGAAGCCTCACGGAGACCCACCAGGAAAGTAGCGAGATCCTGGACTTTGTCCCACCCAGCGATCCCATCCGGTCCAATGACTTCTCCCTAATAAATTAATTGATTAATAGTAATCTATGTGAAATAAAACATCATTGGGATTGGATTGAAATATCCATTACAGTGTCTTACCTGAGCCACGTCGGACATACTGGTTTCAGTCTCCTCAGCAGGTGATGGAGGGGCCTGAGTTGGAGAGGCCCGAGGACTCGCCATCAACGATGAGGGCCTGTTCTCCAGATCACGGCAGGGGTCATCCTCATAGAGCACAGGAACTGTGATGTCCTCCATGGTCTCTTCTTCAAACCCCTCATCTTGTACATCCTCATCACTGACTTCCTCCACCAGCCTGTCCTCCTCCTCTGGGTTCTGGAGCACTGGAGTCAGTGTTTTGCCGGTCTGGCTGTACAAGTATTCCATTCCCAGCAATTCACCTAAAAAACAAAACAGAAAAAAGGAAGTATTCTTCATATTTCACCTAATACATTAAAGGTTCAATTGATTAATAAATAGTGGTATTAAAGGTATTAAAATTAAATAAGGTGTTCTTTTTCATGTTGAATGGGGGATAATTTCTTGCCTGTGTATGCTCCAGGGGTGCGATAGCGCTCATCCCAGCCTCTCCCCAGCACCTTTTGGCTGAGCTGGTCCACTGCCTCTCTCAGAGCACTGCCATAACAGCGGATGGAAGGTGCTCCTTTTAAGGCTTTCTCCATCCGGTCATCATTCCAGCGCATCAGTCCTTCAAGAAGATATGCCTGGAAATGCGAGTCACTGGCACTGGTTCCTGAAAGTTAAATAAACAAAGAAGCGTTTGCCACACAAGATATTCACTACATATGCTATGAAGATGCTATGAAGTATCTGTAATATGTAATAGAATTATGCTTAAAAATAGTTGTCACTACAACCAGATATCGAGAAAAAATAGGTATTAAACTAGTAACCCATATGCAATACCTGGAATAAATCTGTTTAGGTGGAGGTGGAAGGACTCCAGGGAGGTAGAGCCACGGGCACACCTGTAGCAACACAGCTCCACACCGCCTTTCTTCAGGGTGCCTGTCTTAATGTACAGCGGGAAGTCCTCGGGGTCCTGGATACAGCCCACGTGCTTCTGCTGCTCCTGCCATATCTGCTGGATCCGTTCGTGGTCCAACAGAGGAACGCCCAGAGTGTCCTTCCCACTTACACTGTCAAACAGACTGATCAATGACCCAATCAGTCTGGTGGTCTCCTCCACCCCTCTGGTCCTCCTCCTGCAGTGCAGCGCCAACTCCCTCCGGGTAATGCGAGTGGTCAGCGTCTCCTCCGAGATGTGGCCAAGCCTCTTTGCTGCCAGCTCGCCCTCCTTGGCACGGCGAAGAGCAGCAACATCCTCCGGATCCCACCCAAAAATGCACGTGGACAGGCGTGCCATGAAAATGCCATACAGGGGGTGAGCCTCCGTTGTGACACCTGCAGCAAACCGGCGCATGAAATGCCATATGTCAAGGCGCACCTGAAGCCCGTCCCACTCAGCAAACATGGCCTTCACCCGACAAGGGCCGTGCTGACTGCAACAGTCTCTGTCCACGTACATAATTTTCGGTGGCTCCTCTCCAGCCTCCCTGTACCGCTTAACTAGGCCAGCTGCCATAGCGTCCAGTGCTTGTCCCTCGCCGGCTGTCAGGACCGAGACAAGAACTTGACCGTGCTCATTCCCCACATTAGTGCACCAGGCAGCTGTACCTGCAGCAGCACCAGCAAGTTTCTTTGTGACCTATTCAGAAAAGAGAGTTTAAAGTTAAGAGTTTAAGAGTTTAAAAACTGTGTTCATTATGTATGCACTCAAAATTCTGGAAATAAACAGGGCTGTGATACCTTTTTTGTTGAGTCCATCTTGAGAACAGAGCCAAAGACGGAGGTTATTTTGGCCTTTACCTCATGCAGTCGTCCTAAAACATCCCTGGCATACACAGCTAACAGCCACTTGGGTTTGGGAAGGGCAGGTAAGAGGGGAGGCTCAGCGAATGCAGGGGGGCGCACAACAGAGGACCTTGTGAATGGTTCACAAGCTGTCAGGTACTGCAGGACACGCTGCATCCATGCTTCGCTGTGTTGTTCCAGCAGCTTTTTGTACAGCTGAGTCACACTGTTGCCCATTGTCCTCTCCCTCATCATCCTCAGCACCCGGGTGTCACATGAGTATCTAAGGAGAGGAAAGAGTGTAATGTATAAAAAAATAACACAAATAAAAGCACCTAATAATGGTTGACATTCATTATGAATTACCTGTATGTAAGCAAAGCTGGAAACTGGCTGCGGTGACCCATATCCAGCTGGCCTAAGATGTCCTCGGACCAAGCAGGATACTTTTTCGAGCAGCGCTTGCACTCCAGGTACTCAGTGGCAAGGTCATACCAACCGTCAATGTCCAACACCTTGCGCACTGTTCGGTACAGCCCTGCTGCTGTTAGTCTGTGCTTGCCACAGGCTGGACGAACGCAGACAAGAGGAAACTGCCACATCCTCTGGGGCATCCATAAAAACAACGGCCGACAGAAGAAGTGGTCAGGTGAAGCGGGAGGCTGGGTGTGAATGAGGAGGGGCTGAGGAGGATGCCACCAAAGTTTCAGCTGGGCCACTAGCTCTGGCTTGCTGGTTCGTGGGTTGGCCTTGAATAGAGTCTGCCGAATCCACTCCTGCTGGAAAGGCGGAAGCTGATTCTTCCAGTGACTGGGAAGGTCAGCTGGTGGCTGATGAACAACACCTATCACTGCTGGTGCGGGATCGGCACTGACCTCTAGATGCACAGTGGCTGCACGAGCTAATGAAGGAGAAATTAAGCAAACAGGCAGCAAAACAATATTAGGTTGACTGTTGCGTTTGATAGTAATATGCCATAAATGCAGCTCACAAACAGGCACAGTGCAGAAATACTACAAGTGTTAAGAAGCAAAGAACCCAGTATGCACTTTTTCATGCAAGGAGTATGGAGTAAATACAGCTGTATTTAAAAGGAAATGACATTAAATAAAAAAGTAACAATTGAATGGAATAAAGGAAAATTATGCTAAATGAATTCAGTAGTATTAATGATGCCCATAGATATGAAACATGCACACAGACACAATGACGACTGCTGTTCTAATCATTAGAACAATGAATGTCCACCCTGTGAGTGTTAGTGAGAGGAGCATGAAGTGTTATTGTGAAAAATGGCGTGAAAATTCAGGTGATTGTTTTAGAGCACATGGTTGCACGGAATTAAGCGGAAGTGAGCGGAGGTAAGCAAAAACACAAAAAAAACACAGACACCTTTGTACATCCTTAAGGTTTTGAAGAAGTGCACTCAAAGAATGCATCCCTGTTGATGGGATTTAATTCTGTATTGTGAAGAAAAATATATTTAAAACGTAGAAATTTTCCACAAAATAATACTTTTTAGTGTTGTCACTAAACATTCTCACAATATTTGCATTTATGTCATCTGCCACACCTGTATTTAGCTGTGCTTCACATTGCGATGCAGCAGATATCAGTTCCTCATCATCACCATCATCCTCAAAAGTGCCTGGAGAACAAATGTTAAAGCTATTAGACCTCCTGTTAACAATACACAGAGACAAATGTATGCAAGATGGTGCATACTTACCAGAAAGGAAAAGCTGCTGTTGGGCCAAGTGTTCGGTCAGGGGTTTTGAATGTGTAGGTAAGGTGCATCGCGGTGCTGGAGCTGGAAAAAAGTGGACAAGTCTGTGTAGTTAGGTAAAATGGTAAAGCTATGTATGTAGAACTGCCGTAGGGGAAATTCAAAAGTCACACTCCTACTCACAAGGTTTAACTGGTGACATAAGCTTTTTCGCCAGCTGTGAGGGAGACAAATGTTTGCCACGCGCCAGCAGCGCTTTCACAGGGGTGGGTTTCCATGCACCAGCAGGTGGAGGGACAGTGGGGCTGGAGGCTGCAGAGGTAAGTGCAGAGGCGCTGGAGGCTGCAGGTGGAGGTGCAGAGGCGCTGGAGGCTGCAGGTGGAGGTGCAGAGGCGCTGGAGGCTGCAGGTGGAGGTGCAGAGGCGCTGGAGACTGCAGTTGGAGGTGCAGAGGCGCTGGAGGCTGCAGGTGGAGGTGCAGAGGCGCTGGAGGCTGCAGGTGGAGGTGCAGAGGCGCTGGAGGCTGCAGGTGGAGGTGCAGAGGCGCTGGAGGCTGCAGGTGGAGGTGCAGAGGCGCTGGAGGCTGCAGGTGGAGGTGCAGAGGCACTGGAGGCTGCAGGTGGAGGTGCAGAGGCACTGGAGGCTGCAGAGGTAAGTGCAGAGGCGCTGGAGGCTGCAGTTGTACGTCTCTTCAAGACATATGCCTTGAAAATGGCCATGTTGGTGTTGGGCCGGGCATTTGCTGTAACCAGGTACTTGATGAGGGCCTTGGCCTCCTTGCTTTGGTCTTCATACACCTCCCTCATGGAGCGGCCCTGAAATTCTCCAAACTCCACCATCAAACAGCCCTGGTCTCCAGTTTCCCGTGCTTTAGCCTGCATTTCCTGCTTCTTCCTAAACTTCTCCAGTTCCTCTGTCATCTCTCTGATGCCGGACGTGTACTGCAGGAGTAGCTGTTTGTTTTCAGAGAGAGGGTTTGAATGCACTCTTTCCTTTGAAATACTATGCACTAAATATAGTGCATAGCCAAGACTGTTCTCCAGGAGCCATCTAAATCTCTGGCCCTGATATTTTCCAAACTGAAGCTTGCAGTGAGCCAGTATTAAAAACATGTCAGTTGGGTCTCCACCATGACCCGTGACAAAAGTACTGGCCTCTGCCAGCACCTCTTCCTTGGGTTTGGCCCTTCCAGACATGACATTTTCACTGCGCCTCGCCTCCTCCGACGGCGCCATGAGCAGTCTGGTTGACCTGGCTGACTCACGGCGAAAAACTGGATATGAGTACATTTTTCTGAATGAAAATAAGAAAAAGACGGTTAGCTCGTCAATATTTGAACGTCTTTCCAGGCACTACTCCAGCTATAGTAAAACAGCGCTTCGTTCATAATTCACACGTAATTATCGCATATCAGGCGATATTTTTTTAACTTTTTATATTTTACAAATCTTACTGTTTACGTTCAATAACAGAGTAAAACACGACTTACCTTAGCACAAATCTTACTGTTTCCGTTCAATAACAAAGTAAAACACGACTTACCTTAGCACGGCTGAGGTGTTGCGGAGAACAGGGAGCCGAAAACTAAGCCCCACAGGGGGAGGAACGTGATTGGTCAAAAGTAAGCCACAATTTGGGCTTACTTTGCACTTGGGGGAAAACCTGATTGGCTAATGTGGGCTTACTTTGGGCTTACTTTGCGCTTGCGCAAAAAGGTGATTGGCTACTGTGGGCTTACTTTGGGCTTACTTTGGGCTTACTTTGGCGAAATAGACGGGACACAGCAAGCGCAAGCGAGAGGTAGCGGGATCGATGCCCGCATCCTCCAATTTTTTTTTTTCTCAGCAAACAAGTTTTAACTGTCGGCAACCCAGCGTGAACAGAACCTTTTTATATTAGTTTCTACTTAGAACTAAGAACTAAGAACAAAATCGTACTACAGGTATATTCATACTTTTTTGGAATATTACAGAAACTTTTATATATACAGACACAAACACACACACACACACATAAACAAACAATATTGACATGGTTAACAACACATCTATTAGTGTGAACTTTTATTTAACGAAAAGACACACTCCGTGCAAATGACAAATATGAAACATACGACATTGAGTCGTCTTTATTGAGCGTGCTCCGAAAATTCCTTCAGCGCCCATTTCTTGACGCTGATCTCCCCCTGCAGCCTGGCGTACTCGTCGGCCAGCGTCACGAACTCCGGCCCCAGCATCTCAAACGACGCCAGCTTGGACTCGACAGACCGCTTCTCCAGCTTGCAGTCCTTCAGTTCCGACTCCAACAGGTCCCTGTCGCGGCGATGCGGACATAGGGGAGCGGAATGAGCGATTGGAACCGGCGAGGGTCAAGTCCCGACATGACGCGCTACCGTGACAGCGGTAGCTGTCGTTTACGACCATTTACCGTTTAGCGACGGGACGATATGAACATATCACGCAACGATTATCCTGGCCCGAATAATACAGATTTGAAATAATACAGATTGAAATGTGTACTATCGTATATATCGCTCCATTCGCACGGTTGCCTGTAGTGGTCGTGGTGTTGTTGAATTTTGCGTAATATCAGGGTCTGAATTATCTTCATTAGTATTAAAAAAAAGCATGATTCCACTCCACTGATTCCACTGATTTCAGCAACTCACCAATGGATATAACATATATAAATAAGTAATATGTAGATACATGTATCCAGTATCCATCCAGCAACCTTGAAAATAATCCCGGTTTTCAACCAGCACCATCCTGTGTCTGGACGAGCCCAGTAAAAGTCACCTTGGTGGTGTGTAGCATGCACACTGCTACAGAAACATAGGACTTTATAGAGAGGGAGTGAAAAAGACAATGTAGAAGAGTGTACAGTGACTTGCCTTATTTTTTTGTGCGCTGCTATGGTGTCGGCTGTGTACGTGTCCAGACGAATGTCCAATGACTCCATACTGTAAGGGAGAGAAAGTGTACGTCTTAAGACTGCACGACTTGAGGACAGTTACTCTATCTAACCACACCGGCTAGAACAGAACCAATAACATGGTGAAATGAGTGAAAACTGTCCCATCCTAATTCAGGGGTCATTTACTTGAACTTCAATTTAAACTTTTTTTATATATATTGGTATTGGTGTTTCAGAACAGATCTGCCAGTTTACCTGATTTTCTGCATCACCAGTTCACACTTGGCCTCCAAGTAGTCCAGCTTCTTGCGGTTCAGTTGAGTCTGGATCCTCAGTCTGTGGTCCAGGATGAGCGACTGGAGGAGTTGGATGCACCTGGTCAGCTCCTGGTGGGGGCAAGACGTTTGGAATGATCAACATGAGGCGGCTTAAAAGAATGATCTCACACAAAGAGGCAAAAAGATCATGTACATTAAAAGGACAATCAAATATGAATGGAATACCAAGACAACAAGAACAAGCAAGATAGATTTCACAGTATTAGGAGTCATTTGTTGATCTTTTTGATTGCCATCCATCCATTGTCGTAACCGCTTATCCTCTACGAGGGTCGCGGGGGGGCTGGAGCCAATCCCAGCTGCAACGGGCGAGAGGCGGGGTACACCCTGGACAGGTCGCCAGCCTATCAAAGGGCTAACATATATAGACAAACAACCATTCACACTCACATGTGACCTATGGTCAATTTAGAGACACCAATTAACCTAATCCCCAACCTGCATGTTTTTGGTCTGTGGGAGGAAGCCGGAGTACCCGGAGAGAACCCACGCAAGCACGGGGAGAACATGCAAACTCCACACAGAAAGGTCCCGGGTCCCAGGTGGATTCGAACCCAGAACCCTCTTGCTGTGAGGCGACAGTGCTAACCACTGCACCACCGTGCCGCCTTCTCTTTTTGATTGGTGGAATGGTATTCAGTTGCAACAACTATTTCACTTATCAAAATTGAGCATCTGTAATAACTACTGTTTATACTTATTATATTTATGTTGTTTTATACATGGTGCTTTTACTGGGGTTAGAGTTGGGTGACTGCCAATTCATTTACACAAAAAAAAAAAAGTAGAAATGTAGAAAAAATGAAATAGCGAGATACGCCCTCACAAACCCACAGTGAGGTAGAGCTGGGTCTGTCGTTGGAGCAGGATGGCATTCTCACGGCACACCTCAGTCAGACCCTCGGCACGCTTCTTCTCCCCGTCCAGCTGGCCCGACAGGTGGGCCAGCTTGATGTTCTTCAGGCCGTCACTCTCGCTCTCTGGTGACGAGGAGAGACGAGACGAGAGCGGCCATGACACATCCATGTTAGTTAACCTAAGGATGTAATGTAAGGATATCAACAAGAGGCTATTGTGTCCACCCTTAACCAAGAAGGAGCAGGTAAGACACGATGGCTGGTGGATGGTCCAGTCTCTAGCAGTTGGGATGTTTCATACTTGGCTGAAAAGATTTTGGGCCCGAATCCTTATGTCTAAACCAGGGGTGTCAAACTCATTTTCACCCCGGGCCACATCAGCATTATGGTTGCCCTCAAAGGGCCGGTTGTAACTGTAAGACTATATACATTTAAGTAACTGGCTCTGCATTTGGTTATTTATTCCAGTGTACGAATATTGTACATCCATTTATATCCATGTACAAATGGAAGCATTGCAATCTAGGGGCAGGATTTGCAGATCACAACATTGAAATGCATTATGGGAGATGTAGTTGATGGTCACTCTACGGTACAGTATACGCCTTTTAAGCTCTCGCGGGCCACATAAAATGACGTGGCGGGCCTGATTTGGCCCGCGGGCCTTGAGTTTGACACATGTGGTCTAAACTATAGACATCCTTGCGCAAGATTCCCTAAACCCTACCTGCAACCTATTGACATAGCAGCAAGTTGCATTGGATGAAGTGTCTGCCTGATGACTAAACAGCGATAAAGAAAGACATGGGGTTTTGTTTTGTTTATGGTAGATGTGGTTGTTGTGGCATGGATGTACCCCAGTCAGGCTGGTAGTAGGACAGCAGACTGAAGCACTTTGTCTTTAGATGTCTCTCAAGCTCCTTCGGCAAACACTGCTTCATCCTTTGGACATTCTGCAGAAAAAAGTCCAACACACATTCAGAAAGCTTGAGAAGGCAAGTCTTTATGTATGTTTAATTTAGAAACAACATAGATGGATGCATGTGCAACCTGCATGGTTTACCAGTTGCAGGTAACAACAGTGAATCAATCCCATACAGAGTGCCCCATCATCGCCCAAAACTGCACCTCAGGCATTTATCGATACAAATGATCAGTTTACAACATACCTTCTCTGTGGGTAGGAACTCCAGCACCTGCTGAGGATCAAGCCCCAGTACAGAGAGCTGGTCCTGCCCTGTTGGAGTGGTGGTGGTACTGAGGTCCAGTTGACGGACACACTGAGCCACCAGAAGACACCTCTCCATCGTGTCATAGAACTAGAAGACACAGACACAGAACATCGCAGACACAGAACAACAGAGACCTCATTAACATGTTCATATCAAGAAAAGGTTATTTTACTACTACGGTGAGTAAGCGAGTGTAAGTGAGTGTGTGTGTTCTATACCATGTTCTGATCGGGGGGCAATGTGGTGCTGTGCCTCTTCACATGGTGATCCTGGATCATCTCCTGCAACGTGCCATGCAGGCTTTCCACTTGCAGCCAGCGTCGCCTCTGATTCTGCAGCTTCTGCTCCGCCTTTGATTAGGAAATAACCGTTTTATTGTCCAAGCACACATGCAAGAAATTTGATCCTGCTTTCAATAGGAATATTGCAGATATTCAAATGATCTACGTTTTATCATCTCAATACAAAAAAAAAAATCTATTAAGATAATAACATTTACATACAGTTTTTTTTTTAAGTCTACCTTCTCCAGATCCGTCTTAAGTGCGGCCGTAAGTCCGGTGTTGTCGACGTGCTGCGACAAGGTGGCCAGAAGTTTGCACAACTTCGGATTCTGCTTCAAGTCCTCCTCAGTCAGGTCGCATAACGGGAAGGACGTCAGCACTGGTTGTGGGGATCAAACCAAACCACCACATCAACTGTATCGTTACACTGGCATACACCTGAAACAGTATACATTGTAGAGATGAACTAATTGAATCGTACCTTGTTGATGCAAGTTGTCTCCCTCGCCTAGTGAGGATGCACTCTCAGCAGCAGACATCATCGGATCAATTAAGTTGTTGTACTGCCACTGATAAAGCTTTGAGTACAAATAACGACAACACCGTAGACTGTAGAGGAACGAAGTAATGGTCTATTTGTTTATGTCGTCCATGTACTTCCTGATTCAGTCTCGAGTCGCGCGCGTCCCGGACAAGCTTTCCTAGTGGTTGAGCGGCCGTCCTTCTTTGTTTTGTTTTGGTAGTTCAAAACTACTATTGGGGAATTACTGCCCCCACCTGGTCATCTCCCTGTCCTACGCCTATAAACAGCTCAGCCGCTCAGGGAGGATGGCTGAAAAGCCATTTCTTTTACAGTGTACCACTGCAAAACAGCACAAGCCCCTCGATAATAGTGTAATAATTATCTTGCCAGAGAAATTGTTGCGATATCATTAGAGCCTGTTGAAGAATCGATATATCTGCGTGTCCGGGTCTCTACATGTAGGCTACATCCCCCTGCCAGCAGCCTGTGGTAGCGCGCATCTCGGTTAACTTCTTGATATCCAGAGCGGCAGCGGGGCTTTGCGTCCTGGAGGTGTGGACGCAACACAGAGGCGTGGGTTCATTTACACTCTCGGTGGGTGCAGGCCGGGACAACTTCCCGTCAATAAAGCCGTAACACTTTACTGACTACCATCCCATAATAATACGCCTCTCCTCCATCGGCGAAATTGGTTGTGATGCTGGCCTGCTGCTCAGCATGCAAAGCGCTGTGTAAGGTGATACGCACGCCGCTCATAAATGTTGTCATGGGTGGGTTACGTGCATATGGTCCAGGTCCGTCTGTCACGTGCGCACGCGCAACATGTTATGTTGCGACGCTTTGTTCGCACAGTTTTATTTTCTTTTTTATTTTAATGACAGGAATGGGCTGGACAGTAGTGGCAAGTTTATTGACTCCCAGTTGAACTGGGTTCTGGGTCCTCTCATGATCCTTGAGCAATTTGTCTATCCTCCACCTGCTCATTGAAGACATATATTGACAATAGTGATCGTTAGAATGAACTGTATGTCGCTTTGGAAATAACTTTCCCTCGACACTTGACGAGTCATCACCAGCTACACTGCAGATGAGAAGATGATCATTTAGCCTGCAAATGCGACACTGAATGTATTTTAACGGCCATGGTGCCCTTCTGACCGCATGAACTTTACGTTTCAGACGGCTGTTTTCGGAAAACAGGTGTGGCCCATATGATGTCTTCCAGAAGCTTCCTTGTGTTTGCCTTCGTAACCATGTCCTTTAACGTTTCTGACCAGCTGTACGTTAGCAGCAAATTAAACTTGAGTAATTTGGAAAAACAGCACGGAATTTGTATCCTTTTGCAATAACAAACCAACTATTAACTCATTCTACGATACTTAAACTCAGTATCTCACTGTTTACATAAAAAAAAACATTACTTTCACATATACATCAACACCCTAATAACCCTATTAAACTGCCAGCCTGCACACATTTACTTTAAAACATGTAATATTGCAAGAGCCTACAAACTAGTACGTGATTATAGAATAGGCTTAGCAAATTGGTATTCTACAATGGTATAACCCACTGGACTAACATCAAATTATGTTGCTGTATAGTAGTTCACACAAAGCCTGGTGGTGTATGGCATACTGGGTCCTAGTTATCAATGAGTGAGCAAAACCGGATACCGGAGCCAGTTAATTCGAGTACCAATTTAACTGGCACGGAGTAAATCCAATAGATCCGGTTGGGATACGATGTCTCAATATCCATTGGTAAAACCCGTGAACCAACCTCTATTTAAAAAACCAATGAATGCACGCTGAATTAGATCGACAAGATCTACAGCCAATCGACAGCCAATATTGTGCTCTGGGGGGGGTTTGGGCAATTGAGGGGCGGGTTCTTTGAGGTCATTCAGTCCCTCACCGACCCACTCTATCAGCGTGCTTTTGAGGGGACGGGTGGTTGGAGTAAGGAGGTGCCGGGCTACAGTGCACCACAAACGCGTTTTTTTTGGAAGGAAGCCTAGCTGCACAACTGCATCACCACAAACAAAGGAAGGAATCCCCGGTGACGACTCGCGGAAAAAAGGAGATATACAACAACGACTGCGCCCAGGCGCGTATTGAAAACACACGCAGCAAGATATAGCCCATGTTTGAGAGCTAGCGCCCCATTCAAAGAGACCGAGGCTCCAAGGCGTTAATAGCCTAGCCTAGCTAATTGCCCATTCGCTAGCATTCTCTGCCTGTCTGAGCATCATTAGCTTCGTGGGCTCCGTTGACGCACGTCAGGGCTCGTCGGCCGGTGCGGTGTCATCCTGCTCAGTGAGCCCCACATTTTTACACACGGAACCGGCCGCTGGAGTTAGCGTCTGCGGTGCCATCAGTCAACACCACCATCACCACCTATCTTCCCCGACCCCTTCACCTCAGCCCCTCTCCCTCCATCCGACACACTGGAAATCCACAAGCGGCCGGGGAGCGGCGGCGGCGGCGACGGGCCGGCCAGGCTGGGGGTGGTACCGGCGGAACCTCCAGGAGGCGGAGCGGCTCCAGACAAGCTGCCCGGCCGCGGGGATCTACCGACGGCGAGCATGGACGGTCTGGCGGTGGAGGTCCGGGGCTCGAACGGGGCCTTCTACAAGGTAAACTGGCGTCAGGGAAACTCCTTGGTTGGAAGCGTAAAGAAAAAGTTTCAACCACGACTCTTGAGTGTTTTTGATAGTTTCTTTGGGTCTTGGGACTTCTCTAGTCATTCACATGGGAGACATGGCCCGTGGTCCAGACGGATGGGGACGGGTTCGAGTGTGTTGTGGCCAGGGGTGGGTGGATGTGTTAGCCCAGCTAGCTGTGGTAGCTAGGTACCACAGTCATCAGTGTGCATGGCCCAGCCTAAATACGTTTTGAGCAACTGTCATGTTATTTAACCTCACCAAACAGCGATTACTACATCGCACTGAAACGGCGGACTTGGTATTTCTAAAATAACTTATGGGATTTGGTGTTTAAGTCTAATAAATGACGACTAATACTAGCCATGTTATGAGGCTGTGTTTTAGCATTGCCGTGCAATTTGTGATTTACTATGCTACGCCTGAAACCAGGCTCATCTCTATTATTGTATGAAACTGGCCGAATTGAAAGGGAATTGTAGGCTTTATTTGATGCCGACCACGATGTACACATTTGCTGATCGAGTCTGAACTGAAATGTGGTGTTTAGGTGTGTTCAGCCTTCGTTATTGTGTCTCCACTTTCAGTTCTCGACAGTTTTCAAGGGAAATGCTGCTTTAAGTTTCACGCCTAGTCACATGGCAACGCTGTCGTCATTGAAATATTATTTCAACTTTCAAGCACAACTTTCATAACAAATTAAATCCAAAACGTTGTCGTTGTTGTTGTTCTCTTTTCAACAAAAATCAACTGGTTATCACCATATGCGGTGGGGGAAATTTGGTCGATTTCATCCCCGGTCCTCAACCATATAGAGCATAAAGTCCCCCAGCGTCTTGATATAAACGGCAGCAGCCAGTAATATGCTTATCGTTTTTTAGACAGGATGGCAAGGATAATAGTGCAATATTGGTTCGTTTCCTTTCTGCGGGGCCTAGCAGTGGGTCTCGAGTGCCGGGCCACATGGTGGTTCAGTGACTATATTTACCCCGCTCACCTGTCGTTCTGTTTTACAGCCTGACAGCTCAACCCTGGCATGAATTAACTTTTTCCGCTCTTCCATGAACTGCCCTCCACTATCTATCTATCTATCTATCTACCCCATCGCTCGCAACCTCCATTACTTGTGTCTGAGAGATGCTTCACTTAAATAATGATGCCCTCCATCTCCAGTTGCGAGCTCCTTTGCTGTTTATTTCCCTGTAAGAGCTGGTCATGTGTGGTGGCGAGGTGCAAGCTCTAATGGTTGGAAGACATTGCAACACTTGTCTTGTGGCGTATGTTGGATTCTGTGATTCCCCCACCATCGCCGACCAGCTATGACTCACACATATAATTAAGGTCCTGATATGTCAGTAATGCAGGACTTATACTGGTTCATAGCCCCGGGTTCTGTTAATAGGACAGCCCCTTTTTAGAGGTGCACCGAATCCCGCGTTGACAAATGCAAATGGTCTCCTCAGCCGGTGTAGGCTGTGATTTATTATGTTATTTGATGTTTTCATTGTCATTTGAGGATATTTAGGCGTTGGTGCTGCCGAAGACCCCCCCCCCCCCCCGGACCATGCCCCCGGCCTTCTATCTGCCGGCTAGCCTCACCTAGCGTAGCCTAGCTTAGCCTAGCCTCTCCGTCTCACCCTCCAGAATGAATGGGTCCCCCCCCCCCCCCCGTGAAACTTCACGTGGACTCGTGCCCAAACATGGAGCCATGGCTCGTCATAGCCCAAGACTGGCTGTGACCACCGCCACCTCCACCCCCCCTCTCCCCTTCTCTACACCCACCGCCCCAAACCCCCCCGCCCCATGTGTCACACCTTTAAAGAAGGACCCGCCTGCTTCCCTGTGACGTGGGAGCACTCTGGGCAAAAGCGGCTCGCCTTTCCTGACCTAGCGTGCACACGGCGCCCACCGCGTGCAGCTGTCTCACATGCGCGCTCTTGTGCGACGCCTGTCACACACACACACACACAGACACACATTTTTATTATTTGTGTGTGTTTTAGTCACGGTGGACGACATCCACTGCGATCAATTGGCATTATTCATTCATTATAACCAATAATCCCAGCAGGCACTGGGGACTAGGACTCATGTGACCCGTCTCAATGAAGTGTCACAGTTCTAACCCTTGAGGCTCCCACCCCACCTCTTCCTCCACCTCCACGCTGCGCAGGCCGGAGGATTGCGACAGACTCCTCGTCGCACCTCTCCACCCCATATAAGGCGGTGTCACCCTGATAGCCATAGTAACGCGCCCCCCCCCCCCCCCGCCCCCGGATGACTTAAAGCTGGAGTTCTGAGTTGAATGGAGGCCACCAACATGAACCTCGCGTAGGGCCATTTATGAACGCTTCGCTGTCACATTCGTTTAGCGACGGCGTCCCGGGTGTGTAGCGATCGCTACATATAGGCCACGCCATGCATGTCTACTCCGCCCCGCTGCTCACACGCACACGCACACGCACACGCACACACACACACACACTCATGGTGCCACCCAATCCTCCAGAACACACACTCCGTGTGTGTGTGTGTGAGATATTCCAGGGAGGAGGACCCCCGGAGGAAACTTGAACGCCTCCCGTCACTTTCCCTGACACCCGTGTCACAGCCAGGCAAACGTGGCGGGATTTAGCGCTCGGAATTCTGATGGGATCCAAGATTCTTTTTTTATATTAATTGCGCTGCATCTCTGTCTCTGTCTGTCTGTCTGTCTGTCTTGCTCGGTATCTTGGGAACTGGCTTCCAGTCGACAGTGTGACTTGAACACATATTTTCTCAATTATCAAAATAAAATGAAAAGCACCCAGCCCTTTCCCCTCCCAAATCCCGCTTGCATCATGCCCTGTTGCATCTGTGTTGTTTTTTCTATTTAAAAAAATAACCTTATAATCTTCCCTTTTTTTTTGTTTTGTGCTTTTTTTCCCCCCTCAGGGTTACATTAAAGATGTCCATGAAGACTCCCTCACAATAGTATTTGAAAACAAGTAAGTTTTGCGCTGAAACCCACGATAACACCGCCTTGACCCTTCATCGGGGCTAATGAGGAAGATCTGCCGGGCTGTGAGCCCAGTGGTGGGCGAGGAGCTGTGAAGTTGGCATTTTAAACTACACTCAGCCATTGGCCACATGCAGCTGTCTGTACACATCTTGACCTATCCCCCATAGACACGCACGCACGCACGCACACACACACACACACACACACACACACACACACACACACACACACACACACACACACACACACACACACACACACACACACACACACACACACACACCTCTTTCCTTTTTATCTATTTGGCTGGAGTGTGTAATGCAGTCTGTCCCTAAAAATAGTCCCCCAAGGTATGCGGTCCGGTGGGGTTGGAGGTTGGGTCCCATCAGCCCCCGCCTCCACTCTAAACGGGCCTGTTAGTTTCCTTCATCTCCCTGCCCCGTGTGCCCACCCCACCCCACCCCGGCCCATAGTGTTACTGCGAGCCGTGCTCCTGGCGTGAAACTCGCCCAAAACCGAGCGCACCTCGTCTAACACGACTAGACACAAACCAGCCAGTGGATTCGATGGCCGTTTCACGTCGCCCCTCACACAGTGCACGTGTTCCCGTTCCAGGGCCATGTGTGGAGCGCTCCTGTTGCTTCACTGCTTCATTGTTTTCCTTGATTTGTTTTCCTTTGGAGTGTTTGCGTGAAAAGATATTTTTTCCGCCGGCCAGGGTGTCTCTCTGTCGGTCGCTGTCGGCCTCTTTAAAAGCTCATCAAAGTTAATGAACCAGTTTGATTTTCATGAAGGGCACTTTGGTACATGCCAGTCAGTCAGTGTGTGTGTGCACGCGCAACTATGTCTGTCTGTGTGTCTGTCTGTGTGCGTGTGTGTCTGTGTGCGTGCGTGTGTTTGTCTGTGTGTGTGCGTGTGCGTCTGTGTGTGTGTGTGTGTGTGCGTGTGCGCGCGCCCACACTGATTTGGGCTGCCTAACATTTGGCGAGGAAGAATAGACACCCACTGTCTTAGCAAAAACAACAACCTCGGCGGACAGCACAGTGGAAATGCTGTTTAGCTCGGCAGGTTTTTCTGTCGTATTTACAGCCGGTGGGCGATAAAACTGACAGTTGCTCTCTCTCCCCCCCCCCCCCTCCCCTCCCTGTTCTTTCCTTTAAAAAAAAAAAAAAAAAAAACCTACCCAAAAACGCCCGGACCTGAAGCTGGCAGCCTGAACGCCAGCTGCCCTTCAGCGACGTACGGCTCCCGCCTCCGGCTGACTTCAGCAAGGACATCGGCGAGGGAGAGGAGGTGGAGGTAAGCCCCTGGCCCCCCCGCGTCTTCCCTTCCGGAAGACGCGTCCCGTGTTCGTCTTGGTTTCACACACCAAACCCTCGGCGCCGAAACAGACGGCGGGGAGGTTATTATCGTGGTAATGACCTGTTGTTGGCTGGTTAATGGCGGGAACGAATAAGCCGATCTGATAAGGAGGCGGCCATTTTCCGTCACCTCGGTAACCGCGCGGAGGGAAAGCCTTCGGTGGTCCCCTGCGCGGGACTGGCCCGTGGGCGGCGGTTGACTGCAAGATGGCCGCCGTCCTTGGGACCGTCCACATCCTGTGTTGAACGGCCATGTAGACAGACAGACGGACAAACGTGTAAATGAGGATGTTAATACCGTGTTGTGAGCCATCACGAGTCGAGGTCTGAATTATTGCAGGGACGGGGAGAAAGCAAGTCCTCCCTTTCACCTCATATTTAAATGAAATGTCTGAATCTTGAATGTGTGCAGAGAAGATCAGAAGGATTGTTGGCTTTCTTGTTTAAGTAGAGTTAGCAAGATGTTTCCCAACCAACCAAAGTTATCCATTCTAATTAATTGTTCCACATATCGGGGTACATGTATTTGACAAGGATAAACACAGTATTTTGCCGTATAATCTACGTGTGAATGCATGTGGTTATGTTGGCTTAACACGTATATATTGCAAGTTTGCAAGTTATCGAGTAAAAGTAAAAGAAGAAAAAACAAGTAAAAGAAGGCAGGGGGATCTCAAGTCATGTCAAGTCAACTTTATTGTCAGTTTTCATGAACGTACAGGACATACACAAAAACCGAAACGCGGTTTCCCTCGGTCCCTGGTGTGAGACACGCATGCAAAATATAAATATAAATATATAAAATAAGAATACAAAAACAAAATAAATTAAAAGGGTCGCGAATATATACAGAATATCTAAGAATATATACAGAACATATACATCTAATGGGACTTCCGGTGAATTCCGACACACGTCCTTAAGGAGCAGGTGGAGGTTCAGGGCGTCTTTGCTTTCGGCCACCGGGGATCGAACCCTCCAGCCGGTTCTGGATCTAACGCCTCTCTTGTTCCCCGGCGTGCAGGTGTACTCCAGGGCCAACGAACAGGAGCCATGCGGGTGGTGGCTGGCCCGAGTCAGGATGATGAAGGGAGAGGTGAGTGGCTGGGTGGGGGTGGCTGGGTGGGGGTGAGTGGCTGGGTGGAGGTGGGTGGGGGCATGGGCGTGGCTCGGTGGGTCCCAGGCAGGTGGTTTGCGTCAGGAGGTGGTGGACGTTGGTCGTGTCGTCGCCTGGGGGGGGGGGGGGGGGGGGGGGGCGGGACCAGGTGTTTGATGATGATGATGATGATGATGCTGATGATGCTGATGCTGGTGCTGATGCTGATGCTGCATCTTGGTTTGTCTGCAGGGGCTGCCTGTTTCCTGCCTTGTTTGTTGGTTTGATTTGTCTGTCCCCCGTTTTGGCATTTACAACCAAAAAATTGACGGTCGTCCCTCGAAGGTAAAAAAAATCCCTTCTGTTGTGTGGCACCTTGCTAGGTTGATTCTTCTGATCGCCTACCAGTTGATGGTCAGCCATTAGAGAAGATGAAGGTAAAAACGAAACAAACTAACAAACAAAATTAGTTTGCGTATGCCCGCCGACGCAGGTTACAATCAGTTCAATCAAAGGCTTGTGGGGAAACACTACCCGCCTGTTGAGAACGGTGGCTAAATACTCTCCCAGAGCAAGATGGCGTCTCCTCTTCAACGAGGTCAATGCTGGTTCTCCTCCCGTCAGCCTGGGCTCCGGTCACATTTGTAATACAGAGTGTGCCCCGCTGTTCTGCAACAGGCGCAATCAGAAAGGCTTTCAAGGTCTCGTTTTTTAGTAGTGGTAGTGGTGGTAGTGGTAGTAGTAGTAGTGGTGGTGGTGGTAGTGGTAGTAGTGGTGGTGGTAGTGGTGGTAGTGGTAGTAGTACTGGTGGTGGTAGTGGTGGTAGTAGTTGTAGTGGTAGTAGTACTGGTGGTAGTAGTGGTGGTAGTAGTGGTGGTGGTAGTGGTGGTGGTAGTGGTAGTGGTGGTGGTGGTAGTGGTGGTGGTGGTAGTAGAGGTAGTGGTGGTAGTGGTGGTAGTAGAGGTAGTAGAGGTAGTGGTAGTAGTGGTGGTAGTAGAGGTAGTGGTAGTAGTAGAGGTAGTTGAGGTAGTGGTAGTAGTGGTGGTAGTGGTAGTAGTAGAGGTAGTGGTAGTAGTGGTGGTAGTGGTAGTAGTGGTAGTAGTGGTGGTAGTGGTAGTAGTAGAGGTAGTAGCGGTAGTGGTAGTAGTAGAGGTAGTGGTAGTAGTGGTAGTAGTGGTGGTAGTGGTAGTAGTAGAGGTAGTTGAGGTAGTGGTAGTAGTGGTGGTAGTGGTAGTAGTAGAGGTAGTGGTAGTAGTGGTGGTAGTGGTAGTAGTGGTAGTAGTGGTGGTAGTGGTAGTAGTAGAGGTAGTAGCGGTAGTGGTAGTAGTGGTAGTAGTAGTAGTGGGGCTGGGTCGTTGGACTCCCAGTCAAACGGTCACCTGAGTCAGTTCCTAGTGTCGGCGGCCCAACGCGGTGGTGGTGGAGCCCCCTGAGCTGGAGGCCTCGGCCCCCTGACCCCCACGCTGGAGGTCACCGCCCGTCGCTTTGGGTCAGAGCTCCTGCTAAACGACTCATTTGTAGAAGTCCAGGCCGGAGTGTGAGGCGCTTCAGTGGGTCAGTGAGACGGAGACGCTACAACAACACAATGAGGACCTGTGTGGTGGCACTATGAGTGTACTGGAGAGACGCTGGTAGGGATATTGTAATAATGTTATTTGGAGAAGTGCGATAAGACCAGGAATGTCTTGATGTGGGCTGTTGGCTTTAAACCAATCCCCCCCCCCCCCCGCCTCTCTCTTTGTCTCTCTCTGTCTGTGTCTCTCTCTCTCTCTCTCTCTCTCTCTCTCTCTCTCTCTCTGTCTCTGTCTCTGTCTCTCTCTTTCTCTCTTTTTCTCTCTCTCTCTCTCTCTCTCTTTCCTCTTTCTGTCTGTCTCTCGCTTTCTCTCTCTCTCTGTCTCTGTCTCTCTCTCTCTGTCTCATATGCTCTCTAATTTAAACCCCGTTTTCCTGTTTCTGTACTTCGCTCTGAGTCAGCACCACTGTAGAACAGTGTTGCGTCTTTTGAGAGATTAATTGAACAGTTTTATCGTGTTCCCCATCAATGTGTTACATCCCATTGTGCCTCTTGCCGTCAGCAGCCCACGTGCGCAGCATCGTAACACAGGGTCCCCCCTCTCATGAACTTTGGGTAACTCTTAGGGGGGGTATTCCTAAAACCGCGAGGTCGCCGTTGCCCTCTTGGATTCATGTGAGATGGTCCAGGCGCTTAGCAGTGTTGATGTCGTTTATCTCCCGTTTGCCTTTGTACAGAAGCAACACTCTGCCTCACGCATCACACACAGTGGCCCTGATGCATGCCTCCCTCAGAGTGACAACGTGTCTTAATTTGTGTGTGTTGTTTCTATTCTAAATACCGTGAATAAACATATATATGTTTTTTGAAGGCTTTTTCTTTGTGGCTTGACTGACAGGACATTGAATACAGACAGGTTGGTGGAGAGAGGACGTTTTGCACACCTGCCCCCCCAAAGAAAGTCTCACCTGTGCGTCTGTCACCCCCCCCCCCCCCCCCCCCCCTCTCCTCCTCCACCCTCTCCTCCACCCTCCTCAGTTCTACGTCATCGAGTACGCGGCGTGCGACGCCACCTACAACGAGATCGTCACAGCCGAGCGCATCCGACCGCTCAACCCCAACAGCCCCTCCACCCGCAACTCCTTCCACAAGGTGCCCATCGCCATCCCCGAGGACCTGAGGGACATGTGAGTAGCAGAGGTCACCCAGAGGTCACCCGGAGCTCCGGTCGGGGGGGGTCTCCCACTCTCCCACTCTTCCACTTTCCCACCCCCCTTTACTGTGGCGGCGTCATCGTGGGGCAAACGTGGCGCATTATGGCACTAACGAGTGGTCTGCCGCTTAGTTTTTAGATTAGATTAGATTCAAGTTTACTGGGAATTTCATTCCCAGTATTTTTTAGATATGGGAATGAAATTAGTTCTCTGCATTTGACCCATCCTATGGTACATAGGAGCTGTGGGGCTGCTAGGTTCAGCAGCCCCCGGGGGGGAGCAAGTTGGGGTTCAGTGTCTTGCTCAAGGACACTTCGACATGCGGACACTTGGGAGGAGGGGGAATCGAGGGGGATCGAACCGCCGACCCAACGGTTGTTGGACGACCCGCTCTGGCCACCCGCTCTACCCACTGAGCCACCATCGCTCTGACGGTGGCTGTACCGGTGCAGTACCAGCGGTAGACTTGTCCTCCTCTCAAGGGCGCCGGTCGAGTAGTCCTCGTCTCCTGTAAAGGCTCCCAACTGAGTGAAATGAACCCAGAAGCATCTTCAGTGGCGGCCGCGACACGAGCCGGTCTAATTCTGTCAGCGCTAAGAAAGGGTACTCTCACTGCTTCTTGGAGCGCCCGGCGCTTTGACGTGACGCAGCATTTGGCCCCGCGATCGCAGCGTGACGCCGTCCGCCTGCGCACGCCCGCGTGATCCAGCGTGAGGGGCGTGGTTCCCTTGGCGCCACGGCGTCGTCTGTCCCTCACGAGTTCTCCTCCACATCTTTCCTCCACCTCGGGACGTTTTCCCATCGAGGTCAAGGCAAAGTGTCAAGGGGGTTGCAGGAGCTCTGCCGGTAGAGCGGGTCGTCCACTAACCGGAGGGGTCGGCGGTTCGATCCCCACCTCCCCACCAACCGTTCACATGTCGAACCCCGCATATGTACTGATGGTGATGAGTCGCTTTGCAGAAAAGCGTCTGCTAAATGCCATAAAAGTGCCATTGGACCCGATCTCCTCCCTGTTACATGACGGCAGCAGACTCATAGTCAGTGTTATGAGCGGCAGCTGCAATCGTGCACATTTGGTGAATTCAATGTTTCATGTTTTTAATCTTTTTTTTTTTTTTTTTTTGTAAACCAAAAACACAAAGGATGTCAAAGGATTTACGAGGCCACGCTGAGTAGCAGAGCTAAAGTCCATGGATTTTCCCCGAGTGAATGAATGAATGAGTGAATGAACGCGTTGCTCCCGGTCAGCCTCACGCAGGCATGTCAAGGAGCTGTTGTTATGGTTACCTGGCTTCTGGACTCACGCCCCCCCCCCCCCACCCTTTCTGTCCCACCAACAGCTGTGCTAACGACAACATCCACAAAGACTTCAGGAAAGCCATCGGAGCCAACTGCATCTTCTACAGCGCCCAGACACACGACCTCATCGTGTTGGTCAGTCAGTGCCCCGCCGCAAGCCCGGGAAACCATCCCATAATAGACACCAACTCTGTCGTTGACAGTGTCTTTATCAGTATTGGCATTTACAGACCTTTTTTAAAGACGATTTAAAGACGATTTGGTGTATATTTGTGGAAATGTGTACATTTGTACTTGTAGCATATAACATTTCGATAACAATTGAGATGTACTACTATCTACGACAACTACATTTTATCATAGATAGTAGTACATCTCAATTTTTACCGTTGGTTAGTTACCATTGTTACCGTTGAAGTCACGAAGGCGTTCAGAGTGACTCCATTTTGTTTACTCCCCCCCCCCCCCACTGCAGTCGACGAACGAAACCACAGTGAAGCGCGCCGCGCTACTCAGCGACATGCACTTCCGCAGCATCCGCACCAAGCTAATGCTAATGTCCCGCAACGAGGAGGCTACCAAACACCTTGAGGTAGGCTTGTGATGCTCGCTCTCTCTCTGCCTCTCTGCCTCTCTGTCTCTCTCTCTCTGTCTCTCTGCGTGTGTGTGTGTGTGTGTCTCTCTCTCTGTCTGTCTCTCTCTCTCTCGCTCTCTCTCTCGCTCTCTCTCTCGCTCTCTGTCTCTGTGTGTGTGTCTCTCTCTCTGTCTCTGTCTCTCTCTGTGTCTGTCTGTCTCTCTGTCTCTGCCTCTCTCTCTCTCTCTCTCTCTCTCTCTCTCTCTCTCTCTCTCGCTCTCTCCTTTCATTGTCAGTATACTTTTCTTCAAGAGAAGTTATGGGTAAACGTAAATGGACGTTCTCATTAAAACCTTGCGCTCTCCGCCCCTCAAACGCTTTCACCCACCGACCAATCATGTGGCTGCATCCCTCCCCCCCTCCTCGCCAGACGAGTAAGCAGCTGGCGTCGGCCTACCAGGAGGAGGTGCGCGTGCGCGAGGACCTGATGGGGCTCGCCATCGGCACGCACGGCGCCAACATCCAGCAGGCCAGGAAGGTGGCGGGCGTCACCGCCATCGAGCTGGAGGAGGAGAGCTGCACCTTCCGGATCTACGGAGAGGTGGGGCCTGTCGCCGTGGAGACGTGTTAATGATGCTGATGATGCTGATGATGCTGATGATGCTGATGCTGATGATGATGATGACGCTGGCGTCGCCGGGGAGGCTGACTGGGCTTGTTGTGGTTGTTGTGGTTGTTTCAGACCCCCGAAGCGGTCAAACAGGCGAGAGTGTACCTGGAGTTCAAGGAAGACTACTTCCAGGTGCCCAGGAACCTCGTAGGTGAGTGGGCACCTGCACGCGCCTCACTGGGGTCCTCCTATTGGCTGAGACGCCTGGGGGTCATGACGACCAGGACTTGGACATCGTATTGTGATATAGATGGAGAAACGGCTGGATAGATGGATAGAAAATGAGTGAATAAGTGAAAATCATCACGATTATGCATGTGCATAGTTGATCATCACATTAAGGTTTATTCATTATGGTCTTTTATTATGGTGTCTGTCTGAAGCTTTTAGTCTGTTCTGCGTATTTGTCTCGGGCCATTTCATAACTCTCTCTCTCTCTCTCTCTCTGCCTCTCTGCCTCTCTCTCTCTCTCTCTGTTTCTCTCTGCCTCTCTCTCTCTCTGTCTCTCTGTCTCTCTCCCACCCCACAGGCAAAGTCATCGGTAAGAGTGGCAAGGTGATCCAGGAGATCGTGGACAAGTCGGGCGTGGTCCGCGTCCGCATCGAGGGCGACAACGACAAGAAGCTTCCCCGTGAGGAGGTAGGCAGGCAGGGGTCCGGCAGAGACCACCAGGCCGGCAACAACGAGGTGAATGGACCTGTCAACAGGGCGCCCCACCCTCCCCCCCCCCCCCCCCCCCCCCCCCAAACAAACTCACCCCCATATACTTGTTTGGTTTTTCACGCGACGCAGCTTTACTCTCCAGTGCGTTTGTGGCGTTCGCGCTGACTTTGTTTTCGTGGTCTTGTCTTTCGCCGTGCTGGCTGCTAGTTTGACCACGACGTGAAGACTTACACTATCAATGCATTTCGGGTGTTTTTTATTTTTATTTTCTATCGTCACTGTTCATGCTGTGTTGTCTCCCTCCCTCCCTCCCTCCCCCCGTTCTCAAAACAAACGCCCCCCCTCTGTATACGTCTGTAGTAAAAAGCTGCGTTTCGTTAACGCCTCGCTTCTCGTTGAATCCCGCCCTGCGTGCCGGGTTCGGGTCGGGCTCGTGGCAGCTCTGCTGCAGCTGGGATGTTTTCCTTCAGCATGTGTTGGGAGTTACATAGGAGTTAATGTGGACGTGTGTCCTGATGGATGGTGTGTGCTGCGTCCTTGCGATGGAAGGGTCTCACGACGGCACCAGAGACGTGTTTATATTGAGCACATGTGTGGCGCCGACGCTGCTCACTTAAAAAGGAAAATAGGATTCAGTGAAACATTTTGCAAATGCATGCATTTGTTTTTTTTTTTTAACTGTTTTTGTATTGTATTGTAAAACGTTGATCTTGATACTGAACGTGCTCATGTTTCAAAGTTATAATAATTACTGCTTTTCTCCCCCCTTTCTCTTTTTTCCATCTTTCTTCCTCTTCTTTTCTCTCCCTGTTTTCTTCCTCTTTTTCTCCCCCTCTCTCTCTCTCCTCTTCTCCGCCCCCCCCCCCCCCCTCCCCGTCCCAGGGCATGGTCCCGTTTGTGTTTGTGGGAACCAAAGAGAACATCAGCAACGCCCAGGCTCTGCTGGAGTACCACGTGGCCTACCTACAGGTCAGTCGGTGCCCCCGCGTCCTCCACACCTCCAGGGGGCAGCACCCGCCCTCCTCCCCCCATCGGCCTCCATTTAGACTGCTGGCTTCATAGATAGATCAGTGAATACATCGGAGAGGGCCAGGGCGAGGGAGAAGGGGGTTGGGGTGAAGGCTCGGGTGTGTGGTTTCACGTCACCTCATATCGGTCACCTGTTAGCCTTACCCCCAAAACGCCACATGTAGAAAGCTGCTGAGGATGCTTCATTCTGAGCCTGTATGCTTTAAAAATAGTTGTGTGTGTGTGTGTGTGTGTCCCCCCCCCCCCCCCCCCCCAACCTCCCCTGTGGGGGGGGGGAGGGGGGGGAGGATGGATGAGACACACATGGAATAAGATTACCGGCTATCTGGATACCCCATGGCATCCAAAAATAACATGGGACACACACACACACACACACACACACACACACACACACACACACACACACACACACACACACCCTCCCTCCCTCAAAGGTCAGCTGTTGTCGTTAGAGGCAGCTGGTGCATTCTTAGGTGACCCCCTCCACCCACCCCCTCGGCCCACTGTAAGCACTGCCTGTCAGCGTATTTTAACCAGTCCACTACCTCCCCCCTTGACCCACCAGTCCACTACCTCCCCCCCGACCCACCAGTCCACTACCTCCCCCCCGACCCACCAGTCCACTACCTCCCCCCCGACCCACCAGTCCACTACCTCCCCCCCGACCCACCCACCAGTCCACTACCTCCCCCCCGACCCACCCACCAGTCCACTACCTCCCCCCCGACCCACCAGTCCACTACCTCCCCCCCGACCCACCCACCAGTCCACTACCTCCCCCCCGACCCACCAGTCCACTACCTCCCCCCCCGACCCACCAGTCCACTACCTCCCCCCCGACCCACCAGTCCACTACCTCCCCCCCGACCCACCAGTCCACTACCTCCCCCCCCGACCCACCCACCAGTCCACTACCTCCCCCCCGACCCACCAGTCCACTACCTCCCCCCCCGACCCACCAGTCCACTACCTCCCCCCCCGACCCACCAGTCCACTACCTCCCCCCCCGACCCACCAGTCCACTACCTCCCCCCCCGACCCACCAGTCCACTACCTCCCCCCCGACCCACCAGTCCACTACCTCCCCCCCGACCCACCCACCAGTCCACTACCTACCCCCCGACCCACCCACCAGTCCACTACCTACCCCCCGACCCACCCACCAGTCCACTACCTCCCCCCCCGACCCACCCACCAGTCCACTACCTCCCCCCCGACCCACCCACCAGTCCACTACCTCCCCCCCCAACCCACCAGTCCACTACCTCCCCCCCGACCCACCCACCAGTCCACTACCTCCCCCCCCCGACCCACCCACCAGTCCACTACCTCCCCCCCCCGACCCACCAGTCCACTACCTCCCCCCCGACCCACCAGTCCACTACCCCCCCCCCGACCCACCAGTCCACTACCTCCCACCCGACCCACCAGTCCACTACCTCCCCCCCGACCCACCAGTCCACTACCTCCCCCCCCGACCCACCAGTCCACTACCTCCCCCCCGACCCACCAGTCCACTACCTCCCCCCCGACCCACCAGTCCACTACCTCCCCCCCGACCCACCAGTCCACTACCTCCCCCCCGACCCACCAGTCCACTACCTCCCCCCCCCGACCCACAAGTCCAGTACCTCCCCCCCGATTTACCAGTCCACTACCTCCCCCCCGACCCACCCACCAGTCCACTACCTCCCCCCCCGACCCACCAGTCCACTACCTCCCCCCCCCCGACCCACCCGTCCACTACCTCCCCCCCGACCCACCCACCAGTCCACTACCTCCCCCCCGACCCACCCACCAGTCCACTACCTCCCCCCCGACCCACCAGTCCACTACCTCCCCCCCCGACCCACCAGTCCACTACCTCCCCCCCGACCCACCCACCAGTCCTTCCCCAGCTGGCACAGTTTGGCACAATACAGAAACCAAATGTATACCTTTTTATTTTAGCAATATTTATGTTTATCAAACCTTCCTTCCTTCCTCATCCCACCCCCTTTCTCTCTCCCACTTCCTGTCTGCGCAGGAAGTGGAGCAGCTGCGTCTGGAGCGGCTGCAGATCGACGAGCAGCTCCGGCAGATCGGCGTGGGCTACCGCGCCCCCTCCGGCCGCACCGGCGGCCCCGGGGGTCCCGGCGGCCCTGGGACGGGCGGCGGCGGCGGCGGCGAGCGGGAGAAGGGCTACCTGACGGACGAGAGCAGCAACTCCCTGCACAACTCCCGCGTGTACGGCGGGCGGGGCCGCGGGCCACGCCCCTCCGCCGGCCAATATTCTGGATACGGTGAGGGGGAGGAGGAAGGGGTATTACCCAGTGAACCCCCGTTCCCTTGAGTCGGGTGCCGCGATGCTTTTGGCTCACCATCAACGAAATGGACTGCCGTTAGATGGTCGGTCGTTGGTGTCGCCGCGGGGAACCAGACGGCGCCGAGCGCTCGTGTTCTGTACCGTCTGGCGGTTCAGACGGGTATCCAGCCCACCTGGCCCGGGTCGGGCCAATCACAGCCCTGTGTCTCATATGGGGCTGGTCTATACGAGACTATGACTATGACTAGATTGCCAATATGGCTGCCGCATGTGGAGAAACGGGCGTGTTCAATCGCTATGGCGACAGTATTGGACGAAGCGGCCGGTCTGTTTTCTCTGAAAGCAGATCAAACGACGACACTTAAAGCTTTGGTTGATAGGAAATGTGGTTGCCGTACTTCCAACAGGATTCGGCTAAACGTTGAGTCAACAAACTCAGCACTACGTCTCGGTGTGTCTGATTGGTTGCCGGCCTATCCAATTGCTTCCAGACGCATTTGGGGTCAGCGCCAGTTGACGGCGCTTGGAAATCAAAAATGAAATGAGTTTTTAGATTAGATTCAATTTGAGTATTTTAGTCATTCCAAGTATTTTTTTTAGATATGGGAACAAAATGTATTCTCTGCATTTGACCCATCCTTTCGTACTGTGGGCTGCGCGTTCAAGACGAACACGCATTTGCCAATTCCAATTACAAGTGCACTTTTCCTGTCTTTAGCGCGGATGGAAAGCCAAAGCATGGAGAAACGAACGTTGATGTCTAACCCTTGTCCTTGGGGGTCTCCCGGCGCAGGCACCAACTCGGAGCAGTCCAACGCCTCCGAGTCCGAGGAGGGTACGGAGCGCGAGCAGCGGCCCCGCGGCGTGGGCGGGGAGGAGCGCGGCGCCCGGCGCGGGGGGCGGGGCCGGGGGGCCAACGCCGGCCGTGGCCGCGGCGGGCCCGCCTCCAGACCCACCAACTCCTCCATCAGCTCAGGTAGCCGCTCGCACCCGCCGCCATTTTGTTTTGGCCGGCGCCGCGAGGTGGATGCGGGCAGCGCGGCGTACGGGGTCGAGGCCGCTCGAGGTGTCGCAGTGCGCGTGGCTCACGAGGGTAGCTCGGTGAGCTGGTTTGTGTCGGTAGGTTGCCGTGGGTGACTAGACCTCACGGGGGGCGCCCCGGTTCACTGCAGTGCACCTGATGGTAGAGTACTTGGAACTTGAGCAGTTGAACCGCTAGCACACACACGCACACGCACGCGCACACACACACACACACATACTCCTTCCATTGGAAGTCACACCGGATCCTCCCTGCTAGGGCTCAACACAACATGACAACATGGAGGAGCACTATGCTAGACTTTGATATGTAATGCGGTAGTGACCCCGATATAAGACCACCATGGTTCTACGATGACGCCCCCATTTTCAGGACTCACGTTCGTTTTTTTGTCAACATTTTTTTTTTTTCCAGGAAAATAGCGATAGTAAAAAAAAAAAAAACATCTGCTCTTTTAATTAATCTATTAAATCAAATTGAAAAAACAATCTTTTAGATGAAACTGTCGAATTTAATGTCTCAACGTGTAACATTTCATCTGGCTCGTAGCTTAAATGTACCTGGACTGTAGTCAACGCTGATCACTGGCCATTACGTTACTGTTGTCAACAGACTGGCAGGCCCAACATGGTGGGCCGGGCCTGTTGTGGTTCTGAGGGAGCTGGTCCCCCCTCAGTCCAAAGGAGGAACACTCATTGTACATGCATTTGGCGCCATCTGCTGGTGGGGAAGTGTTATGGCATTTCAGAAGGAAGCGGTTCAGTTTCAAGTCCTTCATTGTCAAATGTGCAGCATCACTTGTAGTCATACTGTACAATGAAATGTGTTGAGGCCCGTTCCCACATGGAAGCAAAATTTAAAAACAGTTAAAGTTAAATTAAATTAAGTAATTAATTAATTAATTAAGTACAGAATAACAGTAATATCAGGGCATCACAGATCTATTAAGAGCAGCAATGGAGAATGAAAGATGAAGAATGAAAATAAGCAGCATTGGAGAATGATTTGTCGCAGCACTCATACAAGTATTTACATCACACATAAACACTGCAGGGTTGTACATGAGCTTTGACGAAACCGAGTGTCCATGCACCGACTCTACCTCGACTAGCCTGGTATATTTACACCAAATACAGTCAACGTCCGTCCGTTACCCTCGCTCCGACTCGATGCCCGTCCCGCGGTTCCCCACCCGTGGGTGTATTGCGCTGACCCCTTGTGTCTGTACCCCCCCCCCCCCCCCCCTCAGTGCTGAAGGACCCGGACAGCAACCCCTACTCCCTGCTGGAGGGCGAGGGCGAGCAGGCCGACGCCGCGGCCGACGGCGCCGGGGGCGGCGACCGGCGCCGGAAGGACCGGCGGCGCCGTAACGACCAGGAGCCCAGCGTGATGGACGCCGCCACCGAGTCGGACGGCCAGGCCGCCACCAGCGAGAACGGACTCGGTGAGCAGAGCGCCGCCCCGGCGACGGCGGGGGGGCCGGTTGAGAGGAGGCGCCTTTCAGTTTGGGGGGGGGGGGGGTCACAGCAGAAGCATGACAGGACAGACGTTCTTCTAAAAGATTCGGATATCATTACGATTTTTCAATTTTTTCTTTTAAGACCCACGGAATGCCAATCGCGATGCGAACCATGAGCCGTCATCTGTGCTGTAAAGTCGTGTTTCTGTGTGCCGAGAGAGCTGTTCACACCTGAAGTTCCTCATGTGGGTCACCTCAGGCGTGGGTCCGTGTGCTTTTGTGAATGGAAGGAAGCATGCGTGTTCCTCTCCCCCGTCGAAGCAAGACAGTACTCCAGCGTTGTCCTCCAGAGCACCGACGTTATTGTTGTGGACAGATTAGTGTTTGATCGATTTTGACCTTTTTAGATGGTGGTGTGTGCTTAGACTTCCCCTGACAGCGATGTGAACACAGAACCCTGTCTGTGGTCAAAACACACACACACACACACACACACACACACACACACACACACACACACACACACACACACACACACACACACACACACACACACACACAGACACACACACAGGCAGTGCGCGACCCACTCTAACCTGACCCCTTTTACAGACGAGGAGGGCAGACCCCAGCGTCGCAACAGGAGCCGCCGCCGCCGTAACCGCGGCAACCGGCCCGAGGGCGGCTCGGCCAGCCGTGACAGACAGCAAGGTGAGGGCGCTGGCTCCGCCCCCCCCCCCCCCCCCCCAGACGCAACATGCATTTTGTTGCTGCCGCGCCAAAAGACGGTCGCTTAGGTTCTAGTGATGGAAATTGCGTCCGTAGCAACGGTTCGTTCATCACGCAGTCGGCTATTCTGAAATAACCGACCGCTGGAAGCTGCAATATTTTCATTTAAAATATTTTATTTTGGTTTATTTTCACTGTCTTGTGCTTTCTGCTGTGGCACCCTAATTTCCTGTCTGGGATAAATCAAGTGAATGTTGTTTTGCAAGCAGACACAATGCTTGTCATACCAAGTTAACTCAATGTTGTGTTTCCTATGGTGCTCCAGTGACTGTGGCAGACTACATCTCCCGCCCCGAGTCCCAGAGCAGACAGAACCTTCCCCAGAAGGAGAACCAGACTGCCCCTGAACCCAAGGTATACACGACCACACTCTGGTACCAAGTGGCCCCGGGGCGTTGCATTGTTGGAGGTCTGATTCATACAGCTGGATCAGAACCTGATTGAAATCCTTTGACGTGTTGTCTATTGAGCATACTCAGAGAGTGATACATTAATACAATACAGAACAATATCTTAACAATGTGACAACCTGTTGGGACAAGCTGACTGACATCAATACTACCTGTCAGCACGAGTCCATGCGGCTTCAGCCCATGAAGTAGGCTGCGGTTGAACAAAACCGGTTTTAATGGGGTTCCCATGGAAACCACGAGTCTTGACGAAATTTACCGTCAACCAAAAGGGAACTGAAACTGAGACCAGTTGTGGAGGGAGGGCTGTAGAAAACAAGGGCTAGAGAGGATTATATGCAAAGGGGGCATTTGCACAATCCATCAGTAACAAGAAGTAGGACTAAAAAGGGTAAAGGGGGGAATTAAGCAGACGCTTAATGATTGTAAGTCTCTCTTTTTCCAAAGAGACTTACAATCAGTACATGTGTGGGGGTTCGACATGTGGACAGTTGAAGGAGGAGGAGGAGGAGGGGGGGGATCAAGGGTATCGAACCGCCGACCCTACGGTGAGCGGACGACCCGCTCTGTCCACCCGCTCTACCCACTGAGCTACTGCCACCTAGACTATCTTGACTTAAAAAATATATAATAATAATAATAATAATAATAATCATAATAAAAATAAAATTTCTATATATATTCACCAACGCACCAAAGTGATCCATCTCCATCCCCCCCCAGGAGAACGGAACAAGCACCAAGAAAGACGAGCGCGGACCCTCCAAGGGATCCCCTAGCAACGGCGTGGCCACCGCCAGCGAGACCAAGGCCCTGGTCAACGGGGTCTCGTAGAGAGACGGCACCACCACCAACAACAACAACAACAAAAAAATAATAACCACAAAACCACGTGTATTTAAAAAAAGAAAAAAAAAGAGCGGCCCTGCCCTTCTGGAAGAATCCACGTCTAGAGCGAGACCTCATGGCAATCTGTGTCCCTTGCTTGCAATTAACTTTAACCTTGAACCGACGGGCGAGCGAGCGAGAGAGAGCGAGAGAAAAACGAGTACCTGACGACGAAAAAAAAAAAAGATCTGAATTCCTACGTGTGCGGAGAAAACGTAACGTAAAAAAAACGACAAACGCATCTACTTAAAAACCCCGTTAACGGTGTATGCTATCCTATCTATCAGTACTTAGTGCTTATTTTTAAGAAAAGAAAAACCACATGACTAGCTTACCAAAAAAATAAATAAACAGCTGGTGGAAATGACTTGATTTTTAAAGAAATATGGAAACACAAGAAACAGGACGAGACTCTCTATGTTGTTGTTTGTTTTTTTGTTTTTTAAACTAATGTCCTTTTTTTTTTTTTGTCTTTTTGTTATGTCAATTATTTACGTTGTCGTTGTTTATCACTGGTTTTGATTAAGGAGGGGTGTGGGGGCGGGACGGCGAAAAATCGTACGCATTTTTCCGCCGCCCGAAAAACCGACGCGTTTCACGTCGAGGAACGAAGCGCGAGCTAGAAGGGGGAGGGGCGAGGGGGACGGCGAGGTCGGCCATAGACGCGCGGACTGACGGACGGACAGACAGACCGCGTTTGCTCGCGGTCCCTGCTTGCGTGGCGTCGGGGGGGCCCCCATGGCGCCCAAACCCGCGGGCTGGGCGGGGGTGGGAAGGGGGTGAAGGCGGGGCCGAGACAGGGAGGAGGCGGGGCCAGTCGCGCGGGGGCGGATACGGATTATGGGTTACTGATAGACATTGTGCCTTGAATTTGAGGAAGAAAAAAAACAAAAAAAAAGACAAAAACAAACTTGAGTTTATCAGTTCGATTTTTTTTTTTTCTTTTCGTTTCGTTTTTTTTTTCCCGTTTGTTTCACAAGAGGAATAAAAGCGAGGGAGGGGGTCTTAATTAGTTTTTTTTTTCTCCTTTTTTGGTTCTTGAGAGACGGATGGATGGATAAGTCTTAGGGGGAGAGGGAGGACTAGACGCGTGCGGGGGGTGTTACTGTGGTGGTGGTGGTGGTGGTGGTGGAGGAGGTGGTGTCAAGGGAACACCGGAGCAGCAGCAGCAGCAGCAGCAGTGGTGAATGGCTTCTAGTGGGGGAAACGCAGCCAGGGACGTTCGGTGCCAAACGGGAAATTCAAGTGCTTGTTCTTTGCAGTCGGTGGCTCTGCGCTTCGGGGGTCGACACAACTCGTGTGCGCGCGCCTGCCTAGCGACGGACATCCGGCGTCCACCGACACAAACACAACGGTTAGGGGGTGTGTGTGTGTGTGGAGGGGGGAGGGGGGGGGGGGGGGTCCTGGCATTCGCCTTAAGAGTCTCCTTGGTCACATGTCACTTCCACCTCTCTCATAGTTCAAGTTTGGGAGGGGGTGGGGGAGGAGTTCCAGCAGCTCTGTAGCCAGAACATGAAATGAATTAAAAGGACAAGTGAAATAGAGAAATAAATGGTAAAGGAAACCTATACTGTGCCTGAGAGGGGTCAGAGAGGACTACTACAGACACACACACACACACACACACACACACACGCACATAGACGCACATAGACACACACACACATAGACACACACAGCGATGGGGAGGTGGGGCTGGCGCTACAGCCCAGGCGAGCGCGATGTGCTAAGAGGGATGCTCTCTCTTGGTTTTCCGACGTAGATCTAGAGGTATAGAGTGGCGTCGAGATGCGCCCGTACCCGTGATGAGGCCCCGCAGCTCACGCCGTCACCTGTTGTCTTGGTAACCGCTCTCAAAAGCAATTTCATATTTTTTTGTTTTTTTGTTTTTTTTTTGTTTTTGTTCTTTCCACAAAATACAATTTATCAAATAAAACAAAAATGGAAGTGAACCTCTCTCTCTCTCGACATGATCTTTTTGAATCCCTCTTGTCTTGTGAGTTCTGCCCGACTGTCCTTACTAGTTTTGGTTTTCTTGTAAGTCTCTAACGTGCATGGCGTCAGGTGTTGACTCATGTGCATGAAGACCGCGGCGGGGGTGTTGGATTTAAAACATCGCTCTTCATTCTGGAGCAGCCGCTATCGTACATGTTGAATGTCCCGACAGCTCTCAACCTGGAAAGTAAGGACAAACAAACAAACAAAAAACAACGTACAAAATACAACACAATACAACCAAAAAAACCCAAACACTTTGTGACACTCCTCCTAACTGCTCCCTGGTACCCACGCCCACGAGACATCCTAGTTAAATATATATATTCCAAATATATGTATATATTCTATATACTGGATCTTTTGAGGTAGTGGAGGGCACAGGGGGGATGGTTCTGTGAGTCCAGTTCTGTAGAAGAGTTTGAATATTTACGGTTGGACAATGGTGGGCGCCCATCCTGATGGTTACATTGGAAGATGTGAGGTTGAAATTGAATCGACCCCGATGCTGCTGTTGGCCCTAATTGTGTGTGTGGGTGTATGTGTGTGTGTGTGTGGGTGTTGCCGTTTTCATTCTAAAGCGGGAACAAAGGAACTTGAGTATTTGTACCTTTTTATTGGGGTGTGTCAAGGGAGGAACAATGTGACCCCTATATTTTTTGTGTTCACCTTTATACCTCACTCTCCTCCTGTGTCTGTGTGTGTGTACTGTAATCCTTGTGTCTGAACTCCCTTTGTGTGTGTGTGTGTGTGTGTAGGATGCAAGACTGTGCGTTGTGACACTAACTGTATGATCGAGTCCTCACTGTCGGATTGTGTCTCTGGTTTTTTTTTCTCTCACTCATGTTCTGATGGCAATAAAGGACTTTTCATTGTTTGCTATAGATATTCTATCCTTTTGTCCTTTCATTTTTATACGCTCTATGAGATGATATTTTGACCTTTCGTTTTTTTAATGGAAGATTAAAAAAAAAAGGATAGTTTAGTGGTTAGTTATAACTCAGCTGAAAGGTACTGTGTCCACAGTCTAACCTGTAGGCATCTTTGACCTGTCTCTGTATTCACTGTCTAACCCCTGTGCTCCTTAATTACCTGTCTATTTACTGTTTAACCCCTACCTGCACCTTAATCACCTGTCTATTCACTGTCTAACCCCTAACTGCTCATTAATCACCTGTCTATTCACTGTCTAACCCCTACCTGCTCCTTAATCACCTGTCTATTCGCTGTCCAACCCCTATGCTACTTAATGATCTGTCTAAAGTCACTGCAATTCACCGTGTATAAATGCTTCTTCTAAATGACTGACAGATTACAAAAATATGTCATTGTGGAGAGAGTTAGGAATTGAAATGAAAGTGAAGAATAACCACAATGCCATTCTGGGATTGATTACACAATCATGCTTGAAGGCAGAGGCGTGTAGTTGGTCTTTCTCCAAGTGAAAGTTGAGTAGATTGTGGTGAATGGTGTATATAACTTGCATTCCCATGCCAACTTCATTTTGACTATCCAGGAATACTTTCTCGTGAGTTGGATATTGAAGTGACCGCATCATGATTTCCCTTCTCGTTGTCCGATCTTAAATGTGACTGAAAGTATAAAGACTTGACGTTAACATAACGTTGGACCATGGACAGGAATGCAGACTTTACTTTTGTACTCAGAAGTTGGCATTATGATATCCTGTGTCGTCCTCTACTGCAGAGGTTCTCAAATTGGGGTACTTGAAGGCACTCCAGGGGGTACGCGAGATTAAAAAAAAATATTGCCATCATCTACCTCCTTCACAGAGCTTACACACACCTGGAGAGGCCACAGAGCATGGTGAGAATCATGTTCTTCGACTTCTCCAGTGCTTTTGACACCGTCCAGCCAGACCGGCTGGCTGAGAAGCTCCTGGTGATGCAGGTCGATCCTGACATGGTGGCATGGATTACGGACTACCTCACGGACAGACCGCAGTATGTCAGGCTGCGACACTGCTTGTCAGACATGGTGACTAGCAACACCGGCACACCCCAGGGAACTGTACTTTCACCATTCCTTTTCACCCTCTACACCTCGGATTTCTGCTTCAACTCCCGAACATGCCACCTGCAGAAGTTCTCGGACGACTCCTCCATTGTTGGATGCATCACAGACAACGAGGAGGAGGAGTACAGGGAACTGGTGAGGAACTTTGTGGGATGGTGTGACGGGAACCACCTTCAGCTCAACACAGGGAAAACCAAGGAGCTGGTGGTGGATTTCAGACGCAGGAAGAGTCCCCCATTACCGGTTTCCATAAAGGGGGAAGAGGTGGAGATGGTGGACACCTGCAAGTTCCTTGGGGTGCACCTGAACAATAAACTGGACTGGTCTGACAATACCGAGGCCCTCTACAGGAAGGGACAGAGCAGGCTGTTCTTCCTGAGGAGGCTCAGATCCTTCAATGTGTGCACTAGGCTGCTACGGATGTTCTACCAGTCGGTGGTAGCCAGTGTCACCTTCTTCGCCGTCGTGTGCTGGGGAGGAGGCATCGGGAGTGGTGGGGCCAGTAAGCTGAACAAGCTGGTGAGAAGGGCGAGCTCCGTGGTGGGGATGAAGCTGGACTGTGTGGAGGCGGTGACAGAGAGGAGGATGAGGGGAAAGCTGCAGGCGATCCTGGACAACCCCTCTCACCCTCTCTACGCCGAGCTGAGGCAACTCAGGAGCACGTTCAGCCATAGGCTCACTCAGCCACGTGCTTCAAAGCGCTTGGGGGGCTCTTTCATCCCATCGGCTATCAGGCTCTACAATACCTCAACCAGCCGCTCCCAACGTCTCGGAAGCGCCAGCACCACCAGATAATGGATTTGTATACCACACCACACACCCCAGACTGTTTTCTAGCCATTTTCATCTTATGTCTGTTCATCTCATTGATAACCACTGTCCATCTGTCATCTTTCATTGCATGCACCAGGCTGCTACGGATGGTCTACCAGCCTGCAGTGGCCAGTGTCACCTTCTTCACTGCCGTGTGCTGGGGAGGAAGCATTGGGAGCGGTGGTGCCAGGAAGCTGTACAAGCCGGGGAGGATGGCGAGCTCTGCAGTGGGGATGAAGCTGGACTGTGTGGAGGCGGCGACAGTGAGGAGGACGAGGGGAAAGCTGCTGGAGACCCGGAACTACCCTCTCAGCCTCACTATGCCGAACTGAAGCAACTGAAGCAACTCAGGAACACGTTCAGCCACATGCTCACTCAGCCAAGTGCCTCAAGTGCTTGGGCGCTCCCTCATCCCACCAACCATCAGGCTCAGGAAGCTCCAACACCACCAGACAAAAGACAAATGGAATGGACTGAACTTCACATTCACATACACCACACCACACACCGTGGACTGTGTCCTAGCCGTTGTTATTCCAGGTCTATTCATATGTTGTACCTGGAATACCTGTATAAATTTGCACATCTTGCACCTTCCGCATATTTGCACTATCTATCTACTTTGCATTTTGCACCATAAACAGCTAGCAAGGACACTAGTATGCATACAGGTTCTCACTCGTCACCGACCTGACTTAAGAGCTCGTAGTTAATCTAATTTATTGTTTATTGTTTATTGTGTATTGACTTAGCCAGGCTCTTACTGCACATCTATCCCCTGTACTGCTGGTCACTGTGAATTTCTCCTAAGGGGGATTAATAAAGGAATATCTTATCTTATCTTATTTGTATAGCCTATTTAAAAATAGCATTAATTCAAAAAAATATTATTTGATAAATGTTTAAATAAAATATAAGTTGAAGTTCATCAACATAATTTTTATATTCAGAAGGTCATTAGGGCCATGGGGCAAGCCCACCAAGCACTACTGTTATTCTGTGGATTTTTTCTTATTATTATTGTGCATAGAAATGCACAATCCTGTTATCCCTTTTCTGTTTTTCTTATTCTTCCCACCAAAACGTGAAATTAATTCAGCTATTCCTACTGGATCATATGATACAATTCAAACGTCATGACAAAGGTCTTGTTGAGCCTAGGTGTGCTACTATATTTTCATATTTGTAAACTTTATACTTTTTGAGATACAAACCATTTAAAAAGTAAAAATATACTCCATTAAAACTCACGTTAGACCGCTCATTAGGCTTTCAATGGCTCCGAGCTGTGTGACCACAGCGAGAGGACTACTAGTTAGGCTACCTTTCCAGCTGAGTACATTTGCCTTGAAACACGCAGCTGTGTGAACCTTATCGTCAGCTCCACTTCGTGCTCCTAGCGATAACGTTTGATTCGCTCGTAAGACTCGCCTTTGAGATATATTTCTGAAATTACATTCTGAATTAAAGTAAGTGCTACTGTTTTTGAGTCATTCATTTTGTTGTCAAATGTTACGTTAAGTCTCGATATGAGAACGCAAACTGTCTAGCTGCCAGTCAAATCCATTTCTAGAACTAGCGCTAAGCAAATAAACTCAGAGATAACAGTGAGCCTAGATTTCCAATTATTACGTTTGACTCCGCTAATTGCTTTCCAGCTCAGGCAGACGTCACTTCTGACAGCCTCGTTAGCTGGAACGTACAGGCGTAACAAACCGCATAGTTTAGAACGCCCACATGAAAATTCGAAAGTGTAGAAAATACTTACTACCGTGATTTATTTGGTGTTCCTTAAAGATAGCCTACAACTATGGAGTTGAAGTGCCTCAGCTGTTCAAAACTGTTATCATTAGTGGCACTAATGTAGGTAGGCCTATAAATAAATTGACATGATTGTATGCTGTAGGCCAGAAATGAGCGTCCCCTCTTTTAAAGACCAGCTTTAGAATCTTACTTAACTTTGACCTCAGTGTCACACATAGCCTACTGTAACATGAAGTAGCCTAATATTAGGCCCACTGCTTTAAACTGATTAACTTAAAGTAGCCTAGCTGAACAGAAATGAAAAAAAAAGATATACATTTATTTATTGTAGGTTTTTTTTTATTTGTTTGTTGTCTCTCAAGAAATCACCAAAAGGTAATTTTTCATATCTCTTTTCCCCCAACTTTACCAGGGGTGTGGTCTACTGTTTTGTAAAGAAAAGAAAAACATTTTACAGCCATTTACTGTTGACATTTTACAGTTCTTCACTGTTATTTCCCACATATTATGATAGTAAAAATAAAGTGGTGTGCCGTTTCTTGATTTAGGGTAATTAGATGTTTCTTCTACAGTGGATCACACAATGTTGGTTTTCACCAGGTTGGTACAACATAGAGGTCAGCCACAAAAAGTTTTCCCCTGTGGAATACATTTAAAATGTGAGCAAATATCCATATAATATAAAAAGGAAAAGTGTATTCCAATAAGAATATTTATGTTTTATACCTGTGATTGAGCAATTTTCTCAATAATTTTAAAGCACGCATTTCCTATCTGCAAACCAAACAAAAAACAAAAACTTTGCAATGACATACAAACATAATTTGCTCAAAATTAAATTGGTTCAAATGTTAACTCACAGTTGACTCCATTTCCTTGTTCAATCCAGAAGTCAGCTCAGGTCAGGCAACTTTTTCCTGTTTTTACAATGAGTTCGCCCGCTGGGTTGTCGGTGTCCAATACGTATTTAAACTGATGATTGTTGAAGAAAAACACAAAATCATAACAAGCAAAATATGTAAAATTATAATATAGGAACATGGGTGGTAGGGCTTCAAGATCCCAATATATCACACAGCTTTTCTTTCCATTAAGAATACATACCAGCTGCTCTTGGGCAGGATGAAGCTTGAAGGTCCATGATGCTCGGCATGGTGTGTCACATTCTCACATTTTGTGATCATTTCACAGTGTGGTCCACAGGCATTACAACAACGGCTAGGACACAGTCCAAGGTGTGTGGTGTGGTGTATGTGAATGTGAAGTTCAGTCCATTCCATTTGTCTTTTGTCTGGTGGTGTTGGAGCTTCCTGAGCCTGATGGTTGGTGGGATGAGGGAGCGCCCAAGCACTTTGAGGCACTTGGCTGAGTGAGCATGTGGCTGAACGTGTTCCTGAGTTGCTTCAGTTGCTTCAGTTCGGCATAGTGAGGCTGAGAGGGTAGTTCCGGGTCGCCAGCAGCTTTCCCCTTGTCCTCCTCACTGTCGCCGCCTCCACACAGTCCAGCTTCATCCCCACTGCAGAGCTCGCCGTCCTCCCCGGCTTGTACAGCTTCCTGGCACCACCGCTCCCAATGCTTCCTCCAAGGAGAAGACAATGCTGTATGTGTGTCTGCTGAGGAGTGGATGGTAGATGTTTGAATTGATTGGGCAGAGGGAATAGTACATGTGGTTGTATCTTGTTGCACAAGAAGGTCTGATATTATTGCTGGTGGAAGTAGAGGAATGGATGAAGCAGATGAACTTGGTTGCAGAGAGGGCAAGGATGAATCCTGGCTCTGTTTGGAATGGGCAGCAGCTGAGGTGGAAGTTTGTTGTCTGGGACAAGACATTAGGTGTGCTTCTATGTCTGTCCTTTCAATAATGGTTTGGTTGTCGCAAATAGGACAATGATATCCCCCATTCCTGGAGTTCAAATTGCAGTGGCAGATCTTTTTATCTCAGAGCAAATCAAGAAAATGTTTATATTAGCGATGGCAAACAAGTCCCATGAACACACTCGCACACACAAATCTGTGTGTGCGCACATGTGTGTATCTTTAATGTAAAATACAATGGCGTTACCTTCAAATGCATTGGCATTTTTCACGTGGACCTCCAAATGCCGCCGAAGTCTGGCTGGTTGGCTCGGTTTAAACATGCCTTTGGGACAAAAGGGGAAGTGGAACTGACTGCAGCATGTTGCAACGCTGCAAGCAGGTTGAAGTCCGGCATTCAGAAACTTGCTAAAGTGAAAGTGATTAAAACAAAACACTTAAGTCATTTAGTATGATATGTTAGAAGCAAGATATACTCAAGTATCAAAAATAAAAGTACTGATGGTGCGGAAGCATGCTACTTCTCAGTCATTTCAGGTACTATTCGTTTGGTTTATATACTGTAGTATACAACAGAGGTGGCAAAATAAAAAAGTACAAATGTGCCATGTAGTCCTGCCACATTTTAATTCCATTTGTGCACTTAAACAGGTGATATCACTATTTAGATAGTCGACCTCTGGCAAAACATCATGGTGTGTTGCATCTGTTGGTAGCTTGGCTGTCTCACATATCACGTTTGTGAGTTCAGAAAGACACATTTTCAACTTTGACGATGCCCAGCTAATGCAAGAAGAGTTTACTAAAATGTTTTATACCGTTAACGTTACATGCAAACAAATGCGCACAGTTACTTTACGTTATGCAATAAAAAGTAAATTATCCCTGAGAATTGAAGGTGTTGATGCTTACCGCCATTTGGGAAAGTTGAATTTGACGTTATCCAACTTAGCTTCAAAACGACAACTCAAACCGACATGTAACCTTTGGCAATTTGCATCATTAATGACTTTACGTAACTATTTTTACGGCACCTATATTGACGAAGAACACAAGTAATCCTGCGCTTACCTTCTGTGGATAATACAAATCAGCAACTCACCGCTACTCGGGACACGCTCACCCGCAGGTCTCTCTCCAATTAAAAGGCAGGTCAAATCGAGATTTAAATGTCCTCAGTCCCTCTCCCCCCCCTTAATTAAAAAAATGTCCTCACTTCCTGTCCTGACAGTGGAGGTGTTCTGACAGTGGAACCTGCACTAGAAGCATCCTCACAGTGGAGGTCTGCAGGTGCCTCTCAAAAATTTAGCATAGAGAATGCATGGGAGGAGGTCAAAAAACAACTTTTCGTACTGCCTACTGCTGTCTGCTGCTCCGGCATACTCTCACGTAGAGACTCCATTTCAACGTTAAAGATGAACTGAACTGAAATTTTAAGTTTAGTTGATATAACAGATGTATTGTCTGTCTTCTCATTGGTACAATAACTAAAATGGCTGAACTTTCAACATACAATAAAATTGTATGTTGAAAGTGTTGTTTTTGTTACATGGGCGCCGCCATTGTGGATTTCAACAATCAGCTACGTCACTGTCATGGTAAGCTACTCTGTGGCTAACTAGCAGCTATAGCAGGTAATGAGCCTGAAGCTAACTGAGATGGCTACGGAAAAGCAAACGAGGTCTACAGGAGGATCATACTGTATTGCCCCTGACTGCAGTAATGAATTACGAGCACACGATCCCGATGAAGACGCGCGTTTTGATGTATCATTTGTCCTACAACTTTCCGAGTTGTAGGACTAGTAGCGAATCGAAATTCGTCGGAAAAGGAATAATAATAATAATAATAAGAAGAAGAAAAATCCACAGAATTACAATAGTGAGGCAATTGCCTGAGGCAATTCCGTCCATATTTGACTTTTCAAGCTATTGTACAGGGCAGACCGATAGACCAACTACTGGAAGCAACACCACCAATGCTATCTGTCACAGAGACAGGGCGCTGAACAGAGCGGTATGTTTAGCTGCTATCCAGCATGCCAGCTAGTAGCTACACTTGGTCTACCTCAACCAGTGTAGGCTTACAGCGTCCGACAAACTGAGAGTGATACGGGTTGTGCAGCAATTGAGTCCAAAACCAAATTAGCGACCACACGATCCAACCTAGGGCAACGGTTAGCAGCTAAACATTTGGAACATGTACTCTTGTGTCAATCTCCATAAACTAGCACTCCGACCATGAAGTGTATAAACTATGACTCCGATGAAATCACAGATCTATGTTTCTTAGCTGCTAATTAAACCATGGCGGGTCTGTAAACAGAAAGTTCCACAAATGTCTACTCACCATGAAGTTCGCCGCCTAGCAGATTGCTGATGCAGAGGGAGTTCAACTCGAGGAAATAGTTCCATAATAAGATCTGTGCATATCCATCTGTGCAATATCCATCAACATCCACCAGAAACTAAACCTCCAACATCCACCTAAAGTAAACCGTGACACGTGAATCCGCCTCGCATCTATGCTCATCCGGGGGTGTATCTCTCAAAGTGCATCTAACATGTCTTGCCATAATAGCGCAATTGACCGCTTTGTTTGTCCCTCACAGGCTCAATATCTTTCAAATATTGATATATATCTCAAATATTTTTTTTGTGTGTCATTTTTTATTATGGTCATAACTAACAAGATATCAATGTTGATTATTTCAGTTCAGTTCATCTTTAAACAGTAGACACAATAATCAGACACACTCTTGTGTATTTGGTGTATTATTCTTGAGTTTTTAAGAGACAACTCTCTGAATTCAGGTTGTCACCAGACATGATGTGGAAAGCATCCACAACATCAGCCAAAGCCCTGGAGGCCTCTTATGCGGTGTCTTTGCTTATAGCTAAAGCAAAGAAACTGTTCACTGTAGGTGAAGACCTGCTCCTTCCAGCTGCTGTTGTGTTGGCTGATCTGACGATCCCAGACAAAAGCGCAGTGGAGAAACTGAAGACTGTGCTTTTGTCAAATGACTCCGTTTGCCGCAGAGTAGATCTAATGGGAACAGACATTGTGAAGCATGTTGTGGGAAAACTTGCCAACTCCTTTTCTCTCCAGCCGGATGAGTCCACAGACGTCAGTGGGAATGCACAACTTGTTGCTTTTGTGAGATACGTCGATACTGACGACATTTATGAGCACATACTATTTTGTAAAACTTTGGAGGGGAAAACAACAGGAGAGGATATTTTTGATGTTGTCAACACTTTTTTCTGTGAAAATGGCCTCAGCCGGAAATCCTGCAGCAGCATCTACACGGACGCAGCAGCATCAATGACAGGCAGCGCGAGGGTACTCATAGTGCGCATTAAAAAGGAAAACCCTGATGTAAGGGTGGACTCAGTGTGTGATACACAGGGAGGCATTAGTGTCCAAGAAAATGAGCCCTGTGTTCCATTATGTTTTCAGGGCTCTCAAGTGTCACGCATTGAGCGTGACAGTCACGCTTTTCGATCTTTTGTCACGCTCTCCCGCCACACATGGCATTTCTCACGCTGAAAAATAACTTATAATATGCTGCAGCACCCAACATTTCTCTAGCTCTCACCATGGAACAGGCGCTTCTCCCCTGGCGTTCTGAATCGCAGCCCGTCACTTACCAGCCGATCAAAAAAGAGAAGGGGCTACACAATAGCCAATCAGAAAATAGCATTGTAATATCTGGGTAAGATGTAACGCAACAACCATTGAAAAAAGCTTGTTTGTGTGATTCTGCTACAACCAGCTTACGAAAGTTTTGAAGCACCCAGAGAGGAAACCAGGAGCTCCGAGCATCACTTCAAGCACAGAGTAAGGATCTCCTGCGTTAATGTTCCTACAAATTCACAACTTGTTTGACACAAACAGTGACAACTTGACTGCTGTTTAGGAATGTTTCCCAGATATTTAGAAACATTTTTTCCAATGCTGAGTGTCCGTAGCCTTAACTTAGCCAACAATTTTACAGCCTGCATCTGTGAGCAGGATATACAAAATTTGGCATGATTTTAAAAGTGACCTATTACAAATAATTATTATTGCTGTCTTTCTAAGATGTCAGGAAAAAAACAATTAAGCATCCTTTCATTTGCTGTGAGTGGACATCCCCCTAAAAAGCCCAGGTAGAGGATGCTGAACAAGATGTGGCAAAAAGAGTAAGCCCATTAGAGGAGGAGACAGTGCAGGTGGAGGAGGAAGAGGCAGTGCAGGTGGAAGAGGAAGAGGCAGTGCAGGTGGAAGAGGAAGAGGCAGTGCAGGTGGAAGAGGACGAGACAGTGCAGGTGGAAGAGGAAGAGGCAGTGCAGGTGGAAGAGGAAGAGGCAGTGCAGGTGGAAGAGGAAGAGACAGTGCAGGTGGAAGAGGAAGAGGCAGTGCAGGTGGAAGAGGAAGAGACAGTGCAGGTGGAAGAGGAAGAGACAGCGCAGGTGGAAGAGGAAGAGGCAGTGCAGATGGAAGAGGAAGAGACAGTGCAGGTGGAAGAGGAAGAGGCAGTGCAGGTGGAAGAGGAAGAGGCAGTGCAGGTGGAAGAGGAAGAGGCAGTGCAGGTGGAAGAGGAAGAGGCAGTGCAGGGGGAAGAGGACGAGACAGTGCAGGTGGAAGAGGAAGAGGCAGTGCAGGTGGAAGAGTCTTTTGTTCCACAAATTTGATCAATTACAGTAATAACAACAACAACAACAACAACAACACTAATAATAATATTACTAATGAAACACGCCCATTCCTGTGGCCCGTCCAACCCACGCCCCTTTGGGGGGGGGGGGGGGGGCGTCCATGTAATGCACGCTTGTCTCGCCGCCTCTGTGAAAATATGGGAGCGGATCACACACAGCGGATCACACACAACTGCTGCTGCACACAACAGTGCGCTGGCTCTCTCGAGGGACCTTGTTCCAGGACACAGACTGGCTGGCAAAGCTGTGCTATCTCGCAGATATATTCAGCTGAACTGAACAAACTCAATATGTCTCTACAGGGCACCTGCATTTTAAACCTGTATGACAAGGGTGGCTTCCTGAAAAAGGCAGAGCTGTGGAGAGGGGCCTGTGCACAGGGAAATTTCACATGCTTTCCTAAAGTGGATGATTTTATTTCTAGGCAGGATGTGGACAGAGCCCCTGTTAAGTCAATTGTGGTGGAACATTTGACCAACTTGATTCAACTTTTTCATTCCTACTTTGCTGACATGGAAGAGAAATCTGCACAGCTGGATTGGGTCAGAAACCAATTTCTCCTGTCTGAAGCAAACAGAAGCAAGCTACCTGTCACTTATGAGGAAAAACTCTTGCAAGTGTCATGTGACCGTGGCCTCCAGATGAAGTTTGCTACATCCACACTCACACAATGTTGGGTGTGTGTGAAGCAGGAGCACCCTGGCCTGGGTCAGAAAGCTTTGCATGCAGCTGCTTTGCCTCCACTCCTTCTCTGCAATGGCTGTGATCAAAACAAAGCAGAGAAACAGACTGAGCCTGGAGAAGAGCTTGATCACAGCAGTTGCCTCCCTTACACCAAGACCAAGATCCTAAGTGAACCACAAACCCAAGTTTCTAACTAAAATTGAAATGTAAAAGTGCTCAGTTCAATGCAACAATGCAATATTCCGTGTTGAGTTTCTAACTATGCTATTCTTATTTTGATTCTTAAAGATGTTATTTCTTCTTTTATGTAAGGATGACATATATGCCTGTGTATATTAGAAAATATTTTATTTAATATTTTTTTGTAAAGAAACAGTTGAGTTCAAGAATTCAGTATATAAACAGATCTTTACTAATCCTAAAAGAGGGCACTTTAAATTGATAATTATTTTTATGTGCACAAATCTTTACTTTTAACTAACTTAATTATTATCTTTTATTTTTTTATTTAGGTTTTTTTATTGTTTATTTCCAAATAGTTTAAGAGAATGCAATGTTTTGCACAGTTACAAAGTTTAATAATAAAGCAGACACTTTATACTGTGTTTTACTCCTTTTTTTCAATAAAACATTTTTGCGCTGGTTAGGAGGTAGGCTACTTGCCTGAAAAAACATTTCACAACGTCACTGAAAAAAGGTTGAGAATGCTGCTCTACTGGATACATTTTAACATTGAGTTTGATGGCCTTTTCAACTTCAACGTGAGATTTATTTTATGTAGGATTCTAAAACTGTTAGTCCCAATGCTTGATTCTGATTGGCTGATAGGTGTACTTTATGAGACGATAAAGTACACCTGTCCCCATCCAACGCTGACCGCTTCACATATCACTCCGCGCATAGCAACGACGCGCATAGCAACGACGACGACAATAAAGAAACCCGGAACCGGCTTTTTTCTGCTTTGTTATGGAATGGAAAGTTAACTTCGATTTGTTGGGTGGACTAACTATGGTCGATAAACTGCTTGTGGAAAGGGGCTGTTAAAAATAAAGTGATTGCTTGCAAGCGACGTGTTGTTTCTGCAACCTGGCCGGGAACTACTTCCTCGTATCTGGGAACTACATTGTTGCGCATCTAGTGAATTATTAGTGAAACGGAAGCGTTTTTATTGCTACATGATTTTTCATATTGCCGCGTTGGTAACAGTTTTAGAATAGCAATTAGCCACTCGACGGTGTGAATTATGGAGAAAATAAGGAACGCCTCAGGCGTTCCTTATTTTTCCATGATCCACACCCTCTCGTGACTAATTGCTAAAATAAGGAACACCTGAGAGGCGTGATAAGTCCCTCTGCTAGCGCCTCGGGACTTATCACGCCTCTCAGGGTTCCTTATTTTTCCATAATCCACACCCTCTCGTGACTAATTGCTAAATGTGGTACAGACGGTAGTGTTGGGAAGACCGAGTCTTTTTACTGAACCGGATCTTTTACTCTCGGACAGTAAATTGAACGAATCTTTGAACGAGTCATTTCGTTCATTTCGTTAATTTTTACAGCAGGTGGCGCTGTAGCCCTCTTGTGAGCATTGTAAAAAAGACTGCGGTTCTCAAACACTTAACAATGAAGGCAACATGGTTTACAGCTGACAAAGTTTACACAAAATGACAAGCAATTCAAACCATGTGAAAACCTAGGAAAGCAAATACACACCACAATAAAGTGACTTGTGTCCTGTATCCTCCCTGCCACTGTTGTTTGAAAGCACGACACCACAGTGACTGGGTACCTGTCACGTGACAAATGAACGAGTGACCGATCCGAATGAATGAACGAGAACGAATCGTTTAGACTGAGCTGCCTATCACATGACAAATGAACGACTCGATGAACGAGAACGAATCGTTCAGCCTGAGCCTGAGCTGCCAGTCACGTGACAAATGAACGACTCGATGAACGAGAACGAATCTTTCAGCCTGAGCTGCCTGTCACGTGACTAATGAACGAGACTGAACCGTATGAACGATCTGGTGAACGAACTGTTGTCATGTGGCCAGGGAAGATAGGACCTACTGCATGAAAATGAATCACTCACTGAACGAATCACTTACTGAGACACTCATTACTCCCGAGTCATACGATTAGTTCATATTGAACGAATCGTTCACGTTCGACACAACACTCAGACGGACTTGCAACACTAAGTTGTTTGCGCCAGTGTGTGCGGCGTGTGTGGGTGTGTTTTACATTCACCTACATGGCCTGTGCGCTGTGGGGTGGACACATGCTGCCAGCTACAGAAGACTTTACTTGTCTCAAACATTTCCTTGTTCTAACACATTATCAATCTGAGCTGCTTCTCTGCAAGGACCCAATTTTCCCCGTTTGAAAAGCAGGTTTGTAACAATAGTTTGTTCCGAATTCGAGCTATCGCGTTTTTTTCAAATTGTTGACGATAAACATTACATTTACATCAGCAGCAATTAGCAGATGCTTTTGTCCAAAGCGACTTACAATCAGTACATTTGTGAGAGTCGATATGTGGACACTGAGGTACTACAAATGACAATATATTAATTTGTTTGCATTGTTTTTTTATTATATCAAATTATTCGCTTCAAATTGAAATGATCATGAATACATAATATCAATTAAACAATGTTTATTTCCAGAATAGCCTCTAGGCCTATATAATATTAGTTTCCCAAATCAGGCTGTAGCCTACATACAGTAGATCTGAGATTTATTTCAGATCTACTGTATGTAATTACAACATTTTTTATGTTTTCCAAAACGTCTAAATAGAAACATGGCAAAAGTAAATGAATTCCAAGTGCCCTTCCGTTTCCTGAAAGTTCCCTTGTAACTAACTGACAATATAATGAATTGTATTCATCTTAATTATTGTTATAATTAATTAAATAATTAATTATTAAATTAAATTTATTAAATTATTCTTCAAACAATATAGATAGTCCTGTCCAAGGCAGCACCCAATTCACAAGGTTACAGACATGTATCTAAAAATGTACATGAAAGTAGAATACAGAATCAAACATTCCATCACAATGATATAACACTTTAACCATACTTCAAGGTTTCAAGTTGATTGTCACATACCAGATAACATGATGTAACAACTACACCATGACCATCAGAGAAATTTACTTGTTCTGGTGACTTTCTTACTGTATTAGCAACAATGAAATGTTTCACCTTCTTATGACAAATGTGCTCTTTGTAAGTCGCTTTACATTTGCATTTGCTAAATGTAAATGTAATGGAAATTAAATTCTTGGGAACTCAACATTGGATAATAAAATATAATGTTAAGTTGAGCGCCTGCAGCCTGCTTCACCGGTTCCATCTTTGATAGGTCAAGAACTATGATGCCACTGTATGGTTCAACATGTATGTTCATACATACATGTTCATTCCCTGTTATACTTTCCCCAGCAGCACTCAAGCTGAACTTACAGTTATAACAATGGCAGTTACAAACATGAGTGTTTGTTCCAAACGCTGGCACACACCGGTGTTTGTATAGGCCTTGTGTTGTGACTGTACTATCTGGAGCTCATTTCTCTGCAAATGGAACCTTGTAAACAGAAGAGAAACTCACACAGGTTCCTGATTTACCACCTGTGCCCCATTCAGGAAGCTGCATGTCCATGAAAACAGAATGTGAATTCTATTTTCTGTTTCATGCACCCAGACTGCTCTGAACACGCCCCTTGTGGCAAACGCACTCTCTCTCTCTCTCTCTCTCTCTCTCTCTCTCTCTCTCTCTCTCTCTCTTGTCCCTCTGTAGCCATGGCGATGATACAGCCGGTGATGGTCCAGCCCAGTGTGGTGACGACCTCGGTTGTGCAGACGGGGGGGAGAGAGATGTGGAGCAGCGGCTTGATGGACTGCTGTGATGACATGGGCATATGTGGGTATCTGTGTGTGTCTACTGCTACTTGACTCAATGTGCCTGCAGTCTACCAACAGGAAAAGTTTACTCCATGTGGCTCAGCCAGTCGGATCTCTCGTATGTTTGACCTGCAATGTGATTGACTTGCTGATTCTTCTCTCGGGGGGTCGTCCTCCCAGCCCAGAGGTCCAAACCCAGAACCTTTAGGCTGGGAGTCGTCAGCTGCCTGTTCCTCCGTTACCAACGCTCAGCTGGAATATTCTTCCACTGCGCGTTTGGGAAATGGTGTTTTGGGGATGTCAAACAACATCTGGTCGGTCGTTCTATTTCTAATGTAGGATTCAGCTGTTAAATACGGTGGCGCATTGCATTCACATCACAAAAACAAATCAGGTTATCTCATAATTATGAGATCTTTATGTCATAATTACGAGATCTTATGTCATAGTTACAAGAAAAAATCTCGTAATTACGAGAAAAAATCTCATTATTACGAGATATTTTCTCGTTATTACGAGATATTTATCTCGTAATTACGACATAATGATATTATATCCGCTAATTGTACAAATCAGCCAGTTCTTTTAGTTGCTCCTGCAGAAAGAGCGCGATTTCCAGCAAGTCAGACTGGGCTTTCCTCCTGAACATCCTCAACAACTTCAGTCCCCTCCGTAGCGTTGACATGCTTATTTGAACACCATCCACCCTAAGACATGTTAATATTTACCAGTGTCTCATGGCAAGTAGGAAATAAAAGCATATACCGTGAGGAACATCCATTTCCATTGGCAATTCCGTTGCCATGCAATGAAGCAGAACTGAACAGAACAGAACAGAACATAAAGATCTCATAATTGTGACATAAGATCTCATAATTACGAGATAACCTGATTTTTTTTTTTGTGATGTGAATGCAATGCGCCACCGTAGTTAAAAGACAGAGGTATCCCGTTATTGCGGGACACCACCTATTAAGACACGCCTACCCTTGGGAAGTGATCGACCAATGGGAATCACGACGCGACCTGTCAATACAAGACTGTGACGTTTCTGCTGCAGGCTGCCTCGGGTTCTGGTTGCCGTGTGTACTGGCGTGCCAGGTCAGCTCGGACCACGGCGAGTGTCTGTGTCTCCCCCTGCTGGAAGCACTGAGCGGCATCGTGCCGTCCTTTGCCCTGGGCCTCCGGATCTCCGTCAGAGAGCGCTACCACATACAGGCACGTGGGCCACAACAACAACAACAACAATACAATGCAATAGCAAAGCAATTACAACAACTGATGTCAACTTGTAAAGCCCTTAATCACAGTAACGGTCTCAAGGAGCTTTGAAGGCCATGTTTTCTCACACCCCCCACACCCCCCCCCCCCCCCCCCCCCCCCCCCCAAAAAAAAAAAAATTCAGTCTGACCCCAAGATGGTGCCCTGGCACCATTTATGTCAGTATTCTGCTTCTAGTCCAACCTATCGCCAGTGTTGTTAGTCCTTAAAAACAAAGGGAATTTTGAATTGTTGTCCTTCAACCAGAACACAGAGAAACTATCCTTGTCGTATCGCGTTTAATATAAAATCCTTATGTATCATTTCTAATTCACAAATACCTTCGTGAGTCATGAATGTGTGCCGCCGTCCACAGGGCTCCATTTGTGACGACTGCTGCGTGGCCACATGCTGCACCACGTGCTCCTACTGTCAGTTGGCGCGGGAACTCAAGCAGCGCAGGAACCGCACGTGCCTCACCTCCACCACCGTGCACGTCTCGAACCCGCCGGCATACGTGCCGCATTACCCCGCCCAGGGTGCATACGGCCAACCGCAACAGTTACCGCAACAGTTACCGCAATAGTTAGCGAACGCTAAAAGTGGCGATAATTTGCGAGTGCAGTAATAAGCCAGTGTTAATTGTTCCGATGCTTTATTTTATTATTAATATATATGGTATAATTATATTATATTATTATTATGTTATTTACCTAGTACTCTTTTTTACATCCACCGTCGTATGGGTTGACATATAAAAAATAGGTTTACTTTTTATTTTTTTAATTTTTTTTTTAATAAACGTATGCTTCATACTTGATGCTAAGCTGTGGTGGTTATTTGTTGCTGGAGCTGGTGGAGCATGACGTTAATGTGCAGGTGTGTGTGTGTGTGTGTAAATTCATAAATTCTGTGCAAATTCAGTCTCATGATACCATTTTGTGCTCATGACCTTTGTATATGTTACTTCATTGATATTTAAAGTAATATTATGCTTTGCATTTCAAATACAAAATGCATCAGAGGTTTGACCACAACCTCGTCAACCATCACATACTGGATCTTTTGAGGTGGTGGAGGGCACAGGCAGGCTATTACATACACAATGCAGTGCTAACTCCTTCAGTCACTTAGAAAGTGACTGTAGCTTTCAGCCAGGAGAAGATGTCATCGGGTGGTGTCCAACTTTCATTGGGTGTTTCAACCCTGAGCCACAACACCCTCGAGTTGTCGGGCCGGCAGTGATGGCCAGTCACTGCTCATCCTCTCCTGGTCCCCATCTTAACTCCTCCCTCCTATTCCAGAGCCAGCAAGAGGCTCTCTCTGCAGCTTCCCCCAACCTACGGGCAGCTGTCTTCCTCTCCCCTCCTCTTATTCCCAGCGCTGTCAGCGTGTTCCACACAGACTGTGCTGGGAAGCCCCTGCACCCGACCTCTACTGGGAATAGCCAGACCTGCCATCCCTTGTCCCTGCACTTGGTGGCTTTCCTCTCATGGGCTTCGCTGCATCCGTCTCCCCACGGGACGGTCCGTTCGATCAGGATGATCTTTTTGGCCTCTTCCGACCACATGACCATGTCAGGCCTCAGGGAAGTTTGGACGACCTGGGGAAAGTGTAATTTCCTTCCAAGGTCTACCCTCATCTCCCATGCTGGGGCTGTCTGCAAGAGACTCTTCTTGGTCTTCTTGGAGGATGAAGGGATTCTCCCCCACCCTGATAAACTGGATGGATGGCGTTGGTCTCGGTTGAGGTTGGTGCTTCTTCCGTCTCTCCTGCTCCAAGGTGTCGGCTAGTGCTCTGAGTACCTTGTCGTGGCGCCAGCGATGTCTCCCCTGGCTAAGAGCAGTCATGCATCCTGCCAGTATATGCGCCAGTGTTCCTCTCCTCCCTCATTCCCCACCTGTACAGGTTTGTTGGTGTTGGAAGGGTGTCCCACACTGGGATCGTTCACAGGGATTGTTCTGTGAGTCCAGTTCTGTAGAAGAGTTTGAATATTTACGGTTGGACAATGGCGGGCGCCCATCCTGATGGTTACATTGGAAGATGTGAGGTTGAAATTGAATCGACCCCGATGCTGCTGTTGGCCCTTATTGTGTGTGTGTGGGTGTGTGGGTGTGGGTGTATGTGTGTGGGTGTTGCCGTTTTCATTCTAAAGCGGGAACAAAGGAACAAAGGAACAAAGGTACCTATTTATTGGGGTGTGTCAAGGGAGGAACAATGTGAGCCCTATATTTTTTATGTTCACCTTTATACCTCACTCTCCTCTGTGTGTGTGTGTGTGTGTGTGTGTGTGTGTGTGTGTGTGTGTGTGTGTGTGTGTGTGTGTGTGTACTGTAATCCTTGTGTTTGAACTCCCTTTGTGTGTGTGTCTGTGGGGGGGGGGGGGATGCATGACTGTGTGTTGTGACACTAGCTGTACGATCGAGTCCTCACTGTCGGATTGTGTCTCTTCAACTTCAACTCTCTGCTGCTAACGCTACCGCTGGGTCGACATCACTTCCGTCTTTCTGGAAAAGTTTGTAAAAGTCCTCTTCAAAACTCACAAGTGTAAGGAAAAAGTTAGTGAATTCAACACTCCATCGAAATGTATTGACAACTGAAATAATTGAATACTTAATATTGTGTAGATTGTTTGTTGTGTACGACAGTGCCCAAATCCATAGTTTAGATTTTATATTCCCATTTATTTGTATGTAGTTGAAGAGGACTTTTCCGGAAAGACGGAAGTGACGTCGACGCAGCGGTAGCGTTAACAGCGAGAGTTGAAGCTATCAGGAAAGTGCTCTTTTAAATAAACTCCTGGTGTACTTACAAACTTTCAAATGCCTCGTTTTGTGAGTACAGACCCTATATGTACAGAAGTTGGGTAACAATCCATGCATTATTAGTGGGATAATTTACGAGATATACACACTGTACCATTCACTCCAGTACTAAGCCATTCGGCTTATACCCCTAAACTTGACCAATATTGACCGTCGCTAAAAATGCATCTGAGGGGGTAATTGGCTGGATTATTGGTTGAAATTACCTCAGGGTGAATTTTACTCCGAACCATCACTTTAAGTGAACCGGATCTGTGGCGAAACCTCAACAGTCAGTGGCTTACCTTATTAAACGTGACTACTAGTGTTTGCTGTGGCAGAGAATGTCCGAAGACGCCTCTAGCTCCAACTGTGGCTTATCGTCGGTTGGTCTCGACTCGTGAGCTGTGATTGGCTGGTGAGACTTCATGTGCCGAAACCGGCCGAAACGTACAGCAGAGTTACAGCCAATAGAATATTGTTGTACTGTAAAAATTAAATGTAGAGTAAACTACTGTACAATAATCCCGCCTTGAAAATATTACCCAAGATGCAATATTAGCTACAGTACTGTGCAGTAATAATGTAGGAAGACCGGGTATGGTTGTAACACAGGGAGAGTTGTAACACCACCAATTCCATCAATCGGGGTGTCACATGATCATTTTAGTATTTACCCACTTTCCCACCGATCATCGATGGTAATTATCTAGGCTGGAAACCGATCCATTTAGATTTTATCGAGAAAAAAATATTTTGATGTAAGAAAGTAATTTTTTGGACCAAAACTATATTTTGTGTAATGCTTATAATATTATGAAATTATAGTTTCTCAGGCAAAATATGAGGCATTTTTCCCCTGCTAATAACCACTATGCTAATACAGCTAACTAAACAATGGCTGCCGGGGGAACCATCCCCTTACATACTGTAACGTCCAACTACAACCAAGAACACTTTCTTGATTTTAAGTTACAGAATGCCGAGGCAGTGGAAAAGGAGTGACAGAGGTGTGCCTGCCGATGTTTTTAAAAAGCATCTGATGAGGTCACAAAGAAGGGCAAGCCAGTTAGATCAATTGTGAAGGCACATGGGATCTGCCATGTAACAGCAGATACTGCAAATCACTGCAGAAGCTGAGAGACCTGGGGGCTCATCTATCAACCGTGCGTACGCACAGATTTGTGCGTGATGAATGCGTACGAACATTCCCACGCAAAGTATGGAATTTATCAACTTGTACTTGTGCTTATGAACGTGCGTAAATTTAAGCACAACTCTGACCATGCGTACACACAAAACCTAGTGGTAGAATAGTGAAACTACTAAGAGAACCAGTTAAGAGTCGCAGTGTTCAGCAATCACAAACGTCACACATGTCCCCTGTATCCAAGGCCGCCTTAACCTAATGTTAGGCCCCGGGGCTGAGAGGTTTTGTAGGCCCCCCATCCCCTTGATTTATAGAGTCTAATTTTAAAATTTTAATTAAAAAAAAAAGTGTAATATCGAGGTAATCTACATCACAAAATGCATTACTTTCTTTCAAGACATACAACAGTGAGTTTTCCCTCTTTGAGCCAAAAAACACCATAATGTTGTTATTAACATATCACTGAGCCCACTTGAACATAAACACAAGACACTTTATTTAACAACCGCACACAGCAACTTATGGTGATAATTAAACCAAAATGTATGATTTCCAATGATATGACAATGTAAGCGATTGATTTAAGCGATCATGGCTTTTCTGTGAATGTCACAGCTTTCATGTTCTGCTATACGATCATTAGCATGTTTCCAGTCAAAATAACCCCCACTAACAAATGCTGACTTTTCCTTGTTCTCGCCAAATATTTTGCATGCAAAACAAAACACACTATCCGCCGATGGTGAATAACAGAGCCATTCTCTGTGCACACACTCTCCGTTACTAGTTTAGTGAGCCTCCTCCGCTCCTCCCCTTGTGTGACATAGCGGGCTTCCTCCGCTGCTGGTCCATCGTCAGCAGCCACAGCTGGTTTAAAACATCCAGTGAGCTTAGGGATACTTTTTAGTAGCTCCTTTTTGTGCATCTCCTTTATATATTTTTTTCTTTTTTGGGCACCACTCTCAAACGTCTTCCCCGACATTTTCCACTTAGCCTACTGTCACTCAATCAAAAAGGGACACCGGACACCCGACACCCCCCCAAACTAACTGCAGACATTCTGATAGGTGAGCCCACGGGCCATAGGCTATGGGGCCACGTGGGTCACTCCTCATTTGGATCAATCAGCAGCCACGTAACGTTCGATTAGAGTGATTGACAGAAAACCTGACAAGTTACAAAACAATAAGACCTTTTCAGCTCATCGTGACCCTGAACATGGGAGGCCCCTGGGCTTCAGCCCAGGTAAGCCCGTGCATTAAAGCAGCCTTGCCTGTATCCTCTAATTAATAACAATTCTTATTTAGTAAGTTAGCAGACATTTTTGAATAATTGACAATTATTGACAATTGACAAGCAATAAAAGACAGCTGTGACAGGACAACCTAAAAAAGGCAACTTGAAAAAGGGACGATGGCGCATCTTGCACTTTTGGAAAATGTAGAGAACCGTGCGCTCCGCAGGGAGCGCGTTTTCAAAGAGCGCATGGATTTGCTCAGTCAGAGCACAGAGTGGCTTCTCAGCAGGTTTTGACTATCTAGAAATACTTTCTTGTTAGTTGGATATTGAAGTGACCGCATCATGATTTCCCTTCTCGTTGTCCAATCTTAAATGTGACTGGAAGTATTGTGATGACCTGTGGGTTGTTTAAATGTTATTGATGTTTCCCTGAGCCGTAGGCTACGTTTGTGTTGGGCTGTGGGGAAGTATGCTCGGAAGCTGCAAGACCGGCTGGAGAAGGCTCATGCATTTGCCAGAGACCAACTGGAGAAGGCTGGCATGAGACAAAAACGCAACCATGACATGAGGAGTAAGGGTAAGGACTTCCAGGCAGGGGACTTGGTCTGGGTTTATACCCCCAAGAGGAAGAAGGGGCGCTGTCCTAAACTAGACTGTCATTGGGATGGCCCTTGCAGAGTTATTGAATGGGTGGGAGAGGTGGTCTATAGGGAAGGCCACGGAGAAGGCAACGGAGGCCTCAGCGGTTTAATGACTTTTCAATGACCCCTTGAAGGCAAGGGGCTTCATAAGGGGGAGGGCAGTGTAATGACCTGTGGGTTGTTTAACTGTTATCGATGTTTCCCTGAGCCGTAGGCTGCGTTTGTGTTGGGATGTGGGGAAGTTCGCAAGAGTTAAAAACGTGAACGAGAGTTTGAATGGGGAAGTAGTTTTGCAGCGTTGTTGTGACTGTGTTACTGAAGTTGCTGCCGTGGCTGAAAGCTAATGAAGCAAGTTAAAGAGACTGTATCTGTGAGATTCATCTCCACCTCAGTTATAACCGGGATATTACAGTATAAAGACTTGACGTTAAAATAATGTTGGACAATGGACACTTTACTTTTGTACTCAGAAGTTGGCATTATGATATCCTGTGTCGTCCTCTACTGCATACATTTTAACATTGAGTTTGATGGCCTTTTCAACTTCAACAAAACTTTGGTTCTCAACTGAGGCAGAGAATGAACCACAACCCCGTTCCCAAAACAACTCGCTCATCTCTGCTCCATTTGAGTGAGGTTTGTTTTATGCAGGGTGTGGTGACGTACAAAAGGATTTGTAACCACGTTTGCGCTTGAAAGTCGTTTGGGCCAGTGTGTGCGGCGTGTGTGGGTGTGTTTTACATTCACCTGACATGGCCTGTGTGCTGTGGGGTGGACACATGCTGCCAGCTACAGAAGACTTGTCTCAAACATTTCCTTGTTCTAACACATTATCAATCTGAGCTGCTTCTCCTCAAGGACACAATTTTCCCAGTTTGAAAAGCAGGTTTGTAATAATATTTTTTTCCAAATTCCAGTGTTTAGCATTATCAGAATTTAGCATTATTATTATTTTTTAAATTGTTGATAAATATTACATTTACCTTAGCTGCAATTACCAGATGCTTTTGTCCAAAGTTACTTACAATCAGTGCATTTGTGGGATTCGATATTAAATTTATTAAATTATTCTTCAAACAATATAGATAGTTCTGTCCAAGGCAGCACCCAATTCACAAGGTTACAGACATGTATCTAAAAATGTACATGAAAGTAGAATACAGAATCAAACATTCCATCACAATGATATAACACTATAACCATACTTCAAGGTTTCAAGTTGATTGTCACATACCAGAACCAGAACCACTACATCATGACCAGCAGAGAAATTTACTTGTTCTGGTGACTTTCTTACTGTATTAACAGCAATGAAATGTTTCACCTTCTTATGACAAATGTAGTCTTTCTAAGTCGCTTTGGATAAAAGCCTCTGCTAAATGTAAATGTAATGTAAATGAAATTCTTGGGAACTCAACGTTGCATAATAAAATATAATGTTAAGTTGAGCGCATGCAGCCTGCTTCACCGGTTCCATCTTTGATAGGTCAAGAACTATGATGCCCATAAACCTCCCCCCCCCGAATTGGCTTTGTATTGAAGTATTTTTTGTGCGCCTCAGTAGTTCCATTGTACCTTTATGAGTCAACATGTAAGTTCATACATACATACATACATACATACATACATACTGTTATTCTCTCCCCAGCAGCACTCAAGCTGAACTTACAGTTATAACAATGGCAGTTACAAACATGAGTGTTTGTTCCAAACGCTGGCACACACCGGTGTTTGTATAGGCCTTGTGTTGTGACTGTACCATCTGGAGCTCATTTCTCTGCTAATGGAACCTTTACCAGTTTATTTACCACCTGTGCCCCATTCAGGAAGCTGCATGTCCATGAAAACAGAATGTGAATTCTATTTTCGGTTTCATGCACCCAGACTGCTCTGAACACGCCCCTTGTGGCAAACGCTCGCTCTCTCTCTCTCTCTCTCTCTCTCTCTCTCTCTCTCTCTCTCTCTCTCTCTCTCTCTCTCTCTCTCTCTCTCTCTCTCTCTCTCTCTCTCTCTCTCGGTGGTGGTCCCTCTGTAGCCATGGCGATGATACAGCCGGTGATGGTCCAGCCCAGTGTGGTGACGACCTCGGTTGTGCAGATCGGGGAGAGAGAGATGTGGAGCAGCGGCTTGATGAACTGCTGTGATGACATGGGCATATGTGGGTATCTGTGTGTGTCTACTGCTACTTGACTCAATGTGCCTGCAGTCTACCAACAGGAAAAGTTTACTCCATGTGGCTCAGCCAGTCGGATCTCTCGTATGTTTGACGTGCAATGTGATTGACTTGCTGATTCTTCTCTCGGGGGGTCGTCCTCCCAGCCCAGAGGTCCAAACCCAGATCCTTTAGGCTGGGAGTCGTCAGCTGCCTGTTCCTCCGTTACCAACGCTCAGCTAGAATATTCTTCCACTGCGCTTTTGGGGAGTGGTGTTTTGGGGATGTCAAACAACATCTGGTCGGTCGTTCTATTTCTAATGTAGGATTCAGAGCTGTTAAAAGACAGAGGTGTCCCATTATTGCGGGACACCACCTATTAACACACGCCTACCCTTGGGAAGTGATCGACCAATGGGAATCATAACACGACCTGTCAATACAAGACTGTGACGTTTCTGCTGCAGGCTGCCTCGGGTTCTGGTTGCCGTGTGTACTGCCATGCCAGGTCAGCTCGGACCACGGCGAGTGTCTGTGTCTCCCCCTGCTGGAAGCACTGAGCGGTGTCGTGCCGTCCGTTGCCCTGGGCCTCCGGATCTCCGTCAGAGAGCGCTACCACATACAGGCACGTGGGCCACAACAACAACAACAACAATACAATGCAATAGCAAAGCAATTACAACAACTGATGTCAACTTGTAAAGCCCTTAATCACAGTAACGGTCTCAAGGAGCTTTGAAGGCCATGTTTTCTTACCCCCCCCCCCCAAAAAAAAAACAACCTTGCAGGTGTGAGGGATACACACACACACACACACTCACACAGACACACACACACACACACACACACACACACACACACACACACACACACACACACACACACACACACACACACACACACCTCCCTTAAATAAGGTTTATCCATGAAAATCAAAGACAAATCCTGCAAGTTTCAGTCTGACCCCAAGATGGCACCATTTGTCAGTATTTTGCTTCTCGTACAACTTGTCGCCAGTGTTGTTAATCCTCCAAAACAAAGGGAATTGTTGTCCTTAAACCAGAACACAGAGAAACTGTCCTTTTCGTATCGCGTATAATAGGCTATAAAATCCTTATGGATAATTTCTAATTCACAAATACCTTCGTGAGTCATGAATGTGTGCCGCCGTCCACAGGGCTCCATTTGTGACGACTGCTGCGTGGTCACGTTCTGCTCCACGTGCTCCTACTGTCAGTTGGCGCGGGAACTCAAGCAGCGCAGGAACCGCACGTGCCTCACCTCCACCACCGTGCACGTCTCGAACCCGCCGGCATACGTGCCGCAGTACCCCGCCCACACTGTAAACCCCAATAAGTAGAATCTAAAGTAAGGTAACTCGTTGCCTTAAAATGTTTAAGTAATGAAGCATTAGTTGAATAAGTGAAGTGGACTACGTTCAATGTACTTGAGCCCATAATGGAATGGAATAGAATATTTAAGTTGAATGCACTAATAACCGAGTTACAGTAACTGAAGATACTTAGTTTAAACAATCATTCCCCACCCATTTATTTAACTCAGCTTGTTAAGTAAGCATTACTCCATTACCAATTAAACTAAATTGTATATTCTAACTGACCCAACTCAAAATATGTCTTTCAATCAATAGAGCCGTGTAAAATACATACAAAAAACTGCAAAATTGCACTGATCCAAGTTTTTTTATTGAACATGTCTTTTTTCAACAACATAAGAAACAATAGGCTTCGAGTGATGGCATGCAAAGAAAACAATCTCTTCCTCTTTACCTCCATTATTATTATTATTAATTATTATTATGATATTATGATTATTATTATCCATGAGCCTGGGCCTGTGATGGTCAAGGGCCTCGTAGAACTCCTGTCTCAGGCTCTTACCAACCACCCTGCTGAACTCCAGACGCACCTGAAACATGTCAAAACAAAACATGTCCATGTTCAAATGAGTTGACACCATGATGTGATCTTTTTATGCAACAACCCAGTCTGCATGTATTACTCTTTAATACAATTTTGATGAGTACTACGAAGTCCCTCGGGAGACAGCAGAGGGGCTCTGTAGAATACAGCATCTGAGACAAATCTATAGGCCTACCTGGTGTTCAGTGAAGAGAGCTGGCCAACGTTGACATATCTGGGCAGTCAGGCTTGTCCTTCACAACTTCATTCCTTCGGAATGGAAGGAAAAATTACCATTAGCAGTGTCACCGTAACAGTGTAAAGATTCTGAAAAGATCTAGCCTATTTGAACTTGGCTTGAACACAATAGCCAACAAGTGAACTAACAAAACCTTGCAGAGGCATGACAGCTAAGAGTCGGACAAATAGCCAACTAACAAAGAATAAACCAAATATATCAAGAAATTAAAGCTAATTAGCTAACTAATAATGTGAGCTTGTGTGCACCAACTTACCAGGATGTTTGTAGATCAGTGGCGAGCTGCTTCACCGTCTCAGCTCAACTTTAGCTGTCTGGAAGTAGCAGAGTACAAAATAGTTTCAGGGTCTAGCGGACGTATCAGCTCAGTGTCACATTCTAAAACTGTTAGTCCCAATGCTTGATTCTGATTGGCTGATAGGTGTACCTTATGAGACGATAAGGTACACCTGTCCCCATCCAACGCTGCTGCTGACCGCTTCACATATCACTCCGCGCATAACTATTAGCAAAAAAGGCAGTCTCTGTAGGGATTTTTTTTGTTGTTGTTCAAAGCATTGATTAACTGCACAAACGATGGTCTGTAATGTCGATAAACTGCTTGTGGAAAGGGGCTGATAAAAATAAAGTGATTGCTTGCTTGACGTGTTGTTTCTGCAACCTGGCCGGGAACGACTTCCTTGTATCTGGGAACTATTTTGTTGCGCATCTAGTGAATTATTAGTGAAACGGAAGCGTTTTTATTGCTACATGTCTATGATTTTTCATATTGCCGCGTTGGTAACAGTTTTAGAATAGCAATTAGCCACTCGACGGTGTGAATTATGGAGAAAATATGGAATGCCTGAGAGGCGTGATAAGTCCCTCGGCTAGCGCCTTAGCCGTTCTCAGAAACGTTCTCAGGCGTTCCATATTTTCTCCATAATCCACACCCTCTCGTGACTAATTGCTAAATTAACAGCATGTAGACACGTCTATTGTGTGACCGAGTACGCGTACCTGGACACCGCGACTCGAAGTGTAAAGGGGGGGGCAGCTCGCAGTCGGGACTGCAAAGCATGCAATCACTGTCAGGTTCAAACTTACCGTTTCGTGGCTGAACTCAAGTCTGAACAAAGTCAGTTGTCGTGGCTGAACGAAGTCAGTTGTCGAAAATTTCAGTACAGCTGACTTCTTTGTCTTTCTTCTGTTCCGTGTCTGTTCTGTCTCAGAAGTTCAGTCATCAATGCCACTCAAAACTCGTCAAAACTGGTATAGCCTAAACTAGATTTTTTGGCAGTTGTCACAGGCAAAACTTGATGATGTTGAGTTGTTTGAACTCAAACACATAATTACAATAAGATAGGCCATTAAAAAGTACAGTTTACTCAGAATTCATGATTAATGTAAAGAAATTACACATGTTTAAGTAGTACAAACTCGTAGAATCTACTGATTGGACTTAAAAACACAATTACAATAAGAAAGGACATGAAAAAGTTCATTGTAATCAGAATTAACAAGTAATGTCAACAAATTAGACACATTTAAGTAATATGTACTCAGTCTCTTGAGTTGAATCAAAATCTGGGTTTACAGTGCAGGATGCATACGGCCAACCGCAACAGTTACCGCAATAGTTAGCGAACGCTAAAAGTGGCGATAATTTGCGAGTGCAGTAATAAGCGAGTGTTAATTGCTCCGATGCTTTATTTTATTTTTACCTAGTACTCTTTTTTACATCCGCCGTCGTATGGGTTGACATATAAAAAATAGTTTTTTATTTTATTTATTTATTTATTTATTTATTTTTTTTAAATAAAAGTATGCTTCATCCTTGATGCTAAGCCTTGGTGGTTATTTGTTGCTGGAGCTATTGGAGCATGACGTTAATGTGCAGGTGTGTGTGTGTGTGTGTGTGTGTGTGTGTGTGTGTAAATTCATAAATTCTGTGCAAATTCAGTCTCATGATACTGTTTTGTACTCATGTTCTTCGTATATGTTACTTCATTGGTATATAAAGTAATATACGTTTGTATATGTCAGAAGGCTACACCTCAGCTCAAAAAAAAAAGAAAAAGTACAAATTATAAAACAAAAGGTAAGGTATGGAACCGTTCCTTCATTAAAAAAACCTGTTACATCCTTAATTCTATAACTTTTAGCTTTGCATGTGTGTGTGTGTGTGTGTGTGTGTGTGTGTGTGTGTGCTGCAGGATGCATGCCTGTGCGTTGTGACACTAGCCCTACGATCGAGTCCTCACTGTCAGATTGTGTCTGTTTTTTTTGTCACTCATGTTCTGACCTGTACCCCCAGGCAGGGCCGGCCCGAGGAAAAAGCGAACTAAGCGGCCGCTTGGGGCCCCCTGGCCACCAGGGCCCCCCCCCAAAAAAAAAAATAATAATAATAATTATATATATATATATTTATATATTTTTTATAAGACATTTTATTTTTGATTACATTATTTACATTTATATTGTCTATTTTGGTTTTATTTTGTCGTTGAAGATTGCACATTGAATGCCCATTTGCAGATCTATTCCAAGTTTAAACTAGCCTGGGAATTCCCATGCGGCTTTGCGCGCGATTTAATTCTCACTTCAAAGACAGCCTGGAAACCACCACCCTTATTTTCCCCTGAGTTAGGGAACCAATCACAGAACGGGGGGGGGGCAGCAATACGATGACGACGTCTATGCACGACACCGAAGCTTGTAGCGTGTTAATCCAACATGGCAGCGGACACAACGTTACCGTTCGATGCAGCTTTAGAAAGTGTATTAAGTAGCTTTTGTAGCAATTAATTTAATTTTAGTAGCTAATTTTTAGTAGCAATTGGCTATGAATCGCACGCAAAGCAGCATGTGAAGAACCAGACGCCATTTGATAGACATTCGTAGCGCCCAATAAACGGCTCTAGGCATTCGTAAACCACGCCTCAAATACGAGAAAATGCACACCTAGTTCCCAGACCACCATCTCATCGAGATGTGGACGCGCCAGCCAGGCTAAGTTTAAACAAAAAAACAAGTCATTTAGCTGGTTTACTTGTTTACAACAAATGCAATGCCTGCTGTTGTATTTTTTTATTTTTCAATTCAAGTTCAGCAAAGCACACTTATAGTTTCACTTCAAATATGAGAGTTAAAAATAAATGTGTGATTTCAGTACCCTCTAAGGTTAAGACACTAGTTTGGGGTAAATAACTATTATATTAATACAAGATTCCTCTCTTAATGGGGCCCCAGATGACAACCGAATAGTTATTGTTTCTTTCCATTAAATAGTATTGTCTTGAGCAGGCCCTGCAACTGAAAATGTAGGCAATGAATTAGAAGGGATTTAGGATTTGCCAGAGTCCAGCAGTTCACACTAAAAGGGACTAGAATGCAGGAAATCGCATCTTAGAAATTAAAAAATTTCTGGGGGAGAACCCCCAGACCCCCCTCTGGAGACCCGGATGTACACAAAGTCTGGCTCCACCCCTGGCCCATCTCCAGCTGGCCATCCCTAAAATGAACCAGAATACAGGAAATCACATCTACTAAATTAATAATACATACGTTTCATATAGCACTTTTCAAAGACACTCAAAGACGCTTTACAAATGAGGGACAAAACAAAACAAACAAAACAACAACAACAAAACAAAAGGCAAAAACAACAGTTCTGGAGGTAGGAGGCGGTGAAGATTGGTGGTACTGGAGGGTGAAGGCTTCAGGTGTTGTAGGTGATTTGAAAAAGGTGGGTCTTGAGGGTGCTTTTGGAGGATGAGAGTGAGTCGGACTGTAAGATAACCAGGGGGAGGGAGTTCCAGAGGGTGGGGGCGGCGATGGCGAAAGCTCTATCCCCCAGGGTGCGGTACTTGGTTTTGATGGTGGGGGTGAGGAGGTTGGCATCCGAGGAGCGTAGATGGCGAGGAGGAGAGTGGCGGTGTAAAAGATCTGTGAGATATGGGGGGGCCAGGTTATTGAGGGCTTTGTAGGTGATGAGGAGAATCTTGAAATGTATACGTTGTTTTATGGGAAGCCAGTGAAGTTGATGGAGGATGGGGGTGATGTGTTCTCTGGAGGTGGAGCGGGTAGCGGAGTTTTGGACATATTGCAGTTTTTTTAGAACATTTGAGGGGAGATCGTATAGGATGCTATTGCAGTAGTCGAGTCTGGAGGTGATGAAGGCATGGATTAATGTTTCGGCAGATGAGGGAGAAAGAGTGGGTCGGAGACGTGCTATGTTGCGGAGGTGGAAAAAAGATGTTTTGGTGATGTGGTTTATGTGTGACTTGAAAGAGAGGGCAGGGTCCATGTAGATACCAAGGTTTCTAACCAGGGGGGTGGGGATAACAGGGTGACCATCAATAATAATAATAATAATAATGCATTTTATTTAAAAAAGCGCCTTTCATGTCACTCAAGGTCACTGTACAGACAGAAAAATAAAATAAAAATAAAATTAAAATCACATAGTGAGGTAGACAAGACAGTTAAAAAAGGACCATGGTAGAGAAAAATTTACATACAAGAGATAAAATAAATAGAAATAAGGCAGATAAAACAAGAGGCAAGGAGGTTAAAGGGAGAAGGCTGTCCGGAAGAGGTGGGTTTTGAGGCGTGTTTTGAAGAGGGGGAGAGAGTCACAGTTCCGGAGGTCAGGTGGCAGGTTGTTCCAGAGTCGTGGAGCAGAGCGACTGAAGGCTCTGCCCCCCATTGTGCTGAGGCGGACAGGGGGCACAGAGAGGTGGATGGAGGAGGAGTATCTGAGGGAACGAGTGGGGATGGTGATGTGCAGGAGGTCGGACAGGTAGGGAGGGGCAAGGTTGTGGATGGCCATGAATGTGAAGAGGAGGAGTTTGTAAGTGATGCGGTGGGTTATAGGAAGCCAGTGGAGATCCTGGAGGACAGGGGTGATGTGGTGGTGGGAGGGGGTCTTAGTGATGATGCGGGTGGCAGAGTTTTGGACCAGTTGAAGTTTACGGAGGGACTTGAGAGGGAGGCCGAAGAGGAGAGAATTGCAATAATCGAGACGGGAGGTGACGAGGCTGTGGACAAGGATGGCGGCGGTGTGGGGGGTGAGGGAGGGGCAGAGTCTGTTTATGTTGCGTAGGTGGAAATATGCAGTGCGGGTAATGGAGTTGATGTGAGACTGGAGGGAGAGTGTGCTGTCAAGGATGACACCCAAGCTCTTTACCTGAGGGGAGGGGGAAACTGAGGAGCCGTCGATGGTGAGAGAGAAGGTGTTGACTTTGGCTAGGGTGGATTTAGTGCCGAGGAGGAGAATTTCAGTTTTATTGCAGTTGAGTTGGAGGAAGTTTGAGGTGAACCAGGTTTTTAGTTCAGAAAGACAAGACGTGAGGGAGGGGGGTGGGAATGAGGAGTTGGGTTTGCAGGAAAGGTAGAGCTAGGTGTCGTCCGCGAAGCAATGGAACTGGATGTTGAACTTGCGGAGGATTTGGCCGAGGGGGAGGAGATAGATAATGAATAGGAGAGGCCCCAAGACAGATCCCTGGGGCACACCTGCAGTGACTGGGGAGGGATTTGAGGCGAAAGATTTAATGAAGAGTGAGAAATTCTGGGAGGTGTGGGGGATGGATTTTGGGCCGAAGATGATTATTTCCGTTTTATTGCTGTTGAGTTTGAGGAAGTTTTGGCTTATCATGTTCTTTACTAATATTTAATTTATTCTTTATTATTTTCTCTATTTATAACTTTTTTACACTGGTTTATTTCGTTATTTTCAATTGACGATATGGAGTTACACATTCGGATTTTGTTAAGAGAAATTGAACGCCACACAAGCGAGCCCCTGCAAACTTCACGGGTGCGCCCCGTAGAATATCACAGTCTGCAGGTGGATAACTTCGGGTAGGTTGGCTTATGTTTGCTCCGTAGTATAATTAGCTTTACTGACTGTTTAAAACAGTAGACTTTATAAACTTTTATTTTATTTCAGTTGTAGTCTGTGCCAAACTGGAAGCTGTGGGAGCTAACGGACCCATGTTTTTCTTTGTTTATCAGGTAGCCATTATCTTTTCGGTCGTAACGTATGTTAGCATCTCTGTTAGCATGTACGTAGAATATCACAGTCTGCAGGTGGATAACTTCGGCGAACAAGCAATAAAAATCTCCGAAAGAGACTGCAGAGACTGTCCGTGTCATTTAAACCGAAACACAACGCATGAGAACCGCTACAATGGTGCCGTGACCCGTTCTTCTCCCTGGAGCTGCTGAGGCCTCGACGTGGGAAAGGCCGTTCTTCGCGCTGCTGCGTCACCTGTGCTTTGACCGTTTTCTTGGTAACGTTACAGAGTTGCAGTTGTGGCTTAGGGCCTGTGTGTTTTTTTAGGACTGAACTTTCTTTATATGTGGTAATGTTAGCCCTGTGAAAAGCCCCAGAAAAGAAAAAGAAAAAAAATTAAAAAAAAAGGAAAAAAAAAAAAAAAAGAGACTTTACTTTTAGTGGGTAATTGTGATTTTGTGCATGCAAATGATATATTGGTATGTTTAAAGGTAACCTGTGAAGGTATATTTTATTTGGTTTTGAATGTTTTATTTTGACTTTTTCTTCCCTCTGTGTGGATAATCACTTAATAGGTGAATTCGGCGATTGTTTAAAGATTTTGCTTTTATTTATTTTTCCAAGAAAAAAAAAAAAAGATCAAATAGAGGTTAACATAGGATAAACAGTGATTAAGGCTGTAAAAGAAATAGGCTCATAGGGTTATATATATTTTGAATTTTCTTTTTCTTTTTACACTAACAATGGATGAGCCTAATGTGTCAGGTATTGGTAGGGGCGCTAAACTGTGGGTTAGTCAGTTTCCTACTTTGGGTGGGCTTAATGAGGACGGACGTATAACATCTACTCCACACAATCCTAATGCTAGGGCTAAACGTAATGTGTGTGATAGTGCATGTTTCACTGCAGATGTTGGGGTGGATAGTCAGTCTGCACCTCCTGGTCGGGATGTCGGACATGTCCCAGTTACTGTTCTCAGTGACTTGGTGAAGCAGATAGGGACCAGTATAGGTGAAAATATTGCTACATGTCTTAAGTCCATTCCAACTGGTGGTGTTAACACGACTCAGTCAGCCACAGCTGATATCTCTAAAGTTAACGTGACAGTTAGCCATGATAGCTATGAGCCACACCCTTTCAGGGGAGATAATACTGACAAGATTTCAGTCTCTGAGTGGGAGGATGCTATGAGGCTTTATCTGAGCAGGAGGGGCGTTGAGTTATGTGACCAGGTAGAGGAGGTTTTGAGCAAGCTAAGGGGGAGAGCACGTGATGTGGTGACTATTGGGCTCCGCAGTCAACCCTCTCTAGATGTGAAGTCAGGCCCTCAACCAGTGTTTGATATACTTAAACAACATTTCAGTGACTCTGTGACCTCCTTTATGCCCCTTGCTTACTTTTATGACACAAAGCCACGAACCACTGAGACTGCTGTAGACTATTGGATTCGGCTTAACAAAGCCATTGACATGGCTGTAGAAGGACTAAAGAGGCAGGGAAAGACGCTTGACAACCCTTCTCGTGAAGTGACAGTCATGTTTATTACGCACTGCCCTGACACCGAACTGTCTCTAGTCTTCAGCTGCAAGCCGCTGGAGGAGTGGACTGCCACTGATGTTCAGGTACATCTGGATGAACACCACAGAAAAAGGCGCCTCCAGCAGCGTCAGTCTTCTTGCTTGGCTGATAGCTTGCAGACCACACAGGCTACGAGAGTCTTGCACAGCCATGTTCAGTCTGCTGAATGCCCCACTGCCCTTCAGACAAATGCAGCCAGTGGAGCAAATCCGACTGGAGGTCAGTCACTGGAGCATGTTATCACTCTTCTTGAACCTTTACTGCAGCGGGAGGTCTTCCGACATCCCAGACCGCAGAGATCAGGTGCTGACAGCCGCAACAGATCTCGGGGTCCCTGTGCCATTTGTGGTGGTGACAACCATGACACGGTGTCCCACTGCCGAAGAGAACGCCTTTGCTTCCGCTGTCATGCTGCTGGACATCAGGCTGTGGCCTGCAATGTTGCTCCTCCTGATTTGGCTGCTCAGCCTGGTAATTCCAACCAACAGGGAAACTAGCTGGCCCACATGAACAGGGGACTAGTGTAGGGCCAGATGACATGTCTCCACAATATTCTGATGATGCTGATCTTGAGTCAATTTACTCAGAGTTTCGTGCTTTGACAAGTGATGACTCCACTGTATTGTTTCAAAACACACAGAGACTATCCGCAACTGATAATCTTTTTCACACTGATGTATTGGTTCAGGGGTTGGTGGAGCTCCGAGCCATGCTTGATAGTGGCTTGATGGCCTGTTCTTTGAGTGCTCGTGTGCTCCCCTTTCTGGAGCGGGCCGATGTTCTTGTTCCGGGCTCTATTTCTCCCACATCAGTTGTCCTTATTGGGTGTGGAGGTTCGAGAACAAATCCTGTTGGGGTGTGTGAGCTTCATATGAGGGTGCTTGGCTGTAGCTTCTCGGTCCCCACACTCATCGTGGAGGGCCAAAGTGATGAACTCATTCTTGGCAGCAACGTCATGAAGCACCTCATCCGGATGCTGAAGCACTCTGGGGACTTCTGGGAGAATTTGTCCATCTCAGATCAGGCTTCTGTGGAAGAGGGACGCCTGCTGCAGCAAGCAGCAACAGCCAGCTAGGCATTCAATCACCTTTGTTAAATCTGGTGAGAAGCCTCAACAACGCCCAGGCCAAACAGGGGGGCTCCTGACAACAGCTAGGGACTGGCAGCTGAAGGTGGACTTGGGGAAACAGCTTAAATTCCCAGAGACCATCGCAGTGACCACACTTAGGCCGGACTTGGTTCTTATGTCAGAATCAACAAGGCAGGTGATACTGCTGGAGTTGACTGTGCCCTGGGAAGACCGGATGGAGGAGGCATTTGAGAGGAAGAGGGCCAAGTATGAGGAGCTGGCAGGCGAATGCCGGCGCAACGGATGGAAGACTCGTTGCAGTCCCATTGAGGTTGGTTGCCGAGGTTTCACAGGCCAGTCACTCTGCAGGGCCCTCAAGTTGTTGGGAATAAGGGGACTGCACAGCAAGAAAGCCATCAAGAACATCACTGATGCTGCTGAGAAGGCATCAAGATGGCTGTGGATCAGGAGGGGTGATCCGTGGGCCACACAAGCTACCTAGACACAAGCCGGGGTCTGATCACCCCCGGCTGGGTCGCCTGGGCGAGGGTGTCTGATGTTGAGAGACCCGAAACACCCTATGACCTCAGGTTACATCACTGATGATGTGTCTAGGTTGCACCAGAGGGTGTATATTAAACCTTGTATCCAAAATGGCGCATTTACTGCTGTCACATTACAGTAATAGGTGTACAGCAGTAATAGTGTAGAGAAGGCTGCGGTTTTGATACTTCATACAGGATTTTTTGTAAACCCATCCCCATACCAATACACAGGTAAAAAGGCCAGAAACATAAATAATAATAAAATAAAATAAAAAAACGTTAGGAAAATGTATGTAATTGTAAAAATATTTGTAAATACTTGTACAACGTATGATTATACCCAAAACAACATTAAAAATAAGTGAGAAAAAGGTCATGACTGTCACTTCCCTAGTCTGTCCGGGTCACTGTCAGCGTAACGTTAAACATCAAGCGACGAATTACTTTTGTAGCGGTATCAATAGGCGAGTTTCAGATGAGGCATGCGGTTTCGTTTGCCATGCTTCAGAATGCATTCCGGGATGAAAACATCAGAAATACCTTTGTTGAACTTCCGATGCGACGTTAGCTACGAATACAGCGTACCATTTGCCGGAGTCTGCGCATTTTCAGCATCCTTTTGAAGCGCACTTCAGATGCCATACGCTGTCTCCTTATCCTCGAATCATTTGCCTCGTCTTGGATACGATGGGATGTGCTTAAATATTGAAGCACGGAAACGGAAGTAGGACAATTAGCTCATTTGGCTCCATTTTTTAACTTTAACTATTGTGATGTTTTATTTGATGGTAATCTTTTTTTTTTTTTGGAATGTTGTACACTGTTTCTATGGCTTCAAGTTTGAACATTGGCTACATGGCCCATAGAGTATAAACGCAACAAGAACTCTAGCCCTGGTGCTTGTGCCCTGGGCCAAAGTTCCTGGGCTTAAGTTCCTGGGCTGATGGCCCAAAATATAAACGGTTGCGTGGACTACCGACCTCTGAACCAGGTAACGAGGAAGGATGGCTACCCCATTCCGCGGGTGGATGAGACATTGGACCTAGTGTCAGGGTCTGCCTGGTTCTCATCACTCGACCTATGTAGCGGGTATTGGCAGGTTCCCCTCGCCCCTCACGTCCGAAGACCGCGTTCAGCACAGGCAGGGGGCACTGGCAGTTCAAGGTCCTTAGTTTCGGGCTATGCAATGCCCCCGGGACTTTTGAAAGGCTCATGGACAGTGTACTAGCCGGTGTTCCCCGCCAAGAGTGCGGAGTGTACTTGGACGATGTCCTGGCCCATGGAAAGACTTTTGAGGCCACACTAAACTCTCTGCGGGTGATACTGGGGAAAATTGCAGCGGCTGGCCTTAAGTTGCATCCTGACAAATGCCACTTTGTGCAGAGGGAGGTAGAATTTTTGGGCCATATGCTGAGCAACGAGGGCATCGGCATGCTGGAGGAGAAAGTGCTTTCCATCAGGGACTGGCCAGTCCCTAATAATCAGACAGAGCTCAAGAGTTTCTTAGCCTCTTACTATAGGAGGTTTGTGAGGGGGTTTTCCTGCATTGGCGCACCCGTCTTCCAATTGCTGCAGAAGAACCAGCCCTTCTCATGGTCTGTGGACTGCCAGAGGGCATTCACCGCCCTACAGTAGGCCCTTCTCAAGACCCGGTCCTCGCACCCCCAGACTCAGCCATGCCGTTTCTGCTGGATACAGATGCCAGCAACACCGGCATGGACGCCGTTTTGTCTCAAAAAGGGATCGGATGGAGAGCGGGTGGTGGCTTACTTCAGCTGTGTCTTGTCATGACCTGGCCCGAAGGACATGGCAAAAATCGGAGAGACGCAGTGCATTACCAAAATAAATGAGTATATTTATTTAACCAAGGTAACATAATCCAAACTAGCGCAAAGAGAACCAAAAGAGTTGTGGACGCTGGCGAGGGAAGCAAGCGACGACGATAGGCCCAGGTGCTCCCGATCAGGATGATTGGGGCAGCTGATCAACCTCGAGAAAACAGACCATGACGTCATTAGAGCAGCAACACAAGACAGCCTCAAGCATAAAGGCAGGGCCGTCACGGTCTTCAATAAGAGTGAGCGGCACTACTGTGTGACAAGGCGGGAGCTCTTGTAGCGGCGGCTCGGCACTTCAGGTACTATTTGTGCAGAGTACCCTTCACCATCAGGACTGATCACACGGTGCTCCGGTGGCTTATGCCGTTCCGGGAACCTGAGGGCCTGGTGGCGCGCTGGCTTGAAGAGCTGCAGTCGTTCCACTTCACTGTGGAGCACAGGCCTGGGGCTCAGCATGCCAATGCTAATGCCCTGTCCCAGCAGCCATGTGCTCTGAGTGGCTGCAGCTACTGTGACAGAAGGGACACCAAAGAAAGGCAGCTGCGGGGTGAGGAGACTACCGCGGAACCAAAATGCTGCACGCTGCAGGTGATGGACACTGGGGAGTGGGAGGCCCGTCAGGAGGAGGATGTGGACCTGAGGCCAGTGCGGCAGTGGGTCCACATTGGGCAGAGACCAACGTGGGGGGCCGTGTCGGGTCTGTTTGTGGCCTATGGATAAGTTCGGTGCGCTGCTCCTCTTTGAGGGGGGGTTGCAGCGAGCGTGGAAGGAGCCAGCCACAGGGGAGGAGAGATGGCAAGCCGTGGTTCCCAAAGCTCTCAGAGAAATGGTGCTGGGGGCCTGTCATTGGGTCACTGGCTCCGGTCACTTTGCCAGCTCAAAAACTCTGCGCCGGCTGAGACGGGTTCTATTGGGGCCAGCACCAGTGGGATGTTGAGGATTTCTGCCGGCACTGTGATGAGTGTGCAGCAGACAAGGGGCCACTTGATCAATCTCGTGCCCCCTTACAACAAAAGGCATCGGGAGCGCCGATGGAGAGGGTAGGTGTGGACATAATGGGCCCGTTCCCCGAGACAGACAGAGGGAACAAATATGTGCTTCGTGCAATGGACTATTTTACAAAGTGGCCGGAGGCCTATGCTCTACCCAACCAAGAGGCTGAAACAGTGGCAGATGCTTTGATAGAGGGCATATTCAGCCAGTTTGGTGCACCAGAGGTCATCCACAGTGACCAGGGCCGGAATTTTGAGTCTGGGGTTTTCGCGGCTCTCTGTGAGCATTTGGACATACAGACACGCACCACGCCATTACATCCACAGAGCGATGGCTTGGTAGAACGTTTTAACTTGACCATGCAACAGCAGCTAGCCATTCTCACCATAGACCACCAGCGTGACTGGGACAGTCACATTCCCTTTGTTTTAATGGCATACCGTTCTGCTGTCCAATGCTCGACTAACTGCACCCCCGCCCTTCTCATGCTGGCCAGGGAGATCCGGACGCCTGTGGAGATGGCCTTTGGTAGGCCACCGGATGCAACAGGGGCCCCACCCGGGTTGGAGTATGCTCAGAAGAATAGAGGAAGTAGAAGAATTACTCATTTGATCCCGTGAGGGAAATTTGGTCTTCTGCATTTAACCCAATCGTGAATTAGTGAAACACTCAGAACACAGTGATGATGAGGCACACAGTGAGGTGAAGCACACACTTAAACCCGATGCAGTGAGCTGCCTGCAACAGCGGCGCTCGGGGAGCAGTGAGGGGTTAGGTGCCTTGCTCAGGGGCACTTCAGCCGTTCGCACTGGTCGGGGTTCGAACCGGCAACCCTCCAGCGCTGGGCGCTGTCCTAAACTAGACTGTCATTGGGATGGCCCTTGCAGAGTTATTGAATGGGTGGGAGAGGTGGTCTATAGGGAAGGCCACGGAGAAGGCAACGGAGGCCTCAGCGGTTTAATGACTTTTCAATGACCCCTTGAAGGCAAGGGGCTTCATAAGGGGGAGGGCAGTGTAATGACCTGTGGGTTGTTTAACTGTTATTGATGTTTCCCTGAGCCGTAGGCTGCGTTTGTGTTGGGATGTGGGGAAGTTCGTAAGAGTTAAAAACGTGAACGAGAGTTCGAATGGGGAAGTAGTTTTGCAGCGTTGTTGTGACGTGAGCGTTGTGAGCGTTGTTGTTGTGTTGTGTTACTGAAGTTGCTGCCGTGGCTGAAAGCTAATGAAGCAAGTTAAAGAGACTGTATCTGTGAGATTCATCTCCACCTCAGTTATAACCGGGATATTACAGTATAAAGACTTGACGTTAACATAATGTTGGACAATGGACACTTTACTTTTATACTCAGAAGTTGGCATTATGATATCCTGTGTCGTCTTCTACTGCATACATTTTAACATTGAGTTTGATGGCCTTTTCAACTTCAACAAAACCTTGGTTCTCAACTGAGGCAGAGAACGAACCACAACCCTGTTCCCAAAACAACTCGCTCATCTCTGCTCCATTTGAGTGAGGTTTGTTTTATGCAGGATGTGGTGACGTACAAAAAGGATTTGTAACAACACGTTTGCTCTTGAAAGTCGTTTGGGCCTGTGGGTGCGGCGTGTGTGGGTGTGTTTTACTTTCACCTACATGGCCTGTGTGCTGTGGGGTGGACACATGCTGCCAGCTACAGAAGACTTTACTTGTCTCAAACATTTCCTTGTTCTAACACATTATCAATCTGAGCTGCTTCTCCTCAAGGACACAATTTTCCCAGTTTGAAAAGCAGGTTTGTAATAATATTTTTTTCCGAATTCCAGTTTTTAGCATTATCAGCATTTAGCATTATTATTATTTTTTAAATTGTTGATAAATATTACATTTACCTTAGCTGCAATTAACAGATGCTTTTGTCCAAAGTGACTTACAATCAGTACTTTTCTGGGATTTTACATGTGGACACTGAGCTACTACATATTACAATATATTAATTAAACATTACTAAACATTGTTTATTCCCAGAATAGCCTACATACTGGGAATAGCCTACATACTGATTCTTCTCTCGGGGGGTCGTCCTCCCAGCCCAGAGGTCCAAACCCAGAACCTTTAGGCTGGGAGTCGTCAGCTGCCTGTTCCTCCGTTACCAACGCTCAGCTAGAATATATTTAATTACAACAATTTTAATGTTTTCCAAAACGTCTAAATAGAGGCATGACAGATCTTGGTGGTAGTAGCAAATATTCAAACGAGAATGTAAAAGTACTTCAAGGTTTAAAGTTGATTGTCATATACCAGATAACATGATGTAACAACTACATCATGACCAGCAGTGAAATTTACTTGTTCTGTTGACTTTCTTACTGTATTAACAGCAATGAAATGTTTCACCTTCTTATGACAAATGTAGTCTTTCTAAGTCGCTTTGGATAAAAGCGTCTGCTAAATGTAAATGTAAATGTACTGTAAAGAAAATTGTTGGGAACTCAACTTTGCATAATAAAATATAATGTTAAGTTGAGCGCCTGCAGCCTGCTTCACCGGTTCCATCTTTGATAGGTCAAGAACTATGATGCCTTAAACGAATTAGCTTTGTTCTGAAGTATTTTTTGTGCGCCTCAGTAGTTCCATTGTACCTTTATGGTTCAACATGTATGTTCATACATACATGTTCATACCCTGTTATACTCTCCCCAGCAGCACTCAAGCTGAACTTACAGTTATAACAATGGCAGTTACAAACATGAGTGTTTGTTCCAAACGCTGGCACACACCGGTGTTTGTATAGGCCTTGTGTTGTGACTGTAGTATCTGGAGCTCATTTCTCTGCAAATAAAACCTTGCAGACAGAAAAGAAACTCCCACAGGTTCCTGATTTACCACCCGTGTCCCATTCAGGAAGCTGCATGTCCATGAAAACAGAATGTGAATTGTATTTTCGGTTTCATGCACCCAGACTGCTCTGAACATGCCCCTTGTGGCAAACGCTCTCCTTCTCTCTCTCTCTCTCTCTCTCTCTCTCTCTCTCTCTCTCTCTCTCTCTCTCTCTCTCTCTCTCTCTCTCTCTCTCTCTCTCTCTCTCTCTCTCTCTCTCTCTCTCTCTCTCTCTCGGTGGTGGTCCCTCTGTAGCCATGGCGATGATACAGCCGGTGATGGTCCAGCCCAGTGTGGTGACGACCTCAGTTGTGCAGATCGGGGGGAGAGAGATGTGGAGCAGCAACTTGATGGACTGCTGTGATGACATGGGCATATGTGGGTATCTGTGTGTGTCTACTGCTACTTGACTCAATGTGCCTGCAGTCTACCAACAGGAAAAGTTTACTCCATGTGGCTCAGCCAGTTGGATCTCTCGTATGTTTGACCTGCAATGTGATTGACTTGCTGATTCTTCTCTCGGGGGGTCGTCCTCCCAGCCCAGAGGTCCAAACCCAGAACCTTTAGGCTGGGAGTCGTCAGCTGCCTGTTCCTCCGTTACCAACGCTCAGCTAGAATATTCTTCCACTGCGCGTTTGGGGAATGGTGTTTTGGGGATGTCAAACAACATTTGTTCGGTCGTTCTATTTCTAATGTAGGATTCAGAGCTGTTAAAAGACAGAGGTGTCGCTTTATTGCGGGACACCACCTATTAAGACACGCCTACCCTTGGGAAGTGATCGACCAATGGGAATCATAACGCGACCTGTCAATACAAGACTGTGACGTTTCTGCTGCAGGCTGCTCCGGGTTCTGCTTCCCGTGTGGACTGGCGTGCCAGGTCAGCTCGGACCACGGCGAGTGTCTGTGTCTCCCCCTGCTGGAAGTACTGAGCGGCATCGTGCCGTCCGTTGCCCTGGGCCTCCGGATCTCCGTCAGAGAGCGCTACCACATACAGGCACGTGGGCCACAACAACAACAACAACAACAATACAATGGTCTCAAGGAGCTTTGAAGGCCATATTTTCTTACCCCCCCCCCCAAAAAAAAAAAAAAAAAAACCTTGCAGGTGGACAAGGAGGGATACACACACACACACACACACACACACACACACACACACACACACACACACACACACACACACACACACACCTCCCTTAAATAAGGTTTATCCATGAAAATCAAAGACAAATCCTGCAAGTTTCAGTCTGACCCCAAGATGGTGCCCTGGCACCATTTGTCAGTATTTTGCTTCTCGTACAACTTGTCGTAAGTGTTGTTAATCCTTCAAAACAAAGGGAATTGTTGTCCTTCAACCAGAACACAGAGAAACTATCCTTGTCATATCGCATATAATATAAAATCCTTATGTATCATTTCTAATTTTAGCAATTAGTCACGAGAGGGTGTGGATTATGGAGAAAATAAGGAACGCCTGAGAGGTGTGATAAGTCCAGAGGCACTAGCCGAGGGACTTATCACGCCTCTCAGGCGTTCCTTATTTTCTCCATAATTCACACCGTCGAGTGGCTAATTGCTATTCTAAAACTGTTACCAACGCGGCAATATGAAAAATCATGTAGCAATAAAAACGCTTCCATTTCACTAATAATTCACTAGATGCGCAACAAAGTAGTTCCCAGATACAAGGAAGTAGTTCCCGGCCAGGTTGCAGAAACAACACGTCGCTTGCAAGCAATCACTTTATTTTTAACAGCCCCTTTCCACAAGCAGTTTATCGACCATAGTTAGTCCACCCAACAAATCGAAGTTAACTTTCCATTCCATAACAAAGCAGAAAGAAGCCGGTTCCGGGTTTCTTTATTGTCGTCGTCGTTGCTATGCGCGGAGTGATATGTGAAGCGGTCAGCAGCAGCGTTGGATGGGGACAGGTGTACTTTATCGTCTCATAAGGTACACCTATCAGCCAATCAGAATCAAGCATTGGGACTAACAGTTTTAGAATCACAAATACCTTCGTGAGTCATGAATGTGTGCCGCCGTCCACAGGGCTCCATTTGTGACGACTGCTGCGTGGTCACGTTCTGCTCCACGTGCTCCTACTGTCAGTTGGCGCGAGAACTCAAGCAGCGCAGGAACCGCACGTGCCTCACCTCCACCACCGTGCACGTCTCGAACCCGCCGGCATACATGCCGCATTACCCCGCCCAGGATGCATACTTACCACTTGTAAATGACCACTAGCAGTATTTTATTTTGATTGCCATTTTTTATACTTTCATCTCATGTGACTTTTTTTTTGACATCATGGTGTCTGCCTGGTGAACTAGTCTCACGCACGCTCACGCGTGTTCATGTAATCAGAAGACGACAAGACGATACATGTTTAGAGCGAGATCGAAGATATCACTGTTATTATTTAATTTCATAATGAGATTCATTTAATATAATTAGTGTTGCCTGCTATTGCTGTTGTCAATGTGTAATGCTATCTTGCTAAAATGCATTTGTCTAAGGACTATTTTGTATCCGGCTAAATTGCCTTCGTTATTTTCCTTCAAGTTTTTTTTTTACATTAGATTAGATTCAACTTTATTGTCATTGTGCAGAGTACAAGTACCTGGACAACGAAATGCAGTTGGCGTTCTAACCAGAAGTGCAAATGTGCGATAAAGGTGCGGGTTTAAACTTTAAATGCAGGAATGCAGAATAAGGTGCAAAATTGAAAGACATGAAAAGTGGCAGTAGTTATTAAAGTGACGGTAATTAACGGTAGTTAATAAAGTGTAAACAGTGCAGATGGAAGAAGTGATTGTCGAGGTATTAAACGGTTACTAACAGTAGCAGCAACATGTAAAGAAAAGTGTAAACAATGTACAATGTACAAGTAGTGCAAGTAAAAGTAATTGCTATTCTAAAACTGTTACCAAAGCGGCAATATGAAAAATCATGTAGCAATAAAAACGCTTCCGTTTCACTAATAATTCACTAGATGCGCAACAAAGTAGTTCCCAGATACAAGGAAGTAGTTCCCGGCCAGGTTGCAGAATCAACACGTCGCTTGCAAGCAATCACTTTATTTTTAACAGCCCCTTTCCACAAGCAGTTTATCGACCATAGTTAGTCCATCCAACAAATCGAAGTTAACTTTCCATTCCATAACAAAGCAGAAAAAAGCCGGTTCCGAGTTTCTTTATTGTCGTCGTCGTTGCTATGCGCGGAGTGATATGTGAAGCGGTCAGCAGCAGCGTTGGATGGGGACAGGTGTACTTTATCGTCTCATAAAGCACACCTATCAGCCAATCAGAATCAAGCATTGGGACTAACAGTTTTAGAATACAATATAAGAAAGTGTATAGGTGGTGCAATAGTGCTCTAGTGCAATACAACTGAACGGGTACAACATATGAATATGGATTGTATGGATATGGGGGGTGGGGGGTGCAGTGACAGTTTAGAATAAATAATACAATAAATAACATTACTATAAATTATATGTAGTAGTAGTATGTAGTAGTATATATTATGTAGTATGTCCAGGGGGGGTGAGGGGTGGGGTGCTGGGTGTGCAAGGGTGTATGTCCTTGGGGGGGGGGGGGGGGGGGGGGGGGGGGGGGGTCCAGGTATTGGGTGGGCAGTGGTGAGTGTCCTTGGGGGAGTGGTGAGTGTCCTTGGGGGGGGTCAGTGCTCAAATGGGTCCAGGTCATGGGTGGGCAGGGGTGTATGTCCTTGGGGGGGGGAGCAATGTTCATGTGGGTGTGGAGTTCAGAAGGCTGACAGCCTGGGGGAAAAAGCTTCCCCTGAACCTGCTGGTCCGGGTGCCCAGGGACCTGCAGCGCTTTCCAGACGGGAGGAGGGTAAACAGTCTGTGGTTGGGGTGAGAGCTGTCCTTTGCGATGCTGCGCGCCTTACGCAGGCACCGCTTCCTCTGAACAGCCTCGATGGAGGGGAGTGGGGAACCGGTGATGCGTTGGACGATTTTCACCACCCTCTGCAGTGCTTTACGGTCCGAGGCGGAGCAGTTACCATACCACACTGTGACACAGTTGGTTAGTATGCACTCGATGGTGTTGCGGTAGAAGTTCACCAGGATCTGAGGAGACAGGTGGGCCTTTTTTAGTCTCCTCAAGAAGAAGAGGCGCTGGTGAGCCTTCTTGATCAGGGCAGTGGTGTTGAGGGACCAGGATAGACTGTCGGAAATGTGGACTCACAGAAACTTGAAGTTGGTTACCCGCTCAACCTCCGTCCCGTTAATGTGGAGGGGGGTGTGCGTGCCACCTCTGGTTTTCCTATAGTCCACAATGATCTCCTTGGTCTTCGTGGCATTGAGGGACAGGTTGTTGTTGGCGCACCATGCAGCTAGGCACTGAACCTCCTCCCTGTACGCGGACTCATCGTTGTTGCTGATGAGGCCTATCACCGTTGTGTCGTCTGCAAACTTCACAATGGTGTTTGAACCATGTGTCGGTGCGCAGTCGTGGGTGAAGAGAGAGTACAGGAGAGGGCTCAGCACACAGCCCTGCGGAACGAGGGTGTTCAGGGTGAGGGTGGAGGAGGTGTGACCGTTAATCCTAACAGACTGCGGTCTGTTGGTCAGGAAGTCCAGTATCCAATTGCGGAGGGAGGGGGCAATGTTCAGATCACGGAGTTTGGTGATCAGTTTGGAGGGGTCGATGGTGTTGAATGCTGAACATTCTAACGTATGTGTGGCTTTTGTCCAGGTGGGAGAGGGCGGAGTGCAGTGCCGTGGAAATGGCATCCTCTGTACTCCTATTCTGGCGGTAGGCAAATTGGAAGGGGTCCAGTGTGGGTGGTAGACAGGTTTTGATGTGACCCAGGACAAGCCTCTCGAAGCACTTCCCGATGATGGGGGTAAGCGCGACTGGGCGGAAGTCATTGAGGTCAACTGCCAGTGGCGGCTGGTCAATAGAGGGCGCTAGGGCGCCGCCCCTCCCGTGAATATATTGACACTTTTATATATCTACCAAGATCAACCATGAATCAATCAAACCTAACAAATACGAAGTAAATAAACAAAAATACATCGCGTTTTTACTTGTGCAATGGTGTGGTAGTGGTACCTGCCACACTACCAGCAACCATTAAATGCGTCTGACTTGCCACTCGATATAAAGCCCTCCTCTTTCGGGGCGCCGGTAATACAGGAGTCTATGAGAGCGAGCAAACTTTTTATTGTTCACGAGCAGAGCCAGCTTTTCATTGGCGCATAAAAAATTGATTCTAGGGCGCAAGTTTGTGCGCCCAGACCAATGGCATTGTTTTCTAGTTTTTTAATCGTAACGTGATTGGACAATTCATCGAGTCAATCATCAGCAAGCTTTCTCGCTCCGCTGTGACTTCCAGAGAAGAGACAAGATGGCTAGCGGAGAGTCAACGATGACGACTTAAGGAAAATCAATTTTTTCGTCGGTCGGCCGAGGAGAAGAAAAGGGTGAAGGAATTGGGACCCGACTGTCCGGACTTGAAAATTTCGCAGCAGACCATTGATCGTGGGAGGACATACACAAGGACCTTCTCCTCAAATTTGTATGCTAAAAGGAATTGGCTAGCTGGATGTCCAGTAGGTAATGCTTTTTTCTGTTTCCCCTGTGTGTTGTTTCAAAGTCCCGGGACGGAGATGTTATGGACAACGGGGATGAAGGACTTAAAATATTTTTCGGAAAAAGCCAAAAAACACGAGTGCAGCCGTAGCCACCTTGATAATAGCTTGAAACTAAATTTTTTTGGAAGACTAAGGATTGCCGAGCAGCTCAACGAAGGCTACAGAATTGGTATCAGGAAGCACAACGAGGAGGTGACAAGAAACAGGCACATCCTCTCCAGAATAATAGATTGTATCAAATTCTGTGGCGCGTTTGAATTGGCTTTGCATGGTCATGATGAGAGTGAGGGTTCTGACCCCGGAATATTCCGTGGCTTAGTGGACTTTGTTGCCTCACTTGACAATGCCTTGGAAGAGCACCTGGCGGACGCGATTGTGTTTAAGGGGACGTCAAAGACGGTCCAGAATGAGCTCCTTGGCTGTATGTTGTCTGTTGTGAGGAAACAGATCATCAAAGAAGCCCAGAACAGTGATTTTCTGTCAATCCAGGCAGATGAGACGATGGACAGTAGCACCCAGAACCAACTTGTCCTTGTGCTCCGCTACATTGATGACAGGAACACCGTGCAGGAAAGATTTTTTGAATTCATCCCGCTGAAGTCAGCAAATGCTGAGTCCATTGCTACAGCATTGAGTCAACGTCTTGGTGGAATCCTTTCTGAACAGAAAGGTAAACTCATCTGCCAGGCATATGATGGAGCCAGTGTTATTTCAGGTGTTCAGCGAAGAATACAAGATGAGTACCCAAATGCCCACTACATCCACTGCTATGAACATCAATTAAATCTGATAATGCAACAGGCTACCTCTCGCATTTCTATGGTGAGGACTTTTTTTTCTGATCTTGGTGGTTTTTCAAGTTTTTTTTCAAGATCTTCCAAGCGGACCAGTGTCCTTGATGAAGTAATGGCTCACAGATTACCAACATCCAGCAATGTGAGATGGAACTTTCACAGCCGGGCCGTCCATACTGTGTTTGAGCACAGAGAAGACCTCATGGAATGCTTCATGAGAATTTGATCTTCAAGTGACTTTGATGAGAAATCGATCAAAGAAGCAGGAGGTTACATAAAGATACTAGAGGATTCAGACTTTAATTTTCTCCTTAAAGTGTTCCATCACACCATATGTGGACATTCTCTATGCCAAGCTCCAATAAGCTTCAAGTAGTCGACACTTCCTGTGAGGATGACTTACGGCCCTCACTTCACTTTGTTTCAAGTGTACATATTGTATATAGGGTTAGTTAGTTAGTTAGTTCTCTGCAAACGTATGGTGGCATCATGCCTTCAGTATACATATTGTATATAGTTCTCTGCAAACTTATGGTGGCATCTTGCCTTCAGTGTACATATTGTATATAGTTCTCTGCAAACTTATGGTTGGCATCATGCCTTCAGTGTACATATTGTATATAGTTCTCTGCAAATAAATTAAGTTAAAACATAGTTCCCCGGCTCCATTAGTCTTTGTAAGGAAATGTTTACTTTGTCTTTATTATTTTGTCAGAATACACCAGAATGCTTCGTTTGTATGTGAAAATCACAAAAAAATTCCTCTGGGGGGGGGATGCCCCCAGACCCCCCTACAGGGGTTTGGTTTACAAACTTTCCGCCCCCCCTAAAATTAAAATCACCAGCCGCCACTGTCAACTGCAGTGAAGTGTTTGGGCACTGGCACGAGTGGGTTGATGGCCTGCAGGGAGCACCTCCTTGATGGCCACCTCCTTGTTGTCTGTACAAAGCGCCCGTAGAAGAGGTGGAGTTCTTCAGGTAGGGAGGTGTCGCAGGATTGGGGGGTGATGTGAGCAGGTCTGTAGTCTGTGATGGCCTGGATGCCCTGCCACATGCGTCGGGGGTCGGAGCCATTTGTGAAGTGCTCCTCGATCCTCAGCTTGTGGTTGTGTTTGGCCTCAGTGATGCCCCTCTTCAGGTTAGCCCTGGATGTGCTGTAGGCCTGCCGGTCCCCAGATCTGAATGCGATGTCGCGTGCTTTCAGCAGGGCTCGGACCTCCCCGTTCATCCATGGCTTCTGGTTAGGGAAAGTAATAATTCTTTTTAGTGTAGTGACACTGTCTGTGCTGGACCTCAAGTAGTCCAGAACAGAGGAGGTGTAAAGGGTGATGTCCGTGTGGGAGTCAAGGGTTTCCTCCGAGGAGTGCTTACTCCAGTCATGGTTTAAAAAAACATTCCTGGAGTTTAGCCTCCGCCCCTTCTGGCCAGATCTTGACTGTCCTCACTGTGGGCTTCACACATCTGATAAGTGGGGAGTACTTGGGGAGTAGGAACAAAGAGACATGGTGTGATTGTCCTAAGTGGGGGAGGGGGATGGATTTGTAAGCATCGGCCATGTTAGTATAAACATGGTCTAAAGTTTTGTCTCCCCTGGTGGGGCAGGAGACATGCTGTTTAAATTTGGGGAGAACAGACTTTAAGTTTGAGTGATTGAAGTCACCTGCAACAATGAAGGCTTCATCGGGGTGTGTAGTTTGTTGCTTGCTAATGGCAGAATGCAGTTCTTTCATCACAAGCGAGGCATTAGCGTCAGGGGGGATGTAACTAGCAGTAATGATAGCAGATGTGAATTCCCTCGGTAGGTAAAAGGGTCTACATTTAAGCATGAGATATTCTGCGTTCTCAGAGCAGTGGCTATCAATGATTGATTAATCAGTACACCAAGCATTGTTGACATAGATGCACAAAACCCCACCTTTGCTCTTACCCGAGTTCGCCGTCCGATCTGCTCTTTCACGGTGTTGGTGCCATGCACACTCATCGGAATTAGGTCTAACCCCTATGCTCCTGTATCACCTGTCTATTCACTGTTTAACCCCTACCTGCACCTTAATCACTAGTCTATTTGCCATTTAACCCCTACCTGCACCTTAATCAATTGTCTATTCCCCGTTTAACCCCTATGCACATTTATTACCTGTCTATTCACTGTTTAACCCCTACCTGCACCTTAACCACCTGTGTATTCACTGTGTAACCCCTACCTGCACCTTGATCACCTGTCTATTCACTGTGTTACGAACCCTAGCTCGTTGAGGGAAAAGGGAAGTAACACACACAACCCGGTGTAAGGATTGTAATTAGAGTGATGTTTATTAAGACCACACTTGGAAATTAACGGGACAATCCAACAGAAATGGGCGGCTAGGTGCTCCTTAATCACCTGTCTATTCACTGTCCAAACCCTATTCTCCTTAATGACCTGTCTCTAAAGTCACTGCAAATTGACTTGAATTTGAATAAAAGCTTCTTCTAAATGACTGACATAGTAAATTACAAAAATATATATAGTCTTTGCTATGGAGACAGTTTTATGAATTGAAATGAAAGTGAAGAATAACCACAATGCCATCCTGGGATTGTGGTTATTGCCCGGTATTGCCCGGTATTGGGTTCCATCTAGCCCAAAGACACCGAAATTCTCAGGTAAAGGCAGCTGAGAAACATACAGAGCCCAATTTGAACTTGTAGCTGCTGCGGCTCATTGGCCTGATACAACGAAAGCCCTCCAGCTGGCTCTTTCACTGACTGAGGATGCTACAGCCTGCTTGCTGCTTTTGAGCCCGGAGGAGAGGTGACTACATAGCACTGGTGGGGGCGCTGCAGAGGCGTTTCGGGGAATCTAACTTGAGAGACTCTATGCTGTGAGTTCAAGCACCGGGCCAGGCGACCGGGTGAGTCACTCCGTGTCCTGGCCTACGAGATTGAGAGCCTCAGCAAACGCGCATATGCGGACATGCCCTCTTCTATCCAGAGAGAGCTAGCCCGCGACCAGTTTGTTCAAGCACTCACACCAGACGAACTACGCCTGCATGTACAGTTTAGTCACCCAGCATCCTTGGGCGAAGCACTTGACCGTGCGATTGAGAGAGAGACTGTGTTTTGTGCAACGAGACCATCAGCATCGTCTTCCATTGCCGTTGCTGCTCTGACTGAAGTGCCAGATCAGAGACCGACCTGGGCAGAGGAGCTTGTGCATACTGTGCGGACACAGGCAGCCCACCCTGCACAGGGCAATGCTGATCGCCGTCCACTGGTCTGCTGGGGGTGTGGCCAGCCTAGCCACCTGCTCCACAACTGTAATGTGGTGGGAGATCGGCAGGGAAACGGGACCGGGTCCGTGTAGCCCGGACGACACAGACCCCTTCAGCCACTCACCGGGAGCAGCTATTTTCATCCGTGGCGGGGGGAGGGTGCTGGCACACCGGTTCAGACTGAGCCTGTAGTGACTGTGGGCTGGACAGAAGTGGCTAACTTGTGCCTCGTCCCCATGTTGGTGGGTAATGTGTCATGCTCAGCCCTGGTGGATACGGGGTCCACCGCCACAGTAGTGAGGTCTAATGTTCCAGCAGGAACCGTCCTAGAAGAGACTTCAGTAAGATTACGGACAGTGACCGGTGAGACAGCCCCAATGAAAGGCAGAGGGACCTTTGTCTTCACTCTGGGGAATGTAGCAGTAACGTTTCAGGTGTGGGTGGCTGAGGTGCGTGAACCCTGTATCTTGGGGCTTGATTTTTTGAGACTCACAGGATGTGTGTTGAATCAGAGCTCAGGACAGGGTGTTCAGCAAGCCTCCCCCTCACAACAAGTGTCGCAGGTAGTGGCCACCTACAGCGCATCAACGCATTCTGTGGGGATCAGCCCTCAGACTCACGCCCTTCAGTCTAGCCCACCGGCGTTGACTGCAGACCATGCATTGCCACCCCCATGTCAGCAGCCAAGGAATCCCAAAGATCGGACAGAGGCCATGAGGGCCATTTGGGAAAAGACCTGTGCTGGCCTGGACGACCAACAGCAAATGAGTCTGTGGCAGCTGTTGTGGGAGTTCAAGGACATTTTCACCCTCAGTGATGACGAGGTGGGCCTCACACACCTTGTACAGCACCATATCGACACTGGTGAGGCGCGCCCCATTAAAGTGTGCCCCCGCCGTCTACCCACTGTGAAGCAGGAAGCTGCTGATCAGGAGGTCCATGCTATTCTTAGTGCAGGCATCATTGAGGCCTCTAACAGCCCATGGTTGTCGGCCGTGGTTATGGCCCCCAAAAAAATAGCTCCAGATGGAGATTCTGCGTGGACTACCAACCTCTGAACCAGGTAACGAGGAAGGATTGCTACCCCATTCCGCGGGTGGATGAGACATTGGACCTAGTGTAAGGGTCTGCCTGTTTCTCATCACTCGACCTATGTAGCGGGTATTGGCAGTTTCCCCTCGCCCCTCACGTTCGAAGACCGCGTTCAGCACAGGCAGTGGGCACTGGCAGTTCAAGGTCCTTAGTTTGGGGCTATGCAATGCCCCCGGGACTTTTGAAAGGCTCATGGACAGTGTACTAGCCGGTGTTCCCCGCCAAGAGTGCGGAGTATACTTGGTGTGTACTTGGAGTGTCCTGGCCCATGGAAAGACTTTTGAGGCCACACTAAACTCTCTGCGGGTGATATTGGGGAAAATTGCAGCGGCTGGCCTTAAGTTGCATCCTGACAAATTTCCTCTTTGTGCAGAGGGAGGTAGAATTTTTGGGCCATAGGCTGAGCAGCGAGGGCATCGGCATGCTGGAGCAGAAAGTGTGTGCCATCAGGGACTGGCCAGTCCCTAATAATCAGACAGAGCTCAAGAGTTTCTTAGGGCTAGCCTCTTACTATAGGAGGTTTGTGAGGGGGTTTTCCTGCGTTGGCACATCCCTCTTCTCATGGTCTGTGGACTGCCAGAGGGCATTCACCGCCCTACAGCAGGCCCTTCTCCAGGCCCGGTCCTCGCACCCCCAGACTCAGCCATGCCGTTTCTGCTGGATACAGATGCCAGCAACACCGGCATGGATGCCGTTTTGTCTCAAAAAGGGCCGGATGGAGAGCGGGTGGTGGCTTACTTCAGCCGCGTCTTCAATAAGAGTGAGCGGCACTACTGTGTGACAAGGCGGGAGCTCTTGTAGCGGCGGCTCGGCACTTCAGGTACTATTTGTGCGGAGTACCCTTCACCATCAGGACTGATCACACGGTGCTCCAGTGGCTTATGCCGTTCCGAGGGCCTGGTGGCGCGCTGGCTTGAAGAGCTGCAGTCGTTCCACTTCACTGTGGAGCACAGGCCTGGGGCTCAGCATGCCAATGCTAATGCCCTGTCCCAGCAGCCATGTGCTCTAAGTGGCTGCAGCTACTGTGACAGAAGGGACACCAGAGAAAGGCAGCAGGTGAGGAGACTACCGCAGAACCAAAATGCTGCACGCTGCAGGTGATGGACACTGGGGAGTGGGAGGCCCGTCAGGAGGAGGATGTGGACCTGAGGCCAGTGCGGCAGTGGGTCCACAGTGGGCAGAGACCACCGTGGGGGGCCGTGTCGGGTCTGTTGGTGGCCTATGGAGTAAGTTTGGTGTGCTGCGCCTCTCTAAGGGGGTGTTGCAGCGAGTGTGGAAGGAGCCAGCCACAGGGGAGGAGAGGTGGCAGGCCGTGGTTCCCAAAGCTCTCAGAGAAACGATGCTGGCGGCCTGTCATGGGGTCACTGGCTCCGGTCACTTTGGCAGCTCAAAAACTCTGGGCCGGCTGAGACGGGTTCTATTGGGGCCAGCACCGGTGGGATGTTGAGGATTTCTGCCGGCACTGTGATGAGTGTGTGGCACACAAGGGGCCACTTGATCAATCCCGTGCCCCCTTACAACAACAGGCATCGGGAGCGCCGATGGAGAGGGTAGGTGTGGACATAATGGGCCCGTTCCCCGAGACAGAGAGAGGGAACAAATATGTGCTTCGTGCAATGGACTATTTTACAAAGTGGCCAGAGGCCTATGCTCTACCCAACCAAGAGGCTGAAACAGTGGCAGATGCTTTGATAGCGGGCATATTCAGCCAGTTTGGTGCACCAGAGGTCATCCACAGTGACCAGGGCCGGAATTTTGAGTCCGGGGTTTTCGCGGCTCTCTGTGAGCATTTGGACATACAGACACGCACCACGCCATTACATCCACAGAGCGATGGCTTGGTAGAACGTTTTAACTTGACCATGCAACAGCAGCTAGCCATTCTCACCACAGACCACCAGCGTGACTGGGACAGTCACATTCCCTTTGTTTTAATGGCATACCGTTCTGCTGTCCAATGCTCGACTAACTGCACCCCCGCCCTTCTCATGCTGGCCAGGGAGATCCGGACGCCTGTGGAGATGGCCTTTGGTAGGCCACCGGAAGCTACAGGGGCCCCACCCGGGTTGGAGTATGCTCGGAAGAATAGAGGAAGTAGAAGAATTACTCATTTGATCCCGTGAGGGAAATTTGGTCTTCTGCATTTAACCCAATCGTGAATTAGTGAAACACTCAGAACACAGTGATGATGAGGCACACAGTGAGGTGAAGCACACACTTAAACCCGATGCAGTGAGCTGCCTGCAACAGCGGCGCTCGGGGAGCAGTGAGGGGTTAGGTGCCTTGCTCAAGGGCACTTCAGCCGTTCGCACTGGTCGGGGTTCGAACCGGCAACCCTCCAGTTACAAATCCGAAGCCAGTGGGCCGAAGCTGCAAGACCGGCTGGAGAAGGCTCATGCATTTGCCAGAGACCAACTGGAGAAGGCTGGCATGAGACAAAAACGCAACCATGACATGAGGAGTAAGGGTAAGGACTTCCAGGCAGGGGACTTGGTCTGTGTTTATACCCCCAAGAAGAAGAAGGGGCGCTGTCCTAAACTAGACTGTCATTGGGATGGCCCTTGCAGAGTTATTGAACAGGTGGGAGAGGTGGTCTATAGGGCAGGCCACGGAGAAGGCAACGGAGGCCTCAGCTGTTTAATGACTTTTCAATGACCCCTTGAAGGCAAGGGGCTTCATAAGGGGGAGGGCAGTGTAATGACCTGTGGGTTGTTTAACTGTTATTGATGTTTCCCTGAGCCGTAGGCTGCGTTTGTGTTGGGATGTGGGGAAGTTCGCAAGAGTTAAAAACGTGAACGAGAGTTCGAATGGGGAAGTAGTTTTGCAGCGTTGTTGTGACTGTGTTACTGAAGTTGCTGCCGTGGCTGAAAGCTAATGAAGCAAGTTAAAGAGACTGTATCTGTGAGATTCATCTCCACCTCAGTTATAACCGGGATATTACAGTATAAAGACTTGACGTTAACATAATGTTGGACAATGGACACTTTACTTTTATACTCAGAAGTTGGCATTATGATATCCTGTGTCGTCCTCTACTGCATACATTTTAACATTGAGTTTGATGGCCTTTTCAACTTCAACAAAACCTTGGTTCTCAACTGAGGCAGAGAACGAACCACAACCCTGTTCCCAAAACAACTCGCTCATCTCTACTCCATTTGAGTGAGGTTTGTTTTATGCAGGATGTGGTGACGTACAAAAAGGATTTGTAACAACACGTTTGCTCTTGAAAGTCGTTTGCGCCAGTGTGTGCGGCGTGTGTGGGTGTGTTTTACTTTCACCTGACATGGCCTGTGTGCTGTGGGGTGGACACATGCTGCCAGCTACAGAAGACTTTACTTGTCTCAAACATTTCCTTGTTCTAACACATTATCAATCTGAGCTGCTTCTCCTCAAGGACACAATTTTCCCAGTTTGAAAAGCAGGTTTGTAATAATATTTTTTTCCGAATTCCAGTGTTTAGCATTATCAGCATTTAGCATTATTTTTTTTTTTTAAATTGTTGATAAATATGACATTTACCTTAGCTGCAATTAACAGATGCTTTTGTCCAAAGTAACTTACAATCAGTACATGTGTGGGATTTGACATGTGGACACTGAGCTACTACATATTACAATATATTAATTAAACATTACTAAACATTGTTTATTCCCAGAATAGCCTACATACTGATTCTTCTAATTACAACATTTTTAATGTTTTCCAAAACGTCTAAATAGAGGCATGACAAAAGTAAATGAATTGTGAAAAGTGACCTTCCGTTTCCTAAAAGTTCCCCTGTAACTACCTGAAAATATAATGAATTATATTCGTCTTAATTATTGTTATAATTAATTGAATAATTAAGTCAAATCATTCTTAAAACAATATATATAGTCCTGGCCAAGACAGGGCCCAATTCAGGGTTACAGACATATATCTAAAAATGTACATGAAAATAGAATACAGAATCATACATTCCACCACAATAATATAACACTATAACCATACTTCAAGGTTTCAAGTTGATTGTCACATACCAGATACCATGATGTAACAACTACATCATGACCAGCAGTGAAATTTACTTGTTCTGGTGACTTTCTTACTGTATTAACAGCAATGAAATGTTGTTACCTTCTTAAGACAAATGTAGTCTTTCTAAGTCGCTTTGGATAAAAGCGTCTGCTAAATGTTAATGTAAATGTAATGTAAATGAAATTCTGGGGAACTCAACTTTGCATAATAAAATATAATGTTAAGTTGAGCGCCTGCAGCCTGCTTCACCGGTTCCATCTTTGATAGGTCAAGAACTATGATGCCTTAAACGAATTAGCTTTGTACTGAAGTATTTTTTGTGCGCCTCAGTAGTTCCATTGTACCTGTATGGTTCAACATGGATGTTCTTACATACGTGTTCATACCCTGTTATACTCTCTCACTCTACATGAGTGTTTGTTCCAAACGCTGGCACACACCGGTGTTTGTATAGGCCTTGTGTTGTGACTAGTATCTGGAGCTCATTTCTCTGCAAATTAAACTTTGTAGACAGAAAAGAAACTCACACAGGTTCCTAATTTACCACCTGTGTCCCATTCAGGAAGCTGCATGTCCATGAAAACAGAATGTGAATTGTATTTTCGGGTTCATGCACCCAGACTGCTCTGAACATGCCCCTTGTGGGAAACGCTCTCTCACTCTCTCTCTCTCTCTCTCTCTCTCTCTGTGGTGGTCCCTCTGTAGCCATGGCGATGATACAGCCGGTGGTGAGCGTCCAGCCCAGTGTGGTGATGACCTCGGTTGTGCAGACGGGGGGGAGAGAGATGTGGAGCAGCGGCTTGATGGACTGCTGTGATGACATGGGCATATGTGGGTATCTGTGTGTGTCTACTGCTACTTGACTCAATGTGCCTGCAGTCTACCAACAGGAAAAGTTTAGTCCATGTGGCTCAGCCAGTTGGATCTCTCGTATGTTTGACCTGCAATGTGATTGACTTGCTGATTCTTCTCTCGGGGGGTCGTCCTCCCAGCCCAGAGGTCCAAACCCAGAACCTTTAGGCTGGGAGTCGTCAGCTGCCTGTTCCTCCGTTACCAACGCTCAGCTAGAATATTCTTCCACTGCGCTTTTGGGGAATGGTGTTTTGGGGATGTCAAACATTTGGTCGGTCGTTCTATTTCTAATGTGGGATTCAGAGCTGTTAAAAGACAGTGGTGTCCCGTTATTGCGAGACACCACCTATTAAGACACGCCTACCCTTGGGAAGTGATCGACCAATGGGAATCATAACACGACCTGTCAATACAAGACTGTGACGTTTCTGCTGCAGGCTGCCTCGGGTTCTTCTGCCCGTGTGGACTGGCGTGCCAGGTCAGCTCGGACCACGGCGAGTGTCTGTGTCTCCCCCTGCTGGAAGCACTGAGCGGCATCGTGCCTTCCGTTGCCCTGGGCCTCCGGATCTCCGTCAGAGAGCGTTACCACATACAGGCACGTGGGCCACAACAACAACAACAACAACAATACAATGCAATAGCAAAGCAATTACAACAACTGATGTCAACTTGTAAAGCCCTTAATCACAGTAACGGTCTCAAGGAGCTTTGAAGGCCATATTTTCTTACCCCCCCCCCAAAAAAAAACAAAAAAAAAACCTTGCAGGTGGACAAGGAGGGATACACACACACACACACACACACACACACACACACACACACACACACACACACACACACACACCTCCCTTAAATAAGGTTTATCCATGAAAATCAAAGACAAATCCTGCAAGTTTCAGTCTGACCCCAAGATGGTGCCCTGGCACCATTTGTCAGTATTTTGCTTCTAGTACAACTTGTCTCCAGTGTTGTTAATCCTTCAAAACAAAGGGAATTGTTGTCCTTCAACCAGAACACATAGAAACTATCCTTGTCGTATCGCGTATAATATAAAATCTGTATGTATCTTTTCTAATTCACAAATACCTTTGTGAGTCATGAATGTGTGCCGCCGTCCACAGGGCTCCATTTGTGACGACTGCTGCGTGGTCACGTTCTGCTCCACGTGCTCCTACTGTCAGTTGGCGCGGGAACTCAAACAGCGCAGGAACCGCACATGCCTCACCTCCACCACCGTGCACGTCTCGAACCCGCCGGCATACATGCCGCACTACCTCGCCCAGGATGCATACTTACCACTTGTAAATGACCACTAGCAGTGGTTTATTTTGATTGCCATTTTTTATACTTTCATCTCATGTGACTTTTTTTTTGACATCATGGTGTCTGCCTGGTGAACTAGTCTCACGCACGCTCACGCGTGTTCATGTAATCAGAAGACGACAAGACGATACATGTTTAGAGCGAGATCGAAGATATCGCTGTAATTATTATTTAATTTCATAATGAGATTCATCTCATATAATTAGTGTTGCCTGCTATTGCTGTTGTCAATGTGTAATGCTATCTTGCTAAAATGCATTTGTCTAAGGATTATTTTGTATCCGGCTAAATTGCCTTTGTTATTTTCCTTCAAGTTTTTTTAGATTAGATTAGATTCAACTTTATTGTCATTGTGCAGAGTACAAGTACAGGGACAACAAAATGCAGTTGGCGTTCTAACCAGAAGTGCAAATGTGCGATAAAGGTGCGGGTTTAAATGCAGGAATGCAGAATAAGGCAAAATTGAAAAACATGAAAAGTGGCAGTATAAGTGACGGTAAGTAACGGTAGTTAATAAAGTGTAAACAGTGCAGATGGAGGTAGTGATCGTCGAGGTATTAAACAGTTACTAACAGTAGCAGCAACATGTGAAGAAAAGTGTAAACAATGTACAATGTACAAGTAGTGCAAGTAAAAGTAATACAATATAAGAAAGTGTATAGGTGGTGCAATAGTGCTCTAGTGCAATACAACAGAACGGGTACAACAGATGAATATGGATTGTATGGATAGGGGGGTGGGGGGGTGCAATGACAGTTTAGAATAAATAATACAATAAATAACATTACTATAAATTATGTAGTATGTAGTAGTATATATTATGTAGTATGTCCAGGGGGGGTGAGGGGTGGGGGTGCTGGGTGTGCAAGGGTGTATGTCCTTGGGGGGGGGGGGGGGGGGTCCAGGTATTGGATGGGCAGTGGTGAGTGTCCTGGGGGGGGGGGTCAGTGCTCAAATGGGTCCAGGTCATGGGTGGGCAGGGGTGTATGTCCTTGGGGGGGGGCAATGTTCATGTGGGTGTGGAGTTAGTCCCTGTACCGAAGAAGGTTTGTCCCAATGCTCCGGGGGACTTCAGACCTGTGGCTCTAACGTCACATGTCATGAAGACCTTTGAGAGATTGGTTCTGGATCACCTCAGGCCCATGGTGCGTGACTGCCTGGACCCTCTGCAGTTTGCGTACCAGACCCACATCGGCGTGGAGGATGCCATCATCTACCTGCTTCACAGAGCTTATACACACCTGGAGAGGCCGCAGAGCATGGTGAGGATCATGTTCTTCGACTTTTCCAGGGCTTTCGACACCGTCCAGCCAGGCCAGCTAGCTGAGAAGCTCCTGGTGATGCAGGTCGATCCTGACATGGTGGCATGGATTACAAACTACCTCACGGACAGGCCGCAGTATGTCAGGCTGCGACACTGCTTGTCGGACATGGTGACAAGCAACACCGGCACACCCCAGGGAACTGTACTTTCACCATTCTTGTTCACCCTCTACACCTCGGATTTCTGCTACAACTCCCGAAGATGCCACCTGCAGAAGTTCTCTGACGACTCCTCCATTGTTGGATGCATCACAGACAACAGGGCGGAGGAGTACAGGGAACTGGTGAACAACTTTGTGGGATGGTGTGAAGGGAACCACCTTCAGCTCAACACCGGGAAAATCAAGGAGCTGGTGGTGGACTTCCGGCGCAGAAAGAGCCCCCCATTACCGGTTTCCATAAATGGGGAGGAGGTGGAGATGGTGGATACCTGTAAGTTCCTTGCGGTGCACCTGAACAATAAACTGGACTGGTCAGACAATACTGAGGCCCTCTACAGGAAGGGACAGAGTAGGCTGTTCTTCCTGAGGAAGCTCAGATCTTTCAATGTGTAAACTATGCTGCTACGGATGTTGTACCAGTCTGTGGTAGCCAGTGTCACCTTCTTCGCTGTTGTGTGCTGGGGAGGAGGCATTGGGAGCGGTGGGGCCAGTAAGCTGAACAAGCTGGTGAGGAGGGCGAGCTCTGTGGTGGGGATAAAGCTGGACTGTGTGGAGGCGGTGACGGAGAGGAGGATGAGGGGAAAGCTGCAGGCGATCCTGGACAACCCCTCTCACCCTCTCTATGCCGAGCTGAGGCAACTCAGGAGCACGTTCAGCCATAGGCTCACTCAGCCACGTGCCTCAAAGCGCTTGGGGGGCTCTTTCATCCCATCAGCTATCAGGCTCTACAATACCTCAACCACCCGCTCCCAACGTCTCGGAAGCGCCAATACCACCAGATAAAGGATTTGTATACCACACCACACACCCCAGACTGTTTTTCTAGCCACTATCATTTTAGGTCTGTTCATCTCATTGTTCATCTCATCTGTCATCTTTCAATGTGTGCACTAAGCTGCTACAGATGTTCTACCAGTCTGCGGCGGCCAGTGTCACCCTCTTCGCTGCCGTGTGCTGGGGAGGAGGCATTGGGAGCGGTGGTGCCAGTAAGCTGTACAAGCCGGTGAGGAAGGCGAGCTCTGCGGTGGGGATGAAGCTGGACTGTGTGGAGGCGGCGACAGTGAGTAGGACGAGGGGATAGCTGCTGGCGATCCTGGACTACCCCTCTCATCCTCTCTATGCCGAACTGAAGCAACTCAGGAACACGTTCAGCCACAGGCTCACTCAGCCACATGCCTCAAAGCGCTTGGGGGCTCCTTCATCCCATCAGCCATCAGGCTTTAGGAAGCCCCAACACCACCAGACAATGGACTGAGCAATGGACTGAACACCCTTTACACATACACCACACCACACACCTTGGACAGTCTTCTAGCCATTGTTATTTTAGGTCTATTCATATGTTGTACCTGGAATACCTGTAAAAATTTGCACATCTTGCATCCTGCACATTCCGCACTTTTGCACATCTATTCTTGCACTATGAACAGTCACCAGGGATGTTTACCACGTATGCATACAGGTTCTCACTTTTTCACCGACCTGACTTTAAGAGCTCGCATTTAATTTAACTTATTTGACCTAATCTTGTCTAGGTAGATCTATTTATTGTTTATTGACTATAGTCAGGCTCTTTTGCACTAATCTATCCCCTGTACTGCTGATCACTGTGAATTTCTCCTAAGGGGGATTGATTAAGAAATATCTTATCTTATCTTACTACCTCTGTATATTTGCACATTTTGTATTTTGCACATTTTGCTCACTTGCACATCCAATTTTTTAAGATCAATTTATCTGCACATCTATTCTATTTTTTATTTTTTTATATCTGCACCCCAGCTTGACTCGGTTACCAATTGCACTGTTTTGTCTTCATCTACTAATTGCACTGTTCATCTCAATAATGACTACTAGGTATGTCCACCTACCAATTTGCACTGCTCATCTCAATGATGACTACCATGTATGTATATAGGTTTTAATTTTTCATATGACCTGATTCTAAGAGCTTGCATATAATCTTATCTTATCTTAGGTAAATCTATTTATTGTTTAGTGTATATTGTCTATATTCAGGTCTTCTATTGCACTCCTCAATACCCTTGTACCGCTGGTCACTGTGAGTTTCTCCTAAGGGGTATTAATAAAGGAATACCTTCTATGATCTTATCTTATCTTATCTTATGGTGCAACCCGTTACGATCCCCTTTTCCAGGTCCTGCCACTGGGTTGTAAACTGTGTGGTTCGGAACCGTAACTTGAATCCACTGAAGTAGGTGGTGATCATTCCCCTGATGTGCTGGGGGATATGATAATGCTCCAAAGCTGTGTTGATGAGGTTGTGAGGAATTGATCCGTATACATTGGCCAAGTCGAGCCAGACGACTGCTAGGTCACCTTTACTCTCCTTGGCCTCGCGGATCAGCTGGCCGATGATGCTTGTATGCTCCAAACATCCAGGGGAGCCTGGATGCCGCCCTTCTGGATTGATGTGTCGACGTATTTGTTCTTCACCATGTATATGGTCAGCCTCCACGCCAGGACTGAGAAAAATATCTTACATTCGACACTCAGGAGAGAAATGGTGCGGAATTGGCCTATTTCAGATGAGTCCATTTCCTGTGGTATAAAGCACCCGTCCGCTCTCTTCCAGGATGTTGGAGTAATGCCCTTTATCCAAATTCTCCGCAACAGGTTCCATAGCCTGCGCAGAAGCATTGGACATCTCTTGTATACCTTGTATGGTATAGAGCAGGGTTACTCGATAGGCGGACTCCAGTCTGGGTCCGGACCCAAACGCAATGAAATTCGGACTGAGAAAAAAATCTATATTCGGATATAACGAATCTATATAAGTTTTTTTTCATAGTGATCCAAGCGATATTTCATTGGCGTGTGATTTCTGGATGTGCAGTTTCCAATCACATTCTATCTCCTGCCCAATCCAAATGTCCTATCAGTGGTTGTATATAACATCACCATGGCAACTCATTGTAGCCGAGAGCACGAGGTCTGCGAGTTTTTTTTTTCCCTCTGCGCGAGTCTGTCGGTCCGTCAGGTTTGCGAACGGTACCTGTTTCTAGCAAGCAAAAGTCATGGCGTGCTCCAAACTTGCCAAAAAGCGAAAGGTGGATTCCGAAAATCGTGAATTTAAGAAAGAGTGGACCGACAAATATGCATTCGTGCTGCCTGCGGGGAGCACGAAACCAATCTGTTTAATCTGTAATGAGACAGTTGCCCTCGTCAAAAGTGGAAACGTGAAACGTCATTACGAATCAAAGTATGGTCACTTCGAGCAAAATTACCCACAAAACTCTGAGGTAAGGACCAGAAAAATAAGCCAAATGCAAGCATCATACCAAGCAACACGCACTATGATAGTCAGGTCAGCCACACAACAGGAGCGTGCAACTGAAGCCTCACTGCGAGTGGCATGGGTCTTAGGCAAGCACAAAAAACAATTAACTGACGCGGAAATCGTGAAGGAGTGCATGAATGAAGTAGCAATCGCTCTGTATGAGGGAACTCAAAAAGATCATACACATCATACAAAAAACATCATCAAAAACATCATACAAAAAAAAATCAAATAGCCCTCTCAGATTCCACTGCAGTAAGACGAACTGAAACCCTTGCTGAAGATTTGTTGAACCATTTTATTTGGCTTTGGATGAATCCACAGACAACGCAGATAATGGCCAACTTCTGGTGTTTGTCAGATTTTTTGATGAAGAGACGGGGGAATTCTTTGAAGATGTGTTAGGCCTCACAACCCTTCATGGGCATACAAGAGGGGATGACATTTATGAAGCAGTGATGGAGATGTTGAGAGACCGAGAGATGGACCAGAAGCATGTTGTTTCCATTGCCACTGATGGAGCCCCAAGTATGACTGGGAGAGAGAGGGGATTGCATTATTGCATACCATTCACTGTTCCGGACCCTGGACAGATTTGAAATTTGGTGAGTGGACCTTTTGACTTTCTAATTGAGTACCCCTGGTATAGAGCTAGGCCCTGGGGCTGATGATGACCGGGCTTTCTGCACAATGTCCTGGATTTCTCTCCATGTTGGCTCATTGGTGTTAAGCTCTTCTTCTGGGGTTTCACTCCTTCCAATCTTTGGGTGGACATCCAAGGCTTGGCCCCGAAGGGTGTCACTGTGGCTTTCTTTGAGGAACCCTTCAACAGCTTCTTTAGGGCTGGTCAGTCTCCCAGATCTTGCTTCACCCAACAGGGTTTTGGTGAACCTGTATGGGTCCTTGGTGAACTGAGCACGTTTGACCTCCTTCTCCTTTCTCAGCCTCAGAGACCTCTCTGCCCTTCTTAGTCTGCGTAGTTGCCCTTCGAAGTCCAGTAGTCAGGTCTTTTATGCCCTCCTTCTCTTTGGGACTAGCCTGTTTGTACTGCATGTTCAGGGCCTTGATTTCCCTTCTCAGCTGCGTGATCTCTCTTGCCCTTCTGTCGGTCCGTTTTCCAGGTGCCATATTGCTGCCTTTCTTCTCCTCTGTACCAAAGCGTTCTTTGGCCATGGAGTAGACAATGGTCATGCTGTACATTTTTCTTTCAGCTGTTCCTGCCAATGTGGCCTCTAGAACTCTGTCGAGGTACTGGTCAAATTGGTACCAAGCAATATTGTTGTTTGCTGGGGGGCCACTTCACTCTCTCTCTCGTAGGTTGGGTGCCTAGGGTACTGTTAGGGGGGACCCTATGGTTAGGGGGTTAGGGTTAGGGGGTGCTGACCAGAGTCCTCCTGCGTCTCATTGAGTGTCTCCACCATGCGCTGCATCTGTTTGTCCCCTTTCCCACAGGTAGTCTTAGATTGATGTATCTTTAGTCCCCTTGCGTTCTTGCAGATCTTCCCGCAGTGGCACTTCACTTCTAACACTTCCCCAGTTAGTATGGTTTGGGTGAGCCGTCTCGTTGTCCGTGTGCTTGCCATAGCCGTTACCGTTTAATCCGTCCTGTTGAGTCTCTCATACTCCCCCCCTCTCGGCAGACTCTGGGGGCAGTGTTTCCCACAGGATGTTTGTAGACTATGGTGGGGGGCTCGCAATCCTCTAGAGGGGGTCCGGGGGCATGCCCCCCCCGGGGGAAAAAAATCTGTAGATTTCATTTAAATGCATCAATCTGGTGAATTTTGAGAACCAATTTATGACATATCAATTACTGACAAATTACTTGCAAACTGCTGGTACTGATATGAATGTTGATGATACAATGTGTCATACTAAATGGGGTTGAGGAGTTTTCAGAAAGCATTTGTACAAAAATGACTAAAACACAGTGCTGAGCCTTTATACTACTAGTGAACTGTCAAGCGCGCAGCTGGGGGGGGGGGCGGGGGGTCGCTAGGACGCCTTGCCATGGCGACGGGGGGAAACAGAACATTGGGGAGCCAAACCAGCTGCAAGGATTTACCCTTCTATTAAACGCTGCAGCCCACCTGTGTAGGCCTATTATTGAGCTGCTAGTGAAGTCTATTTGCCTAGGTGAAATGAGTCTGGGCCAGAGCTAGTGAGCGGAGCGGAGCGCGAGCGAGCAAGGAGCGGATGGAACGTTGCTGGAGCGTCGAGCGTTTTTTTCCCCGAGACAGAGAGAGGGAACAAATATGTGCTTCGTGCAATGGACTATTTTACAAAGTGGCCGGAGGCCTATGCTCAACCCAACCAAGAGGCTGAAACAGTGGCAGATGCTTTGATAGCGGGCATGTTCAGCCAGTTCGGTGCACCAGAGGTCATCCACAGTGACCAGGGCCGGAATTTTGAGTCCAGCGTTTTCGCGGCTCTCTGTGAGCATTTGGACATACAGACACGCACCACGCCATTACATCCACAGAGCGATGGCAACAAAATATTTTTGTGCTTGTTAGGAGGTAGGCTACTTGCCTGAAAAAATATTTCACAGGGGGTACGTCATTGAAAAAAGGTTGAGAACGCTGCTCTACTGGATACATTTTAACATTGAGTTTGATGGCCTTTTCAACTCCAACGTGAGATTTATTTAATGCAGGATGTGGTGACTTACAGACGGACTTGTAACAACACATTTGCGCTTGAAAGTCGTTTGGGCCTGTGGGTGTGGCGTGTGTGGGTGTGTTTTACATTCACCTACATGGCCTGTGTGCTGTGGGGTGGACACATGCTGCTGGCTACAGAAGACTTTACTTGTCACAAAAGTTTCCTTGTTCAAACACATTATCAATCTGAGCTGCTTGTCTGCAAGGAAATTTTCCTCATTTGAAAAGCAGGTTTGTAACAATATTTTGTTCCGAATTCCACTGTTTGGCGTTATAGCGTTTTTTCAAATTGTTGACGATAAATATTACATTTACCTTAGCAGCAATTAGCAGACGCTTTTGTCCAAAGCAACTTACAATCAATACATTTGTGGGATTCGACATTTTCTGTGCAAATTCAGTCTCATGATACTGTTTTGTGCTCATGTTCCTCGTATATGTTACTTAATTGACATATAAAGTAATATACGTTTGTATATGTCAGAAGGCTACAGCTCAGCTAAAAAAAAAAAGAAAAAGTACAAATTATAAAACAAAAGGTAAGCTATGGAACCATTCCTTCATTAAAAAAAATCCTGTTACATCCTTAATTCTATAACTTTTAGCTTTGCATTTGTGTGTGTGTGTGTGTGTGTGTGTGTGTGTGTGCAGGATCAGCAGCGGAATCAGTGCCGGGCCGGGGGCGGGGCACATGACCGGGCCCTTTAAACCCAATAAAGCTCATGATAATGTAACCTATTTTTTGGGCAGACAGCTTAGAGTCAATTTATGTTTCTTCCAGTTTAGCATTTACAATGTATATGTGGGCTGTTTATTTTGGAGGGGTGGAGCGGAAGTGTATGTTTTTGTGTGCTGCAATTGACGAAAAAATGAGAAGTGAAGAAGAGTAATAAGGCAGTGCACGTCCTGTTCAACAGCGGAGCCGCCGTGTTTTTATTTTATAGTCTGTATAGGCGTCCATACGCTCAGTTGCATTGGTGGCAGCAGTTACAACAATAACATCGCTTTACAACATGCTCATGCCCACAACAGTGGGGCTTACAAGCATTACCACATTTTTGACACACGGTTATGTTAATCAAACGGACATGAAGTATAACAAACCGAGAGAACAACCAAACATAATAATAATAATAATAGGTGTGATTTATATAGCGCCTTTCACAAACCCAAGGACTATAGTGATTGTTAGAATTGCTACCTGTAAATCTGGCTCCCTGACTGTGCTGTCAGTATTGGCGGACCTGAATCGCTAACAACAACGTCAGGTTCATCTCCAGGAGGAAGAACAAAATATGTGTCCAGTTTTTTTAAATTTAGCATTTCCTTGCTCTCTTTTTCCCTTTTCTTTGCGCTTTGTCGCTCCACTTTTATGTTTATATGAACTGCCACTCATGTTTAGCTCAGTTGTAAATGATCCACCTACTCTAGATCAACCTAGCTTGTTCTCTGTTGACAAGTGGGCGATTGAGGACGTTTTTACCCAGAATACATTTGGCGCCAATATCGGCGTTCAACTTGTAAATTTGCACGTAGTAAAGTTAACTGTGAGAGTGAAAATGAAGCCAGTCATGATGCAGCACAGCATTTTATTAAATATTTAACACTTAACTACATGACTAAAGTCAGTCCTTGTAAAGTTTTTACCAACCATGACTCATCCTGACTGGGCACAACCTATAGATCCGGTAGTTGTGAATAGTGTTGGGAAGTATGAATCTTTGTACTGTTTCATTCAATTTACTCTCGGACAGTAAATTGAACGAATCTTTTTTTGAGTCATTTCGCTCATTTCGTTCATTTTTACAGCAGGTGGCGCTGTAGCCCTCTTGTGAGCGTTGTAAAAAAAACGCGCTTCTCAAACACTTAACAATGACGCAACATGGTTTACTTCAGCTGACAAAGTGTATACAAAATGCCACAAGCAATAACCATGTGAAAACCTAGGAAAGCAAATACACACCACTATAAAGTGACTTGTGTCCTGTATCCTCCCTGCCACTGTTGTTTGACAGCACGACATGACAGTGACTTGGTAGCTGTCACATGACAAATGAACGAGAGACCGATCCGAATGAATGAACGAGAACGTCCCGTTCAGCCTGCCTGTCACGTGACAAATGAACGAGAGACCGATCCGAATGAATGAACGAGAACCATGACGAGAACGAGTCGTTCAGCCTGAGCTGCCTGTCACGTGACAAATGAACGATCCGATGAACGAGAACAAGTCGTTAAGCCTGAGCTGCATGTCACGTGACAAATGAGTTTGACACGTGTGGTCTAACCCCTACCTGCTCCTTAATCGCCTGTCTATTCACTGTCCAAATCCTATGCTCCTTAATGACCTGTCTCTAAAGTCACTGCAAATCACTTTGAATAAAAGCTTCTTCTAAATGACTGACATAGTAAATTACAAAAATATATGTAGTCATTGTTGGGGAGAGAGTGTTATGAATTGAAATGAAAGTGAAGAATAACCACAATGCCATCCTGGGATTCATTACACAATCATGCTTGAATGCAGAGGCGTGTAGTTGGTCTTTCTCCAAGTGAAAGTTGAGTAGATTGTGGTGAATGGTGTATATAACCCACGTTCCCATGCCAACTGCATTTTGACTATCTAGAAATACTTTCTCGTGAGTTGGATATTGAAGTGGCCGCATCATGATTTCCCTTCTCGTCGTCCGATCTTAAATGTGACTGAAAGTATAAAGACTTGACGTTAACATAACGTTGGACCATGGACAGGAATGCACACTTTACTTTTTTACTCAGAAGTTGGCATTATGATATCCTGTGTCGTCCTCTACTGCATACCTTTTAACATTGAGTTTGATGGCCTTTTCAACTTCAACAAAAACTTGGTTCTCAACTGAGGCAGAGAACGAACCACAACCCTGTTCCCAAAACAACTCACTCATCTCTGCTCCATTTGAGTGAGGTTTGTTTTATGCAGGATGTGATGACGTACAAAAGGATTTGTAACCACGTTTGCGCTTAAAAGTCGTTTGCGCCAGTGTGTGCGGCGTGTGTGGGTGTGTTTTACATTCACCTACATGGCCTGTGTGCTGTGGGGTGGACACATGCTGCTGGCTACAGAAGACTTTACTTGTCACAAAAGTTTCCTTGTTCAAACACATTATCAATCTGAGCTGCTTGTCTGCAAGGAAATTTTCCTCATTTGAAAAGCAGGTTTGTAACAATATTTTGTTCCGAATTCCACTGTTTGGCGTTATAGCGTTTTTTCAAATTGTTGACGATAAATATTACATTTACCTTAGCAGCAATTAGCAGACGCTTTTGTCCAAAGCGACTTACAATCAGTACATTTGTGGGATTCGACATGCGGACACTGTGCTACTACATAGTCTGTTACAATATATTAATTTGTTTGCATTATTTTTTCTAAGGCTATACTAAAGGCTATATCAAATTATTCGCTTCAAATTGAAATGATCATGAATACATAATATCAATTAAACAATGTTTATTTCCAGAATAGCCTCTCTAGGCCTATAAAATATTAGTTTCCAAAATCAGGCTGTAGCCTACATACAGTAGATCTGATATTTATCTCAGATCTAGTGTATGTAAATACAACATTTTTAATGTTTTCCAAAACGTCTAAATAGAGGTTTGACAAAAGTAATTGAATTCCAAGTGCCCTTCCATTTCCTGAAAGTTCCCTTGTAACTAACTGACAATATAATGAATTGTATTCATCTTAATTATTGTTATAATTAATTAAATAATTAATTATTAAATTAAATTTATTAAATTATTCTTAAAACAATATAGATAGTCCTGTCCAAGGCAGCACCCAATTCACAAGGTTACAGACATGTATCTAAAAATGTACATGAAAGTAGAATACAGAATCAAACATTCCATCACAATGATATAACACTTTAACCATACTTCAAGGTTTCAAGTTGATTGTCACATACCAGATAACATGATGTAACAACTAGCCTACATCATGACCAGCAGTGAAATTTACTTGTTCTGGTGACTTTCTTACTAGCAGCAATTGAATGTTTCACCTTCTTATGACAAATGTGCTCTTTGTAAGTCGCTTTGGATAAAAGCGTCTGCTAAATGTTAATGTAAATGTAATGTAAATGAAATTGTTGGGAACTCAACGTTGCATAAAAAAAATATAATGTTAAATTGAGCGCATGCAGCCTGCTTCACCGGTTCCATCTTTGATAGCTCTAGATATATGATGCCATAAACCTCCCCCCCCAAATTAGCTTTGTACTGAAGTATTTTGTGTGCGCCTCAGTAGTTCCATTGTACCTTTATGGTTCAACATGTATGTTCATGCCCTGTTATACTCTGCCCAGCAGCACTCAAGCTGAACTTACAGTTATAACAATGGCAGTTACAAACTTGAGTGTTTGTTCCAAACGCTGATACCTGAGCCCCATTCAGGAAGCTGCATTTCCTCGGAAACAGATGTAAATTGTGGCAAACTCTCTCTCTCTCTCTTGAGTGTTTGTTCCAAACTCTGGCACAAACCGGTGTTCGTTTAGGCCTTGTGTTGTGACTGTACTATCTGGAGCTCATTTCTCTGCAAAAAGAACCTTGTAGACAGAAGAGAAACTCACACAGGTTCCTGATTTACCACCTGTGCCCCATTCAGGAAGCTGCATGTCTGTGAAAACAGAATGTGAATTGTATTTTCGGTTTCATGCACCCAGACTGCTCTGAACACGCCCCTTGTTGCAAACGCTCTCCTTCTCCTTCTCTCTCTCTCTCTCTCTCTCTCTCTCTCTTTCTCTCTCTCTCTCTCTCTCTCGGTGGTGGTCCCTCTGTAGCCATGGCGATGATACAGCCGGTGGTGAGCATCCAGCCCAGTGTGGTGATGACCTCGGTTGTGCAGACGGGGGGGAGAGAGATGTGGAGCAGCGGCTTGATGAACTGCTGTGATGACATGGGCATATGTGGGTATCTGTGTGTGTCTACCATAGACTGTATATAAATATGGACAAACCCTCCGTGACGTCACCCATAGACATTCTTAACAGCTGAGATGAAGCCTAAAATTGAGCTTCTGGGCGCCGCCATCTTGGACATTTCAGTCTGTGTTCTAAGCCCGCCTACCTCCGGCCAGACCAATCAAAGCCTCGAATCCGTGAAGGTCATGCCGTGATGACAGATGACAGCTGCCAATCAAGTTGACCACGCCCTTAATTATTCATAAAATAAATCCTTCTCTGTGCATTTAAACAATGGATTCTAAAAAAATTCACCCCCCTCACAGTTGTCATGGACTCGAACACTACTGAAAGACACCAAAACCGTTTTTTGAACCAGGCTGTAAACATGTTTATTTTGGCTGTAAAGTTGGACATTTTAACATGGGTGTCTATGGGAGTTGACTCCTTTCTGCAGCCAGCCTCAAGCGGCCAGTCGAGGAACTGCAAGTTTTTGCACTTCCGCATGGGCTTCATTTTTCAGCATGGAATGTTGCCGCTTGGTGTCTACTGCTACTTGACTCAATGTGCCTGCAGTCTACCAACAGGAAAAGTTTAGTCCATGTGGCTCAGCCAGTCGGATCTCTCGTATGTTTGACCTGCCATGTAATTGACTTGCTGATTCTTCTCTCGGGGGGTCGTCCTCCCAGCCCAGAGGTCCAAACCCAGAACCTTTAGGCTGGGAGTCGTCAGCTGCCTGTTCCTCCGTTACCAACGCTCAGCTGGAATATTCTTCCACTGCGCTTTTGGGGAATGGTGTTTTGGGGATGTCAAACAACATCTGGTCGGTCATTCTAATTCTAATGTAGGATTCAGAACTGTTAAAAGACAGAGGTGTCCCGTTATTGCAAAGACACGCCTACCCTTGGGAAGTGATCGACCAATGGGAATCATAACACAACCTGTCAATACAAGACTGTGACGTTTCTGCTGCAGGCTGCCTCGGGCTCTGCTTCCCGTGTGGACTGGCGTGCCAGGTCAGCTCGGACCACGGCGAGTGTCTGTGTCTCCCCCTGCTGGAAGCACTGAGCGGTGTCGTGCCGTCCTTTGCCCTGGGCCTCCGGATCTCCGTCAGAGAGCGCTACCACATACAGGCACGTGGGCCACAACAACAACAACAATACAATGCAATAGCAAAGCAATTACAACAACTGATGTCAACTTGTAAAGCCCTTAACCACGGTAACGGTCTTACCCCCCCCCCCCAAAAAAAAAAAACCCAAATAAACAAACCTTTCAGGTGAACAAGGAGGGACACACACACACACACACACACACACCTCCCTTAAATAAGGTTTATCCATGAAAATCAAATACAAATCCGGCAAGTTTCAGTCTGACCCCAAGATGGTGCCCTGGCACCATTTGTCAGTATTTTGCTTCTAGTACAACTTGTTGTCCTTCAACCAGAACACAGAGAAACTATTCTTGTCGTATCGCGTATAATATAAAATCCGTATGTATCATTTCTAATTCACAAATACCTTCGTGAGTCATTAATGTGTGCCGCCGTCCACAGGGTTCCATTTGTGACGACTGCTGCGTGGTCACGTTCTGCTCCACGTGCTCCTACTGTCAGTTGGCGCGGGAACTCAAGCAGCGCAGGAACCGCACGTTCCTCACCTCCACCACCGTGCACGTCTCGAACCCGCCGGCATACGTGCCGCATTACCCCGCCCAGGGTGCATACGGCCAACCGCAATAGTTACCGCAATAGTTACCGCTATAGTTAGCGATAATAAGTGGCAATAATTTGCGGATGCAGTAATTAGCGAATGTTAATTGTTCCGATGCTTTATTTTATTTTTACCTAGTACTCTTTTTTACATCCACCGTCGTATGGGTTGACATATAAAAAATAGGTTAAACGTATGCTTCATACTTGATGCTAAGCTATGGTGGTTATTTGTTGCTGGAGCTGGTTTAGCATGACGTTAATGTGCGTGTGTGTGTGTGTGTGTGTGTGTGTGTGTGTGTGTGTGTGTGTGTGTGTGTGTGTGTGTGTAAATTCATAAATTCTGTGCAAATTCAGTCTCATGATACTGTTTTGTGCTCATGTTCTTAATATATGTTACTTCATTGATAAATAAAGTAATACAAGTTTGTATATGTCAGAAGGCTACAGCTCAGCTCAAAAGAAAAAGTACAAATTATAAAACAAAAGGTAAGGTATGGAACCATTCCTTCATTAAAAAAAACCTGTTACATCCTGAATTCTATAACTTTTAGCTTTGCATGTGTGTGTGTGTGTGTGTGTGTGTGTGTGTGTGTGTGTGTGTGTGTGTCTCCAAGTTCCAGAGAGCCAGACTTAAAGTCGCCAAGAGGAATACAATCTTCACTATGTCCTTCTTCAGAACGTCAGATCAACCTAACCGTACCATTGCTAGATAATATTTTTCCTAACAATCCCTTCTTATTGATCATAAGATCAATACACTATGATTTAGCACCTAAAGGGTGAGGAAAACATCAGCCATCAGAATCAGAGCACATCACACATTACAACAATTCAATTAAATCAAATGTACAATGTAAAAAATGATTTATAAAAATAAATGCATCAATGTTGATAAAGACGGTGTTGTAGAATTAAAACACAACTGAAAACAGAATCATGTGAGTCAAATAATATCATGATCTAACATTTACCCCTCTTATATAGCATATCAGCCTATCTAACATGCGAGCCATGAGTCCCACCTTCCCGTCAACTAGGACCACTGGAGGCAGACCCTCGTTGGGATAAAGAGCCCCTAAAACACCGGAGCGTCAGAAGAGCTCATGGTGGAAGTCACAGCCACATGAACCTACTTACAGGAAGCCAAAACCCCCCCCTCAATTTACTAGGGAGAGCAAAAAGACCCCTGCGCTAACTATTCTAACCATGGAGCTAGACCTACGGGAAAACCCTCAATATCACAGATGAAACCCCACAGTCTACTCTCTTCCAGATGAATTAAGGGTGTACACTCACTTGATACAACACATGAATCCATAACAGATGAAGATACATAACAATTCAGTGTGGCAATTATAAGCAATCAGTATCAGACTAGACGTATGAAGGTAAAATATGAAACTTTCAAAGTGGAATTACAGAATGATCAGTAGTATCAGCTGACAGGAGGAGAGTTCTTCAACTCATGTGCTTTCACACAGTAGAGAGTCAGCGACCAGGGAGAGGTTACTAGCACATACGACGCCTGGCGGTACGGCTCCATCTCTTCCTCGTCAACTCTTCTTCATATGTCCAGCAGACACACGTAGATGATGAGATGATTTCAAACAACAATAACAACACATTGTAATGATTTGCAAAGGATATTCTAATGAGAAGAAAATACAATGATTTTGGAGCTACTCTGTTATTTTTACTATGTGATTTGAACTTAAATGTGATTATATAAGAATCTACTATATGTAGTGTACAAACCAAGTAACTCATTCTGATAACCTTCTTCTTGCTGCTCTCTCCTGCCGTGCCTAAACCAGAGCGTCAGAGCATGCCTCTATGCCATCAGCAGGCCCATCCTCATACCTTCAGTAAACCCACGTCCAGTCCTCGAACCGCTCAGGAGGGTCGTCAACCTGATTGAAGCCAATAGGCAGATATTTATCGTTTATCGCCTGAGCGATATCCTGGGCCACAAATGCATACTTAATATTCTCGGCAGCACCTATAGGATAAGTAGGGGTGTAACATTCGTCATTTAAGTCTGCAAGTCGCGTATGTAGATCATTCCAATTATACTGTTTATAATCAGCTTTTGAAAAAGGGATTGGAGAAGACATAGGAGAATGAATAGAGGTTGGCATATTTTGACAGAGCCAGCAATTACTAAGATTACGGTCTTGCGCATAATCAACCATAAGATCTATAGCTGAGTTTGCTTTAATTGGTCTTGGTGGAGCCCCGACAACTTTCTCAACCCTAGATTTCAGCTTAGGAGAGGAAGTTCTTTTCTTCCTACATTTAACAGCTTCACTACATGGCTCGCAACTATGAAGTTTTCCAGGTCTAGACTGGTAACTCACCTTCCAACTGTTACAATCAGGAGACTCACCCAGCTGCTGTCTAGTGAAACACCACCATTCTAAAGGTCAGCTTTCAGTGGGTGTGGTTTTGTAAAGGCCTGGTTATACTTCTACGACTGCGTAATCCGTAATCCAACTGCGTAACGCCTCGAGCCCTCATAGTTCTCCGTCGTGGTGACGGATACGCAATGCAATTTCCCACTTGACCAGTAGGGGTCGCTACGCAAGACTGGCCATGACATTCATGCAAGTAAATAAGTACAAAAGGGAAAAATAGTTAAGAGGGGATCAATTATTAAATAGAAAAGGGGATACATTATAAATGAAATGCTTTTAAAAGTAAAAACCGTACACAAACTAAAAAAACAAACAAAAACAAACTATTCACAACAATTTAGTGCAATTTGCCACTGTCTCTTTTAAGTTTCACAAGTTCAAGTAGGTCGGCTTGGCATTTTGGAGCTTTATGCGTCCATATAGTAAAGCGTATATATGTAGCGTATATATATATAGCATATATAAAGCGTATAAAGCGTATATAAATGGCGCTGCCAGTGTTTACATTGTGATAGAAGTCAAACTGGAAAAGTAATTCGGGAAATTACGTTTTTAGAGGACCAATCGCAGCCCTTGCGGTCTCCGTTGTGCGTTGACGGAGTGACGGATAGTTAAAAAATATTTAACCTTAAAAAATATTTAACCTTCCACCTTACTCTGATGGTTCTTCACCTGTAACCAGTGTTGGGCAAGTTACTTTAAATGAATAACTTAGTTACAGTTACTAGTTACTTCTTTCAAAAGTAACTCAGTTACTTTAAGTTACTAGTTACTCTCAAGGTAACTAGTTACTAGGGAAAGTAACTTTGCCAGTCCTCTCTGGCTTGCTTACATGCAAATCCCATCCTACCACAAGCGCAATGCGCCACCTAGTGTGAATGCAAATGAATGAAATATTCCCATTATTTCCAACCCTCTACAAATGCACAAATTATTTATATTGTTCGACAAAACTGTAAAATTTGATGATTTTACCCAGTATCACTACGATGAAGCAGTGGATCAACAAAACACAACATACTGTAGCCATTGAAACATGTATAAAGAATACTTTTGGCAGTGCAAACATAACATAACAACACAACTGTGCAACTGTAGGAATCAATAAAATAAATAAAATAAGGTACTTTCAGCCTCACAAACATAGATAATGTCTAACAAACACACACACTCTAACTCACTCTCTCTCACACTCTCTCTCACACACTCTCACTCACACACACACGGAAATTTCACTTGGAAATATTAACCTGCTTGACCTTGTGGAGCACACATGGCATCATCACATCAGTGCTCATCAACATTCCTAACCCTCAAACCAATGATTGTACCTCAATAGGAGAGGCTTCTCAAACTTGTGATCTGATAGCCTGTTCCTCTTTGGACAGAGAATCAGGTTTCCCAGGCTAAAGAGTCTTTCCACTGGGGCACTTGAGGGAGTGGCTGCATTAAGTTTAAGAGAGAGTTTCTTTATCATTGGAAATTGAGTCAGAGTGTCTATCCCTGTTGCTCCTGATTTAAGGTACTCGGCGACTTCAGCTTCAGCAGTGGCATTGGTGTCCTCCTTATTCTGTGCAAAGGAAAAGAACTCATCCTCTTTGCTAGAACCCGGGCGCTGTGTTGTCTTGGTGGCGCTGGCACTCTGCCAGCAGAGTTGCCTTTGCCAGGTCCTTCCGCTCCTGGTAATGTAACCAACGAAGCTTGAATTTTGGTAGTGTCACAGCAGCCATGACAGCATCTTCACTTCCAAGGACACGTGCAAACCTTGTTTTGACTGCCTGTAATGATGACACATAACAGGAGTGCAAAAAACATTATTGCATGAGACAGTAGTCATTGTTTCAGAATGTATTTTAATTTGTGTAGGCCTAGCCTATATGTTGTATTTATTTTATTTATTGGGATAAAAGTATCTCAAACAGTTATAGCACACACACATAAGACTTAACAGGACAATATGAATAAAAATGCAATTGAGTTTTTAAATTTAATTAAAGATAAATACTAAAGAAAATAACATCTCTTACCTGGACAACTGCATCTGGTAGCCCAAAAAGGATTTGCAGACCATTTTTCATTTCCAGGGTCTTGGTCATCAGTGATTCCAGTGTAGGTAGGAGTGTGCAGTAAAAACAATTCTCTTCTCCCTGAAGAATGTCCAGCGCCACTGTAAGTGGTTGCATGACAGCACAGTACTCCTTGATACACTGATGTTCCCTTTCACTGAAACATTTCAATTGCATAATTGCATCATTGCAATAACGTCGTCCACAATCTCAGCGGCCACTGTGGAACGACTGGCCTTGTTCCACAGCCCTGCACATTTTGTGGTGGCATTTCTGTAAATGGCTTTCGTTTCAGGTTTTGACAACAGCCACTTATCCATATCAGTGCAAGAGATGAGGTTCAATGTGTGGGAAGCGCATCTCTGATGTGGAGGTAAAGAAATCACGTCCTCAACACAATCAGCACCGTTCTGCAGCACATCCCCAATGGAAACAAAAGTCGCCTAATCCTCCCCATCTTCAGAGTCGTCAGACTCAGGTGGTGGCTGATACACTTGAAAGGCCTTAACGAAATTTGAACCGTTATCTGTTACAGTTTCTGTGATTTTGAAGGATAGGCCATGGGATGAGTTTATGTTATCAAGCTCACTTGCAATAGTCTCATACGTATCTCGGCCCTTAAATCTCCTGCAAGCCAGCGCTGCTTTCTCACGTCGCATGTTGTGTGGATTTATCCAGTGTGCGGTTACGCCAATAAAACTTTTGTTATGTGCAGTCCATATATCTGCTGTTGTGGAGACATGTTCTAATTCATCAAATGTCTTTTGTGGTGGCTAAAGCACATATCTTAACAAAAGTAAGAGGGTTCTGGGAGGCCGCAGTTTGAATGATCAAGACTTTATTAACGCTTGCAGCGAAGCAACACAAAGCCTGAGTCGGTTTGCAAAGTGACTGCCGCACATCCCCCGTGTGCCCCTATTTGTCCTGTTTTCCAAGCATGATGTCATCACCTTAAACATCCTATACCATACACAAATGGTCCTTCCTTCCTTTATTGCCGGAGCCCATCCTCCCCATGCCTGTTCTGACCACCACTAAGCAGGCACCTTAAAGATAACATGGGGTGAACCAGGGGGTGACCCTTGGGTTGAACCCAGGGAGGTATTTATGAGTGGGCATCTGTTTCTTTCCACAGTTAGTTCATGCTTTACATGGAAAACCCAATGATTGTACTAGTTTTAACTTGGTTAATATCTTCCATACTTTTTGAGCTTGGACTCCATGTTAGCATATTCACTGTCAAGGTAGCGGGAAAACGTCTTTCTGCACGGTGCTGACCCAGCACCGTCTCTCCCTCGCACAGGTATTTTGCTAACCAGTTCTCTGAAAGCAAGGGACTCAACCGTTGAGATAGGTTGCATGTCTTCGACAACATACCTGGCAATCAATCTGTTTAGCTGTGTCTGGGTTATAGACTGTGCAACAGGCTTTGAAAAGTCAAGCTTTTGTTGTTTTGCTGGAGTGGCTTCTCCTTTGGCGCCGACATTAGCAGCAGCATCACCTGTGTTGCCTTCAGGGTCTTTTTCAATTAGCTTGACAGATGCGTGTTGTTTCTGAAGATGTTTAATCAGATTAGAGTTACTAGTTTTGGATGTGGCAAGAGGTTTTGAACCTCCACATAGACGACAGGTTACAACAATATTTCTCTCGTCTTTTACCGTTATAAATTTAAAGTAGTGTGCAAATTTCCACATGAGGAATCCAACGCCTGGACCGTCACCGTCTGCCGCCACCGTTATCTTCATTCATTTACTTGCGCGTCGCTGCGTCACGTGACTCACGTCCGCTTCACGTCCACCACGGAAACTGTAGTGCTGGGTTATTAATATGCACGTGAAGTGACGAATAACGAGCCTGTTTCAATCGCAGTAATGATAAACGTGTTACTGATTTTGACAAAGTAATTAGTTACAGTGCTTGTTACCGCAAAAGTAACGTAGTTACTGTAACTTACTTAATAACGCGTTAGTCCCAACAATGCCTGTAACCAGAGTAGAAAAGATCCCCAGAGGAGAACAAAGAGAAGAGCTCCTCCGATCACGAGCCAGAATGAGTCGCCCTCTCAACCTCGTCTTTCGGGGCAAGTCTGCACCTTGTCGCATGCACCCATTCTGGTTTCCCCTTGACTTTCAGCGCTGTCCTTGTCCACAGCAATACCTGATACGGACCCTCCCACCTAGGAGACAAAGACACTTTGTCCAAAGACTTTATTAGTACAAAATCTCCTTCTCTGAAAGGGTGTATGGGCTCATCTGAATGTCTCAGGAGTCTGTCTGCCACCTGTAAGTGATATTTTCGTAAGATTTTTTTATGTCTTTTTACATAGTCAAACATGTACTTATCTGTCCAAATCAGAGTGGTTTTGTTTGGTGTTAAGGGGGGGTTTACTCCAGTGGACATGGGCCTGCCCATCAATACTTCATGTGGACTTAGTCCTGTTGTTGCATTTGGTGCACTCCTGATGGAGTACAACACCAAAGGCAGTGCGTCAGGCCATTTTAAACCCGTTGCCATCATGGCTTTTTTCAGTCTTTCTTCGATGGTGGAATTAATTCTTTCTACCTGACCTGAACTTTGTGGATGATACGGGACATGTAACTGCCAAGGGAACCCAAGAGCTTTTGAGAGAGCCTGCGTGATTTTTGAGACAAATGCTGGCCCTCTGTCACTGTCAATTGCTCGTGGAACTCCGAATCTTGGAATCAGTTCTTTCAGCAATCATTTCACAACAGAACCGACGTGAAGCAAACATCGCCCAACTCAGACGAGAGGTACGGACACTCAGGAGAGAGCAAGTGAGCAAGAGGAGGCAGCCCTGGCAGAACTCAGAGATGTGGTGTGGGGAAGACTAACTACTAACCACTCGTTGGCGTACAGAGTGGCACATGAAGAAGGGCAAGGAGAGGGCCCAAAAGCGCAATGCCTTCATTGCCAACCCATTCAGGTTCACAAAGAAGTTGCTGGGAGAGAAATGCACTGGGCAACTCACATGCCCAGAGGAGGACATCAACCGCTACCTCAGTAACACCTACAGCGACAGGATGAGAGAGCAAGACCTCAGCCACTGTGCAGCCCTCATATGTCCACCTGAGCCCAGCATCCTGTTTGACACCAATGAACCCACCCTCAAGGAAGTCAGAAAGGTCATCAAGTCGGCCAGAACAGCATTGGCACCAGGCCCCAGTGGAGTACCCTACAAGGTCTTCAAGAACTGCCCCAGGCTTGTGGAACATCTTTGGAAGATCTACAGAGTCATCTGGAGGAAAGGGAAGGTACCTCAGCAGTGGAGATACGCGGAGGGCGTGTGGATTCCCAAGGAGGAGAACGCTAGCAACATCGAGCAGTTCAGAACAATGTCCCTCCTCAGTGTTGAGTGTAAGATTTTCTTCAAGATCATCGCCAATCGCCTCATGGGATTTCTCCTGAAGAATACCTGTTGAAAAGGCCGGGACTTTTATTGTTTCTGTTAGTTCTACTTCCGGTAGAGCTCCTGATTTCTTCTTAGTTTTTTCCGGTTTCACCTGCCTAGGCTAGTAACGGAGCTGTCCACGCTTGGCAGGCTCTGAGTTAAAAGTTTAGAATATTACCTTTAGGCAAGTCAGTGTAGTTCCAAGTTTTCATAATACATTCCCTCACAGTCAATGATGAAACGTAGGTCATGCTGTAATTTTTTGTGTGTATCTCCGTTTCTGTTTACTTGTCTGTAAATCCGTAGGTATGCTGAGATAGGTAGGATATTGTCTGGATATATTGTGTAGCCTACGTTTCGTAATGTGCCTAAAATGTGTTGAGTGGAATGCTTACATATTTCTAAGTTGCCTGTTATTAGCGTGTAGCTTTATCGGCCTCGATGTTGTTTGAGAATATTTCGGGTAAAGTTTTCCTCTCTTCGCGTGAAGTAAATGTTACGCGTGATGTGCGTGTTCTAATTGCGTTACTTCTTTTGGCCACTAGAGGGCTCTAGAGACGGTATAATGTATTTCCTATTAGAAATCGCCAACGCTTATATTTGTATTGGAAGTATAACACAGGCACTTATCCGTTGAAGTAATTGCAGATCCTTATTTGTACTTATAGTGCCTTATTTCTTATTTGTATTACCCGTTTCCTTTTCCTTTTCAGACTGTGTTTGTGTGTGTGTTTGAACATGAACCTGAACTATTTGAGTAATCTTTAAGAATACAAGTCTAATGATCAAACCCCATCGTCTCCTCATCATTCCTATACCTGGCATTCTAACCGATGCCCCATCTTGGATAACTTCTAACACCTAAACGAACTAGACATCCCTGTAGCCTCCCCAACAATACCTATATTGACACCTCGGTGCAGAAGGGAGGGGTTCTGGGCATCCCAGGGTGCATTGAGCAAACAGGGGTGGTGACTCAACTGATCCAGGAGGCATGGGAGAGCAAGGGGGACCTGGCAGTGCTGTGGCTTGACCTTGCCAATGCATATGGATCAATACCACACAAGCTGGTGGAGCTGGCCCTGAGCAGATACCACGTCCCGGAGAAGATAAGGAATCTCATCCTTGACTATTATAATAACTTTAGTCTAAGGGTGTCCTCCAGGACTTCAACATCGGAGTGGCATCACCTCGAGAAGGGCATCATCACCGGCTGCACAATCTCTGTGTCCCTGTTTGCATTGGCCATGAATATGCTTCTGAAGTCGGCGGAAGTTGAGTGCAGAGGTCCGCTGTCCAGTTCTGGCACCGGGCAACCCCCGAATAGAGCATTTATGGACGACCTCACGGTAACTACAACATCAGTGCCAGGGTGCAGGTGGCTTCTCCAAGGTCTAAATCAGCTTATTACATGGGCAAGAATGAGCTTCAAGGTTGCAAAGTCCAGGTCCTTGGTCTTGAGGAAAGGAAAAGTGGCTGACCGGTTCCGCTTCACCTTGGGGGACACTCAGGTTCCATCTGTGTCAGAAAAGCCAGTAAAAAGCCTGGGCAAGCTCTTCACTAGCGACCTCAAGGATACTACTACATGCCAAGGTACCAGCAATGACCTCGACAGGTGGCTCTTGGCTCTCTGCCAGAAGAGGGTATCTTTAGAACATATCCTAAGCTGCTGCTCAAAGGCCTTGGGAGATGGTCGGTATCAGTGGCGTCACGACCAGGTTCTGCGAGCGGTAGCAGACACTATCTGCACTGGCATTAACAACAGCAAGTGGCAACACCCATCCAAGTGTGCCATCACCTTCTTACGAGAAGGCAATAAGTCTCAGCCCCCAAAGAAGACCCAGGGGGGCCTTCTGGCATCAGCAAGGGACTGGCAATTACTGGTGGAACTTGACAGACAGTTGAGATTCCCAGACACTATCGCAGCAACAACACTCTGGCCAGACATGGTCTTGATGTCCAGAGCAAGCAGGCAGGTGGTACTACTGGAGCTAACTGTCTCCTGGGAAGATCGGATAGAGGAAGCGCATGAGCGGAAGAAGGCATGTACGCTGACCTGGTGGCTGAGTGTTGGAGGAATGCCTGCCATTGAAGTGGGTTGCAGGGGCTTCGCGGGCCAGTCTCTACATCGGGTCCTGGGACTCCTTGGGATCTGCGGACTGCACAAATGAAGAGCCATGAACAACACCATGGAAGCTGCGAAAAAGGCTTCTCGGTGGCTCTGGTTGAAGAGGGGGGATGTGTGGCGTAGTGCGCTACCTGGACACAAGTCAGGGCCTGATCACCCCCGGCTGGGTCACCCGGTTGAGAGTGTCTGATGTAAGACCCGAAACACCCTGTGACCCCGGTTACATAACTGAAGATGTGTGCAGGTTGCACCGGAAGGTGTATCTTAGTACTGATGGCAATAAAGGACTTTTCATTGTTTGGTATAAATATTCTATCCTTTTACCCTTTCATTTTTGTATTATCCATGAGATGATATTTTGACCTTTCGTTTCTTTATGAAAGATTTAAAAAAAATATATATGGGATAGTTTAGTGGTTAGTTATTTCTTAGCTTAAAGGAACTGTGTCCAAAGTCTAACCTGTAGGCATCTTTGACCTGTCTCTGTATTCACTGTCTAATCCCTATGCTCATGTATCACCTGTCGATTCACTGTTTAACCCCTACCTGCACCTTAATCACTAGTCTATTTGCCATTTAACCCCTACCTGCACCTTAATCAATTGTCTATTCCCTGTTAAACCCCTATGCACCTTAATTACCTGTCTATTCACTGTGTAACCCCTACCTGCACCTTAATGACTTTGTTAAGAGCCCTAGCTCGTTGAGGGAAAAGGGAAGTAACACACACAACCCGGTGTAAGGATTGTAATTAGAGTGATATTTATTAAGACCACACTTGGAAATTAATTAAATGGAACAATCCAACAGAAATGGGCGGCTAGGTGCTGTCAAAGAAAATAACCAAGTATAACAAAAAGAGCACTTCTTGAAAGAAAATGTATTTTCTAATCTAAGGACTACGACGAGTGGTCCACGACCACAAATAAAATAGTCCTAAAACTAAATTGTAGCTACCCTACCTAGAGGAAAACAAAAATAAGAATGACTAGCACCCCTAAGCCTAGTGTACCTAACACAGTGCCCAAAATCCGGTGGTGAGTGAAACCAAAATCAGTAGACGTGCTCTTACCCTGCGGCCCAAATCTGGGAACACACACACTAAATCGATCTCTACGTTCGCTAAACATACGTCGCCACCAGTCTAATTCCTACAGGTGTCTGCCACTGTTTGCAGGGCACACCCGCTTTTATACGCTTCCCCTCCGCTGTCGCTCTCCGGTTGGTGGAACCCTGCACCAATCAGCCGCCGTGGCTAATCAGAGGATGGAAGGACCCGCCCGCTGGAGATGCTTTGCTGCAAAATAGGAGGGTTAGCGCATACAGAAGGAGGGGGAGACAAGGCCGACGGCTGACGGCTGTAATAACTGTCTAACCCATACCTGCACCTTAATCACTACACTATCTACCCTACCTGCTCCTTAATCACCTGTCTATTCACTGTCCAAACCCTATGCTCCTTAATGACCTGTCTCTAAAGTCACTGCAAATCACTTTGAATAAAAGCTTCTTCTAAATGACTGACATAGTAAATTACAAAAAATATATAGTCATTGTTGGGGAGACAGTGTTATGAATTGAAATGAAAGTGAAGAATAACCACAATGCCATCCTGGGATTCATTACACAATCATGCTTGAAGGCAGAGGCGTGTAGTTGGTCTTTCTCCAAGTGAAAGTTGAGGAGATTGTGGTGAATGGTGTATATAACCCACATTCCCATGCCAACTGCATTTTGACTATCTAGGAATACTTTCTTGTTAGTTGGATATTGATGTGACCGCATCATGATTTCCCTTCTCGTCGTCCGATTCTTAAATGTGACTGAAAGTATAAAGACTTGACGTTAACATAACGTTGGACCATGGACAGGAATGCACACTTTTCTTTTGTACTCAGAAGTTGGCATTATGATATCCTGTGTCGTCCTCTACTGCATACATTTTAACATTGAGTTTGATGGCCTTTTCAACTTTAATAAAACCTTGGTTCTCAACTGAGGCAGAGAACGAACCACAACCCTGTTCCCAAAACAACTCGCTCATCTCTGCTCCATTTGAATCAGATTTGCTTTATACAGGGTGTGGTTACACAAAAGGATTTGTAACCACGTTTGCGCTTGAAAGTTGTTTGCGCCAGTGTGTGCGGCGTGTGTGGGTGTGTTTTACATTCACCTACATGGCCTGTGTGCTGTGGGGTGGACACATGCTGCCGGCTACAGAAGAATTTACGTGTCTCAAACGTTTCCTTGTTCAAACACTTTATCAATCTGAGCTGCTCCTCTGCAAGGACCCAATTTTCTGAGTTTGAAAAGCAGGTTTGTAACAATATTTTGTTCCGAATTCCAGTGTTTGGCGTTATCGCGTTTTTTTCAAATTGTTAACAATAAATATTACATTTACCTCAGCAGCAATTAGCAGACGCTTTTGTCCAAAGCGACTTACAATCAATACATTTGTGGGATGCGATATGTGGACACTGTGCTACTACATATTACAATATATTAATTTCTTTGCATTGTTTTTTATTGAGGCTATACTAAAGGCTATATCAAATTATTCGCTTCAAATTGAAATGATCATGAATACATAATATCAATTTAACAATGTTTAATTGATATTATGTATTCATGATCATTCATGATTCATGATCATATTTCCAGAATAGCCTCCCTAGGCCTATATAATATTAGTTTCCCAAATCAGGCTGTAGCCTACATACAGTAGATCTGATATTTATGTCAGATCTACTGTATGTAATTACAAATTTTTTAATGTTTTCCAAAACGTCTAAATAGAGGCTTGAAAAAGTAAATGAATTGTGAAAAGGGACCTTCCGTTTCCTGAAAGTTCCCCTGTAACTACCTGACAATATAATGAATTGTATTCATCTTAATTATTGTTATAATTAATTAAATAATTAAGTCAAATTATTCTTGAAACAATATAGATAGTCTTGTCCAAGGCAGCACCCAATTCACAAGGTTACAGACATGTATCTAAAAATGTACATGAAAGTAGAATACAGAATCATACATTCCATCACAATGATATAACACTATAACCATACTTCAAGGTTTCAAGTTGATTGTCACATACCAGATAACATGATGTAACAACTACATCATGACCAGCAGTGAAATTTACTTGTTCTGGTGACTTTCTTATGTATTAGCAGCAATTAAATGTTTCACCTTCTTATGACAAATGTGCTCTTTGTAAGGCACTTTACATTTGCATCTGCTAAATGTAAATGTAATGGAAATTAAATTCTTGGTAACTCAACTTTGCATAATAAAATCAAATTTTAAGTTGAGCGCCTGCAGCCTGCTTCACCGGTTCCATCTTTGATAGGTCTAGAAATATGATGCCACTGTATGGTTCAACATGTATGTTCATACATACATGTTCATACCCTGTTATACTCTCCCCAGCAGCATTCAAGCTGAACTTACAGTTATAACAATGGCAGTAACAAAAATGAGTGTTTGTTCCAAACGCTGGCACACACCGGTGTTCGTATAGGCCTTGTGTTGTTACTGTACTATCTGGAGCTCATTTCTCTGCAAATAGAACCTTGTGGAGAGAAGAGAAACTCACACAGGTTCCTGATTTACCACCCGTGTCCCATTCAGGAAGCTGCATGTCCATGAAAACAGAATGTGAATTGTATTTTCTGTTTCATGCACCCAGACTGCTCTGAACACGCCCCTTGTGGCAAACGCTCTCCTTCTCTCTCTCTCTCTCTCTCTCTCTCTCTCTCTCTCTCTCTCTCTCTCTCTCTCTCGGTGGTGGTCCCTCTGTAGCCATGGCGATGATACAGCCGGTGGTGAGCGTCCAACCCAATGTGGTGATGACCTCGGTTGTGCAGACGGGGGGGAGAGAGATGTGGAGCAGCGGCTTGATGGACTGCTGTGATGACATGGGCATATGTGGGTATCTGTGTGTGTCTACTGCTACTTGACTCAATGTGCCTGCAGTCTACCAACAGGAAAAGTTTACTCCATGTGGCTCAGCCAGTCGGATCTCTCGTATGTTTGACCTGCAATGTGATTGACTTGCTGATTCTTCTCTCGGGGGGTCGTCCTCCCAGCCCAGAGGTCCAAACCCAGAACCTTTTGGGCTGGGAGTCGTCAGCTGCCTGTTCCTCCGTTACCAACGCTCAGCTAGAATATTCTTCCACTGCGCGTTTGGGGAATGGTGTTTTTGGGTTGGTCGTTCTATTTCTAATGTAGGATTCAGAGCTGTTAAAAGACAGAGGTGTTGCGTTATTGCGGGACACCACCTATTAAGACACGCCTACCCTTGGGAAGTGATCGACCAATGGGAATCATAACACGACCTGTCAATACAAGACTGTGACGTTTCTGCTGCAGGCTGCTTCGGGTTCTGGTTGCCGTGTGTACTGCCATGCCAGGTCAGCTCGGACCACGGCGAGTGTCTGTGTCTCCCCCTGCTGGAAGTACTGAGTCGCATCGTGCCGTCCTTTGCCCTGGGCCTCCGGATCTCCGTCAGAGAGCGCTACCACATACAGGCACGTGGGCCACAACAACAACAACAATACAAAGCAATAGCAAAGCAATTACAACAACTGATGTCAACTTGTAAAGCCCTTAATCACGGTAACGGTCTCATGGAGCTTTGAAGGCCATATTTTATTAGCCCCCCCACCCAAAAAAACCCAACAAAAAAACCTTGCAGGTGGACAAGGAGGGATACACACACACACACACGCACGCACGCACGCACGCACGCACGCACACACACACACACACACACACACACACACACACACACACACACACACACACACACAAACACACACACACACCTCCCTTAAATAAGGTTTATCCATGAAAATCAAAGACAAATCCTGCAAGTTTCAGTCCGACCCCAAGATGGTGCCCTGGCACCATTTGTCAGTACTTTGCTTCTCGTACAACTTGTCGCCAGTGTTGTTAATCCTCCAAAACAAAGGGAATTGTTGTCCTTAAACCAGCACACAGAGAAACTATCCTTGTCGTATCGCGTAGAATATAAAATCTGTATGTATCATTTCTAATTCACAAATACCTTTGTAAGTCATGAATGTGTGCCGCCGTCCACAGGGCTCCATTTGTGACGACTGCTGCGTGGTCACGTTCTGCAACATATGCTCCTACTGTCAGTTGGCGCGGGAACTCAAGCAGCGCAGGAACCGCACGTTCCTCACCTCCACCACCGTGCACGTCTCCGCGAACCCGCCAGCATACGTGCCCTATTACCCCGCCAAGGATGCATATGGCCAACCGCAATTGTTACCGCAATAGTTAGCGACCGCTAATAAGTGGCAATAAATTGTGGGTGCAGTAATTAGCGAGTGTTAATTGTTCCGATGCTTTATTTTATTTTTACCTAGTACTCTTTTTTACATCCGCCGTCATATGGGTTGACATATAAAAAATAGGTTTTTTTGTTTTTTGTTTTTTTTAATAAAAGTATGCTTCATACGTGATGCTAAGCCTCGGTGGTTATTTGTTGCTGCAGCTATTGGAGCATGACCTTAATGTGCTTGTGTGTGTGTGTGTGTGTAAATTCATAAATTCTGTGCAAATTCAGTCTCATGATACTCTATTGTACTCATGTTCTTCGTACATATATGTTACTTCATTGATATATAAAGTAATATACATTTGTATATGTCAGAAGGCTACACCTCAGCTCAAAAAAAAAGAAAAAGTACAAATTATAAAACAAAAGTTAAGGTATGGAACCATTACTTCATTAAAAAAAAACCTGTTACATCCTTAATTCTATAACTTTTAGCTTTGCATGTGTGTGAGTGTGCTGCAGGATGCATGCCTGTGGGTTGTGACACTAGCTCTATGATCGAGTCCTCACTGTCAGATTATGTCTGGGTTTTTTTTCTCACTCATGTTCTGACCTGTACCCCCAGGGGCGCACGAGGGGGGAATGAGCGCCCCGAAGGAACGGGTATTCTGGCAATGACCTACGCGAACGTTCAATCAATTATGAGTGCAGTAATAACAATAATAATAATAATAATGAATTTTATTTGTAAAGCACTTTTCATTAATAAAATTATTCTCAAGGTACTACAGAGTTCAACAAGATAAAAACAAGTTTAAAAGCCAAAGCACGATAAAACATTTAAGAAAAGGCTGTTAAAAAAAAATAGGTTTTTAGGCCTTTCTTAAAAGAGTCCGGTGTTTGGGGAGCCCTCAGGTGGTCTGGGAGGGAGTTCCAGAGGTGAGGAGCGGCTGAGCAGAAGGCCTGATCACCCATAGTATGGAGCTTAGTCCTGGGGGGCTGTAGGGTGGCTTTGTTTCCTGAGCGGAGGTTACGTAATGAGGTTTGTGGTGTGAGGGGGTCTTTGAGGTAGGGCGGGGCATTTCCATGGATGCACTAAGTAGAGCGATTTTTTAGTTTATCCTGGATGAAACAGTCTGTAGTTGTGGCAAGGTCTGCAAAAATCTAAGAGGTCTGAAGATACACCAGACCAAGGTGGGCTGCATGAAGAAGTTCGTGGTGCAACGCACAGTGCCAGTAGTAGATACTGCGCCTGGTAAGACGGAGGAGGAGCCAGGCCCGGACATACCCCCCCAGTGCCCAGAACCTCCAAGCACCACAAGGGACACCCCAAAGCAGACCATCGGAACATCGTCGGATCATGTGACCCGCTGCCAACAAAGAGTCAGAGTGACACCAGTTTGATGCAGACATTGATACAGCCCTTGAAGTTACAGCCAAGGGGAATGTGGACTCAGGACAATGAGCAGCTTCATAATCAACATCACAGGAGACAGGTCTGGATCAAGGGAACATCGTGCCGCAAAGGCTACCACTGTAGCACCTGTTCCGAACCAACGTGAAGCAAAGATCGCCCAACTCAGACGAGAGCTACGGATACTCAGGCGAGAGCAAGTGAGCAAGAGAAGGCAGCCCTGGCAGAACTCAGAGATGTGGTGCGGGGAAGACTAACAGAGAGGACATCAACCGCTACCTCAGTAACACCTACAGCGACAGCATGAGAGAGCAAGACCTCAGCCACTGTGCAGCCCTCATATGTCCACCCTCAAGGAAGTCAGAGAGGTCATCAAATCGGCCAGAACAGCATTGGCACCAGGCCCCAGTGGAGTACCCTACAAGGTCTTCAAGAACTGCCCCAGGCTTGTGGAACATCTTTGGAAGATCTACAGAGTCATCTGGAGGAAAGGGCAGGTACCTCAGCTGTGGAGATACGCGGAGGGCATGTGGATTCCCAAGGAGAAGAACGCTAGCAACATCGAGCAGTTTAGGACAATCTCCCTCCTTAGTGTTGAGTGTAAGATTTTCTTCAAGATCGTCGCCAATCGCCTCATGGGATTTCTCCTGAAGAATACCTACATCGACACCTCTGTGCAGAAGGGAGGAGTTCTGGACATCCCAGGGTGCATTGAGCACACATGGGTGGTAACTTAACTGATCCGGGAGGACCGGGAGAGCAAGGGGGACCTGGCAGTGCTGTGGCTTGACCTTGCCAATGCATATGGATCCATACCACACAAGCTGGTGGAGCTGGCCCTAAGCAGATACCATGTCCCGGAGAAGATAAGGAATCTCATCCTTGACTATTATAACAACTTTAGTCTAAGGGTGTCCTCCAGGACTTCAACATCGGAGTGGCATCACCTCGAGAAGGGCATCATCACCGGCTGCACAATCTCTGTGTCCCTGTTTGCATTGGCCATGAATATGCTTGTGAAGTTGGCGGAAGTTCAGAGCAGAGGTCCGCTGTCCAGATCTGGCACCCGGCAACCCCCGATTAGAGCATTTATGGACGACCTCACGGTAACTACAACATCGGTGCCAGGGTGCAGGTGGCTTCTCCAAGGTCTAGATCGGCTTATTAAATGGGCAAGAATGAGCTTCAAGGTTGCAAAGTCCAGGTCCTTGGTCTTGAGGAAAGGAAAAGTGGCTGACCGGTTCCGCTTCACCTTGGGGGACACTGCTTCCATCTGTGTCAGAAAAGCCAGTGAAAAGCCTGGGCAAGCTCTTCACTAGCGACCTCAAGGATACCACTGCATGCCACGGTACCAGCAATGACCTCGACAGGTGGCTCTTGGCTCTCTGCCAGAAGAGGGGATCTTTAGAACATATCCTCAGCTGCTGCTCAAAGGCCTTGGGAGATGGTCGGTATCAGTGGCGTCACGACCATGTTCTGCGGGCGGTAGCAGACACTATGTGCACTGGCATTAACAACAGCAAGTGGCAACACCCATCCAAGTGTGCCATCACCTTCTTACTAGCAGGCGAGAAGTCTCAGCCCCCAAAGAAGACCCAGGGGGGCCTGCTGGCATCAGCAAGGGACTGGCAATTACTGGTGGACCTTGACAGACAGTTGAGATTCCCAGACACCATCGCAGCAACAACACTCCAGCCAGACATGGTCTTGATGTCCAGAGCAAGCAGTCGCTCTCCGGTTGGTGGAACCCCGCACCAATCAGCCGCCGTGGCTAATCAGAGGATGGAAGGACCCGCCCGCTGGAGATGCTTTGCTGCAAAATAGGAGGGTTAGCGCATACAGAAGGAGGGGGAGACAAGGCCGACGGCTGACGGCTGTAATAACTGTCTAACCCATACCTGCACCTTAATCACTTCACTGTCTAACCCCTACCTGCTCCTTAATCGACTGTCTATTCACTGTCCAAACTCTATGCTCCTTAATGACCTGTCTCTAAAGTCACTGCAAATCACTTTGAATAAAAGCTTCTTCTAAATGACTGACATAGTAAATTACAAAAAATATATGGTCATTGTTGGGGAGACAGTGTTATGAATTGAAATGAAAGTGAACAATATCCACAATGCCATCCTGGGATTCATTACACAATCATGCTTGAAGGCAGAGGCGTGTAGTTGGTCTTTCTCCAAGTGAAAGTTGAGTAGATTGTGGTGAATGGTGTATATAACCCACATTCCCATGCCAACTGCATTTTGACTATCTAGGAATACTTTCTTATGAGTTGGATATTGAAGTGACCGCATCATGATTTCCCTTCTCATCCTCCGATCTTAAATGTGACTGAAAGTATAAAGACTTAACGTTAACATAACGTTGGACCATTGACAGGAATGCACACTTTACTTTTGTACTCAGAAGTTGGCATTATGATATCCTGTGTCGTCCTCTACTGCATACCAATTAACATTGAGTTTGATGGCCTTTTCAACTTCAACAAAACCTTGGTTCTCAACTGAGGCAGAGAACGAACCACAACCCTGTTCCCAAAACAACTCGCTCATCTCTGCTCCATTTGAGTGAGGTTTGTTTTATGCAGGATGTGGTTACATAAAAGGATGAGTAACCACGTTTGCTCTTGAAAGTCGTTTGGGCCAGTGTGTGCGGCGTGTGTGGGTGTGTTTTACATTCACCTACATGGCCTGTGTGCTGTGGGGTGGACACGTGCTGCTGGCTACAGAAGACTTTACTTGTCTCAAACATTTCCTTGTTCAAACACTTCATCAATCTGAGCTGCTTCTCTGCAAGGACCCAATTTTCCGCGTTTGAAAAGCAGGTTTGTAAAAATATTTTGTTCCGAATTCCAGTGTTTGGCGTTATCGCGTTTTTTCAAATTGTTGACGATAAATATTACATTTACCTTAGCAGCAATTAGCAGACGCTTTTGTCCAAAGCGACTTACAATCAGTACATTTGTGGGATTCGACATGCAGACACTGTGCTACTACATATTACAATATATTAATTTGTTTGCATTGTTTTTTTCTAAGGCTATATCAAATTATTCGCTTCAAATTGAAATGATCATGAAAACATAATATCAATTAAACAATGTTTATTTCCAGAATAGCCTCCCTAGGCCTATAAAATATTAGTTTCCCAAATCAGGCTGTAGCCTACATACAGTAGATCTGATATTTATCTCAGATCTAGTGTATGTAAATACAACATTTTTAATGTTTTCCAAAACGTCTAAATAGAGGTTTGACAAAAGTAAATGAATTCCAAGTGCCCTTCCATTTCCTGAAAGTTCCCTGTAACTACCTGACAATATAATGACTTGTATTCATCTTAATTATTGTTATAATTAATTAAATAATTGAGTCAAATTATTCTTGAAACAATATAGATAGTCCTGTCCAAGGCAGCACCCAATTCACAAGGTTACAGACATGTATCTAAAAATGTACATGAAAGTAGAATACAGAATCATACATTCCACCACAATGATATAACACTTTAACCATACTTCAAGGTTTCAAGTTGATTGTCACATACCAGATAACATGATGTAACAACTACATCATGACCAGCAGTGAAGTTTACTTGTTCTGGTGACTTTCTTACTAGCAGCAATTAAATGTTTCACATTCTTATGACAAATGTGCTCTTTGTAAGTCGCTTTGGATAAAAGCGTCTGCTAAATGTAAATGTCAATGTAATGTAATTTAAATTGTTGGGAACTCAACGTTGCATAAAAAAAATTAATGTTAAGTTGAGCGCCTGCAGCCTGCTTCACCAGTTCCATCTTTGATAGCTCTAGATATATGATGCCATAAACCTCAACCCCCCCCCCCCCCCCCCCCCCCTTCAGTAGTTCCATTGTACCTTTATGGTTCCTTTATGGTTCAACATGTATGTTCATACATACATGTTCATACCCTGTTATACTCTCCCCAGCAGCACTCAAGCTGAAATTACAGTTATAACAATGGCAGTTACAAACATGAGTGTTTGTTCAAAACGCTGATACCTGTGCCCCATTCAGGAAGCTGCATTTCCTCGGAAACAGATGTAAATTGTATTTTCAGTTTCATGCACCCGGACTGCTCCGAGCACGCCCCCTTGTGACAAACTCTCTCTCTCTCTTGAGTGTTTGTTCCAAACTCTGGCACAAACCGGTGTTCGTATAGGCCTTGTGTTGTGACTGTACTATCTGGAGCTCATTTCTCTGCAAATACAACCTTGTAAACAGAATAGAAACTCACACAGGTTCCTGATTTACCACCTGTGCCCCATTCAGGAAGCTGCATGTCTGTGAAAACTGTATTTTCGGTTTCATGCACCCAGACTGCTCTGAACACGCCCATTGTGGCAAACGCTCTCTCTCTCTCTCTCTCTATTTGAACATCTTGCATCTTGCACATTCCGCACATTTGCACACCTATTTTTGCACTACTGATAGCTACCAAGGATGTTTGATATGTATGCATACAGGTTCTCACTTTTTCACCGACCTGACTTTAAGAGCTCGCATTTAACTTAATTTATTTTTAACCTAATCTTGTCTAGGTAGATCTATTTATTGTTTATTGACTATAGTCAGGTTCTTATTGCACTCATCTATCCCCTGTACTGCTGGTCACTGTGAATTTCTCCTAAGGGGGATTAATAAAGGAATATCTTATCTTCTCTCTCTCTCTCTCTCTCTCTCTCTCTCTCTCTCTCTCTCTCTCTCTCTCTCTCTCTCTCTCTCTCTCTCTCTCTCTCTCTCTCTCTCTCTCTCTCTCTCTCTCTCTCTCTCTCTCTCTCTCTCTCTCTCTCTCTCTCTCTCTCTCGGTGGTGGTTCCTCTGTAGCCATGGCGATGATACAGCCGGTGATGGTCCAGCCCAGTGTGGTGACAACCTCAGTTGTGCAGACGGGCGGGAGAGAGATGTGGAGCAGCAGCTTGTTGAACTGCTGTGATGACATGGGCATATGTGGGTATCTGTGTGTGTCTACTGCTACTTGACTCAATGTGCCTGCAGTCTACCAACAGGAAAAGTTTACTCCATGTGGCTCAGCCAGTTGGATCTCTCGTATGTTTAACCTGCAATGTGATTGACTTGCTGATTCTTCTCTCGGGGGGTCGTCCTCCCAGCCCAGAGGTCCAAACCCAGAACCTTTAGGCTGGGAGTCGTCAGCTGCCTGTTCCTCCGTTACCAACGCTCAGCTGGAATATTCTTCCACTGCGCTTTTGGGAAATGGTGTTTTGGGGATGTCAAACAACATCTGGTCGGTCGCTCTATTTCTAATGTAGGATTCAGAGCTGTTAAAAGACAGAGGTGTCCCGTTATTGCGGGACACCACCTATTAAGACACGCCTACCCTTGGGAAGTGATCGACCAATGGGAATCATAACGCGACCTGTCAATACAAGACTGTGACGTTTCTGCTGCAGGCTGCCTCGGGCTCTGCTTCCCGTGTGGACTGGCGTGCCAGGTCAGCTCGGACCACGGCGAGTGTCTGTGTCTCCCCCTGCTGGAATCACTGAGCGGCATCGTGCCGTCCTTTGCCCTGGGCCTCCGGATCTCCGTCAGAGAGCGCTACCACATAAAGGCACGTGGGCCACAACAACAATACAATGCAATAGCAAAGCAATTACAACAACTGATGTCAACTTGTAAAGCCCTTAATCACGTAACGGTGATTAAAAAAAAATCCCAAACCTTGCAGGTGAACAAGAAGGGACACACACACACAGACACACACACACACACACACACACACACACACACTCACACACACACACACACACACACACACACACACACACACATACACACACACACACACACACACACACACACACACACATACAAACACACACACACACCTCCCTTAAATAAGGTTTATCCATGAAAATCAAAGACAAATCCGGCAAGTTTCAGTCTGACCCCAAGATGGTGCCCTGGCACCATTTGTCTGTATTTTGCTTCTAGTAGGCCTACAACTTGTTGTCCTTCAACCAGAACACAGAGAAACTGTCCTTTTCGTATCGCGTATAGGCTATAAAATCCGTATGTATTATTTCTAATTCACAAATACCTTCGTAAGTCATGAATGTGTGCCGCCGTCCACAGGGCTCCATTTGTGACGACTGCTGCGTGGTCACGTTCTGCTCCACGTGCTCCTACTGTCAGTTGGCGCGAGAACTCAAGCAGCGCAGGAACCGCACGTGCCTCACCTCCACCACCGTGCACGTCTCGAACCCGCCGGCATACGTGCCGCATTACCCCGCCCAGGATGCATACGGCCAACCGCAATAGTTACCGCTATAGTTAGCGACCGCTAATAAGTTGCAATAATTTGCGGTGCAGTAATTGGCGAGTGTTAATTGTTCCTATGGTTTATTTTTCTTTACCCAGTGCTCTCTTTTTTATGTCCACCATCGTATGGGTTGACATGTAAAAAAACAGGCTTAAAAAAGTTTTTATTTTCTTATTTCTTTTTTAAATAAACGTATGCTTCATACTTGATGTTAAGCTGTGGTTATTTGTTGCTGGAGCTATTGGAGCATGACGTTAATGTGCGTGTGCGTGTGCGTGTGTGTGTGTGTGTGTGTGTGTGTGTGTGTGTGTGTGTGTGTGTGAATTCAAATTCATAAATTTAGCGCAAATTCAGTCTCATGATATTGTTTTGTGCTCATGGCCTTCGTATGTTACTTCATTGATATTTAAAGTAATATTGTATCTGCCAGTAGGCTGCAGCTTAGCTCAAGAAAATAGAAAACGTACAAGTTATAAAACAAAAGGTAAGGTATGGAACCAAGCCTTTATTTATTTTTTTTAAACCCGTTACATCTTTAATTCTATAACTTTTAGCTTTGCCTTTCAAATACAAAGGTTTGACCACAACCTCGTCCACCATCACTTTTCGACGTACGCTGTACACGTCACGACGCACATTGCCAACGTCACGACGTACACAACGTCAGCATCACTCGACGGTGTTTGACTCTGTACTTGGTTGGGCAGTCTTGGTAAGTTTATATCGCTTTTAAACCAAAGTTTGATTTTTAAAGTGTATTTCCGATCATTTCTGAAAACGGCACAGCAGGAATGGTCATATATTCTAGGAAAATATATTAATTTGGTAAGATGGAAGAAAAGCTACAATTAGCTTCTGTTAGCATGGACTAATTAGAATAGCGAAGATGCTAGCAACACACGTAGTGTATTAAGTACATATTGTATTGCTAGTTGAATAGGTAATAGGAAATGCTATCTGCATTGGACGGCGATTTTGTGACACCTGTGTACCATCTGTTGCGGGGTACATTGTTGGCTTTTAAGTCACCTAGCTAGTTCGTTAGCACGCCAACCGGGCTTCCTCATACTGCTCACACCGCCATTTACACGACACACGTCGGGGGGTTTTAAACTTGTTCTTGTCATCATGTCTTTCAGAGGTCGCCACTAAGTCGCAACCATGGTGAAGATCTTTATTGGGAACATCGCCCAGGAGGCGGAAAAGGACGAGCTGGAAGCTCTGTTCACGCCATACGGCCAGGTCACCGAGTGTGCAAAGTACAAAAACTACGCCTTCGTTCACATGGAGGACCGGAAGTCCGCGACCAAAGCCATCCGCGAGCTGCACGGCCACAAACTCCACGGCCGTCCAATCAACGTGGAGCCCAGCCGGGGCAAAAATAACGGGCCCGTTAAGCTCCACATAGCCAACGTCGAGAAGGGCCACGACGATGAGCTCCGTGGGCTGTTCGAAGAGTACGGAGACGTGTCTGAGTGCGCTATCATCAAGAACTTCGCCTTCGTGCACATGCCCAACGGCGAGGAGGCAATGGACGCCATCAAGGGACTGGACAACACTGAATTCCAAGGTACTTCTCGCACATTCTCATGTTGCATGCTTTGCACGTGTTTCACCCCTTCTGCTTGTAAGCAGGCCTTTGATTTCTGAATTGTAGTACACAGTTGTGCGTTCGGCGATGACTTAAAAAGTGTATTTTTGCAGGCAAGCGTATTCACGTTCAGCTGTCGAGGAACCGCCCAAGGGGCGGAGAGGAAGAGGAGGAATACCCTCCGCACATGCCCAGGGGGGGTTACTACCCCCCTGGTCCGTACCCGGGGGACCACCCCGACATGCACTACAGAGGCCGCATGCATGGGTATCTTCCTCCCCCGCCCCCGCCGCCACCTCCGCGCCGGCCCCCCTACCCGGAGGCCGGGTACGGCGAGCGGGACGGATACAACGTGGTTGACTACTATGAGAAGTACCGGGCGAGACCCTACGGCTCCGCCGCGCCCTACACCGGCGCCGCGCCCCCCTCCTACCCGGCCCCCCCGTCTTATGCCACGCCCCCCTCCTACGCCCCTCCGGCATACATGGACAGGCGGGCGCCCCCCGTCCCGCCGCCACCCCCCGCCGGGGGGAGGGACCGCCCCTACGACCCCTATGAAGGCCGGGCCCTGGCCCCTCCCCCCCCACCCACCTCAGCCGCCCCCTTCTTCCCCAGGGACAGGAGCCCCATCCGGCGCACTCCTCTGCCCACCGCGCCGCCCCCCGCCGGCAACGGCTACTCGTACGAGCGGTCCCGGCTGTCTCCGGTGCCCCGGGCCCCCATGTACCCGGTGCCCAGACCCAGGGAACCCTACCCAGGGGCTCCTCCGCCACCGCCGCAACGCTATGCCGGCTATTAGCGTCGCCAGAGAGCCAGCGAGAGACCCAAGGTGAGTGGAGCACGACCGGGGGTGCGCGCGGTGGTGTTGGGTTGTTGTGTGGGGCGGCCAGGCAGCCCTGGGCGGGGTAGGAAACAATATAGCGGCCCAAAAAAAAAAAACGCTTTAAGTAAAACAAGCTGTGTTGGTTAAAATGAGAATCTTCAACAAGGTGTTAAAACAGTGCAACAGCTTGTACACATGTGCCTCCCCTGTTGCTAAAGAAACCCAGACAGCGGTGTGTGTGTGTGTGTGTGTGTGTGTGCGCGTGTGCGCTCGCTGTGTCGACGGCCCGGCACCGCGACCGTCAGCGCTACAAGACGAGGCTTGCGCGAGTCCTGCAGTGCAAAGCCGGCCTGACCTGTGTGGTGTGCTCTCTTTCCAGGTTTAGACTTTGTCAAGATCGTCCGTCTGCTGATGCACGTGGCGCTATACCCGCAACCCCCCCCCCTCGAACCCCCCTCGTCTCTAGTCTCCGGCGGATTGCGTTGCGTTGGCCCCTGAGGCCTCCCGGAAGCGACTGTATTGCGGATGTGTCCGTAATATAAAAAATAAAAAAAAAAACGACGGTGCGGTGGCTTCGGTTCTCACACACGTCCGCCTCCTTGGGCTGTTGTTGCCGCCGCCGACGACCTTCCTGTTTGGTTATTGTTTTGTTGTCATGTTTGTTTTTGCTGTTCAGACTGTTTCACAAGTTTACTGGTGCCTCATCTACCCTTTTTTAACGCAACGTTAAAAAAATCGACAACAAAAAATCACTCTTCTGCTTTTTTTCGACTGAACACGGACTCAGAAAACTGTGACCTAATTTGTTCGTGAGTTAAATAACCGATTTGTGTGAAAGACAATTCATTCTTAGTTTTTCTTTGGGCGGGGGGGTTTTCTGTTCTACAAAAATGCTATGGATTGTGTCCCTGGCCGCCGGGGTGATTCCAGTGTAGTGCGCTGTGATACAGCTTGTGCATTCATAACCGACCACCTAATTGCGACGCATGACGAATCACATTTCCACTGTTGTTTTAAAATTATATTTTTTTTTTACTTTTTGCGGACATTGAATCCCTAATACATTTAGCAACGACATGTACAAATTTATTTCCTTCAGAGACTTCTTTTCATTTCCAAGTCTTTTAAATAAACACATGTTGCCAAAAAAAAGTGCGGCGTTCTAACTCGCATCATTGCATTGCTCATAGGTGAGGTCTTTTCAGTCGACAAGTTTCACTTCTTAACTTCCCTCAATTTCGTCATCAATTCCTGTTGCAATCTAAACAAGTGGTCCGTGATTGCTAACGCTATTGCTCCGATATGGCCGCGTGTTGCCGCGACAACAGCTAACGACGACAACGAAAAGAAAGTGTCTACATGTCTTCATGTCACCAATTGTGCAATACCCCACCACGCATATTCCTCCCACATTTTCCATTCACATGCCCCCTACTCACCGTGCACATGACCTTTCACCCCCCCTCGGAGCTCCCTACGTTGGTATCCTCAGTGTTTGTGCTCTTTGTAGGTTACCCCACCCCCTCGCCTCCTGCATAGGTGTGGACATAACGCTATGCCAGGAGACGTTGGTTCGCTGCGCGGTAAGTGTCCCATCTGGAGAGCCCGCTTACAAGATGAGCTGGGTAGGTACTTTACCACCAAGGTGACCTTTCTTTGACCTCCGTCCATGTACACGCGCCTCCTGCTGTTTCTAACCTCCCTTTCCCCGATCCCTCGGCAGGTCGCGGAGGCGGCGGCCGTCCTGCTGCCGGCTGAGTTGGTTTGACTGAACGCCAGGCAGTGTCAGCCATTTTGGGACTTTCCGTGGTGGACGCAAAGGTAATGTCAGGGGCGTGCTTGCTTGTGTAAGGCGCCCTGTTTTCTGAAATGTGATGGATGGATCATACACCATGACCTGGGGCACTGTTTTTTTTTATTTTTTATTATTCTTTAATCATACATCTGGGTGCCCCCTACCACCTGTGAAGTCACTCTAGGCTACATTTTGAAAAGGATTGTAATGGCCAAAGACCTTTGTTCCTTTTGTAATCGCTGATCAAGGTGCCTATAAAACGTCGGAACTGAGGGCTGCTTGAGTTGCTGTTTAATTGTGCAGTTTGTCACGCTATGCATTAATGTCATGCGCAGGGACAATAATGTACTGTTGTGTTCCTTCTCTGTTCTACTTCGTCTTCGTGTGAAGGTATGGGAGGTCAACGTAGCACAACGGCTCCCTTTGAATGCAGCCCAGTGATGCAGTCATCACGAAACTGAAACCAAACCAAGCCAAGTCCTCCCGACACCCAGCCGAGACCGGAAACATTCCCAGAACCCAACACCGGGATGCCGGGAAGCCCGTCATATAAAACACGCTTCTATGATTTGGTTGCGTTTTATTGTCGTCGCATTGTCAGACTCCCATTTGATTTGGCAACAGTCGACTCAAGAAGAACAATAAAAGAAGTGTAATCATTAGTCCTAGTCATGTTGTATTACACTCGTCGGGTAAACGAGGCACGCGGCCTTGCTGGCCAAGTGGGAGGCGTTTGTCCTCGGGGAGAGCCCAGGAACCTGAAACTAACCCAACCTCCTCCCTGCTCCCGGCCCTGTCCAACACTGCATGCGCATGAGATGGTGCACGTTGTAGAGAAACGAGCGAAACCATCCCTTGGCCTGAAACTACGGTTGTGCATGTGATGCAATTATGTGATTTATGATTGTATTTGGAAAAACATCGGTTCTTTCCACCACGATTTGATTAAAAATAATCTGTCCTATTAAGCTGTGGATTTGATTCATTTAAATTCTCTTGACCAGGTAAGGGTGTTTACGACCCCTAATTGTATGACGTGTACCTTCTGTAGGCCACACAGAATGGGCCCTTGTCCCTGCGGTCTCAGATGGGCCGAACCATAATTGTGGTCCCTGCCATAAAGAACCATAATGACTCGCCTGATAACAGCCTATTCCAGTCATCGGATACCAAATAGTTTGCTCTGTAAGCTTCTCTTTTGGAGAGGGGGAAACAAACTGGTTCAGTTTCTCTTCCATAATAAACGAGGTGATGATGGAGACCGAGATGATGTTTGCGTTGTCAGCATATGCTGTAAGGACACCCCTCCACTGACTGTGTTGTAAGCAGACATTGACTCATCTACTGCACGACTACATCCTGATTTATTTTTTTGCATAGTTCCTTCCACAAAGTGATGTCTTAGGCCTATATGGATTTGAGCATTAGGCCATGTGCTGTTTAAGTTTGAAATGATTAGACTACTCAGCTGTACGGTACAAATCAACAGATTTGATTAGGTGTTACTACAGGTCCTGCTGGGCCAATGGAAGGGCTGACTATAGCCAGCCATTGTGTCTGAAAAGTGATGGATGGAACTGAGGGCTACTTGAGTTGTGTGAAAAGTAAAAGTAAAAAGTGAAAGTCTTTCACTTTTTACTTTTCACTTTTTTTTTCCACTACTGGACTCTCACTAAGGTGCTTTCCCTTTAACCCAATGTGTACAATATGGAGGTCAAGCATGGATATGCAGGAAGCATGCCTGAGTGTCTGTTACAGCTATTTGATGGATTGCACTCTTAGTATGTGTGTGTGTGTGTATGTGGGGGGGGGTGTTCCCCAATTCATGTTGGTACACACTTGCGTCAGCTCACACAGCAACTGCTATTTGCCTTCGGCTTTCTTTGACAGGAAAGGCCATCTTTGTCTTCTTGTGTTCTCTCTCCAAAGATAGAGGCCCAAAGATAACGGACGGACGTCATTTTCTTGGGAGGTGTTGGGTGGTCTGTGATGGCACCCCAGAGACAGGGGGGGAGAGCAGAATGCCTGGTCTTCCATTGAGCTGTGCGTTGTCGTGGGTGTGTGGCAGAACAGGTTTTTTTTGTTTGTTTTTTTTTCACGAAAATATATAGTTGTTAGGTGGTTGTTGTGATTCTCCCGTTTCTGCTAAACCTTCGGGTTTGCTTGTCAAAAACAAAAGGCAAAGATTCTCTGTGTGTAACTTGAGTACCCTCAAAGCACATGAATGTGACTTCTGGAAAAACCGGTTGCCGTAGCTGTTCCTGAGTTTGATTACATAACCCATCTTATCATCATCATCTTTATCATCATTAAAACACAAACAAACCTTGAACTGGTTCATAAATCATTTTACAGCCAACACTGATTTATTGTTTATAGATTAAACAAACAAGTGACATCAACAATTAAATGTGGTTAAGTAGTACAAAAATAAATACTCCCCAAATATAGATATTTACTACATATGGGTTAGAGCTTTGATGTTTGAAGGCTATTCTTTACTCTTATTAACTTGACATGACCTGTGATCTACAACAATAGATCACAAATTCATATAATGACATGTGTGGACATCCAACCAGGTAACACAGTGTTGCTGATAGGAGACCAGCAGAGCTGCTTTCTAATCACGCCAGAAGGGTCTCATCCGACTCTATGGGTCCCCAGTTCTCCAGCCGTGCCCGGCTCTCCATGTGTCCCCGGCTTCTCAGGTCCGCCGGTTTATCCAACAGACCCGTCTCCATGACGGGCGCGATGCTGGCTACCGCCAACGCCTCCGCCTCCGCCGCCGCCGCCGTCGGCCGGGCCTCAAGCACGTCCAGCAGCACCTCAAAGCTGGCCTCGGCCTCGCCCTCCTCCACCCGGATCAGCATCTCGTAGTCGCCAAACCTCACCTGCGCCGTGGCGCCGATGTCCGCCCTCTCCAGGTAGACCAGGGCGGCGCCGTTGACGTACAGCCGGCCCCGCTGGCTCAGGCTCTGCACGCTGAACTGCAGGTGGGGGCTCCGCGGCGTCCGGAAGGCCTGGACGGACAGCTGCTTGCGTGAGACGCGGCGGTCGGCCAGGGCGAAGACACAGGTCTGCTGGTCGCGGCCGAACCTCAGGGGCTCGTCGGCCGGGTGGACGCGGCCGATCGGGCCCAGGGGCAGCAGGTGAAACATGGCCTGGGTGGCCTGCTGCGGGTGGTAGAGGCTGATGTAGACGCAGGTCAGGTGGTCCTCCTCCGTCTCCAGAGTCTGGGCGTCTCTGTCCATGACGGAGCTGGTGGACGGGGTACACCTTTACAATGATCGGGTGTGCGGGCAGGATCGTCTGCCTAATGCCTGCCTGCACCAACTCCACTGCTTTGGTTAAAAGCAAGTGTTCAATTACTTAATAGTAACTAGTGACCACCTCCCCATATATATACTGTACATATATATATATATATATTTCAGTGCATTAGGCTCATATACCCTACTCCACTATATATATACATATGTTAACATTATGTGTTATAATATTCAAAACAAATTGTATAACAACGGCCAAAGGATGTGAAAATCTAAGACACCTGAAGACAACCACAAGGAATCACCTTTTTATGAAAGATTGCATTGTTTTATCACATCGCAATGACCGTCTCCATTTCAGTAGTATATGAGCACAAGAATGTTAATGGTGGAAGTAGTAGTGTCTTGCTCATTATTGTGTCATTCATCCTGCAATTATCTGTTTTGTTTATTTGTGTGGTGACGTAAACAGTTTAAACTGGGTTTGAAACTGCCACGGTGTTTCACAGCGGTTTGTTTTTCGTGGCAAAACTTAAGGATGATCCCTGCAAGGATTACTGCAACTCTCTTAAGTAGTCCCGAAATGAATCCCAAAGCAGTGCATTCGGCTCCTATACCCTAACTTCTTTGTTAAGTCTTATTTCATAACAAAAATGTGACAGCGCCTACCTTCACGGAAAAATTGCAGTGTCTTCAGCTTACAATTAATTCACTGTCAGGCAATATGTCCAAAACGACGTCTGGCACAAAGCTAACGGTGGAGTTTCTAACACAGCGTAGACTGCAGGAACACTCCTCCCCCTCTCCGTTCCTCCCTCACATGGTCGGGGGGCGTGGTGGGACTTCCCAGGATGATGTAAGGCGACGTTTAAGACGTGACATAGTAGCATTCCACATCGATAACAGGAAGTAGCGCGTGAAGCCTTCATTAAAACGTGAACTGATATGCCCTCTTTCTTTTTTTTGTGTAGTATTCATTTCGTTTGGATCATCAATGGACAGAGAAGGTTAAATTGTACCGTTAACATAACGGTGCAATTTAACGGTACCGATATTGGTCGGACGACTAATTTACTGGGACCCTGTGGTCTTCATTTGTTATCCCCATGTTTTTTAGACATGGGAATGAAATTTGTTCTCTGCATTTGACCCATCCTATTGTACATAGGAGCAGTGGGCTGCTATGATCAGCGCCCGGGGGGCAAGTTGGGGTTCAGGGTTCAGTGTCTTGCTCAAGGACACTTCGACATGCAGACAGTTTTGGAAGTGGGGAACAAGGGGATTGAATCGCTGACCCTACAGTTAGTGGACGACCCGCTCTGGCCACCCACTCTACACACTGAGCTACTGCCGCCACTACATACTTCCTCCCTAAACCATCAATGAATAACTTTGTTCAAACTTTGTTCAAACGTTTGAACTGGTTGAATGCCGCAATTATGCAGTCAACAATCATCTTTCACATAAGACAGTCATTCTCTTCTTTCCAAAGAATTCTATGCTTTCATCAAACCGTTTGAACACAATCACACTCACATCGGGAATGTGCACACACTGAAATTAAGCAGACAGTGAGCAATGTGGAAGGTACTCAACGCAACGAGGAAAGATGTTTCCATCATTAAGGCAATTTTACTGGGTCAATTCATGTGTAGGTTGAAACACAGTCATAAACTGAAACAGACGCAGCCGTGTAGGAGGCTTACAACTGGGTGAGGAAAAAACTCAAACTCTGCTACCAAGGTGGGGTTGTGGAAGACAGTTTCATGTCACAGGTCATACACCATGGCAAGCCTGAGCACAGCAACAAAACACAAGGTAGTCACGCCGCATCAGCAAGGTCTCTCCCAGACAAAGATTTCAAAGGCCACTGGGGTTTCAAGATGTGCTGTTCCAGGTCTTCTGAAGAAGCACAAGGAAGTGGGCAACGTTGAGGGCCATATATACACAGTGGTCGGCCAAGGAAACAGGTGGTGCAGAAAAATGGCAGAGGGTGCACTGGAATGATGAGTCAAATGTGAAATATTTGGCTGTAGCAGAAGGCAGTTTGTTCGCTGAAGGGCTGGAGAGCGATACAACAATGTGAGTGTCTACAGGCAACAGTGAAGCATTGTGGAAGTTCGTTGCAAGTTTTGGGCTGCATTGACTGACATCCAGCCAATGTCATTAAGACTATCTTTAGCGTAAAGAAGAACAAGAAGGCCTGCAAGTGGCCCTGATCTGAAGAGACAGAAGGATTTGAGGACGCCTACATCCACAGAAGATATGTGGTTATTTCTCCAAGATGTTTGGAACAACCTACCAGCTGAGTTCCTTCAAAATCTGTGTAAGTTTACAGAGAAGAATTGATGCTGTTTTGAAGGCAAAGGGTGGTCACACCGAATATTGAATCGATTTAAATTTATCTTCTGTTAGTTCACTGCATTTTGTGACTTGATGAAAAAAATCTATTCAATTTTGAAAGCATTCTTAGTTGACAGTATTTTTTCACACCTGCCTAAACTTCTCCACAGTACTGTATGTATGTATGTATGTATGTATGTATGTATGTATGTATGTATGTATGTATGTATTTATGTATGTATGTATGTATGTATGTATGTATGTATGTATGTATGTATGTATGTATGTAGGCTATGTATGTATGTATGTATGTATGTATGTATGTATGTATGTATGTATGTATGTATGTATGTATGTATGTATGTCAAATCAATGGCCAAAGAGCAAAAATCCCTATCTGAAAAAATTACTTTTTTGAGACGGCAGACTGCTAATTCATTCATTCAAGGATACCCAATACTCTATTTGAACTACATTATGTGTTAACAATACGAACCAGGTATTAATGCCTCACAAAATGCAGATAGGATGGTTTTCCTGGATCATTTTGCAGATCGGATGTTTTGCTCTTCGGCCATCGATATAAATATTTTTTATTTTTCATTTCGTTTATTAGGGTCCTGCCAGTCGGTTGATATCCACTCCAGTCCAGTTGGTGGCAGTAAGACACATATGAGATCTGTGCCGTCCCCCAAATAACAAAACAAAAGAAGAAGCTTGACAGTCTGAGAAAAAATTGAACCCCATTCATTGAGGCCACCGGCGTCCTGTTAAAAGGTATTCAAATAACGTATTATATTGTTTAACGATCAACTATACACGACGATGTCAACTTTGTAACAACGTTGTAACATAATGTGGAATTATTAAATGTTTCATTAGTCAGTGGTCGTCGGTATTAACCGTGGATGGATTGTGGGGCTTTGTTGACTCTACGGCCTAGCTAGCTTTATAGCATTAGCCGCTATTTGATCAGAATGTGATTCTTTCATATCATGGTGCTCCGTGCATGTTCCTAAACGTCAGACATGCGTGTTTCCAAAGCAACACAACACTAGTTGCGTATGCGTAAATGTTTAGTTTAGATTCAACGTTGGTCATTGTCAGTATTTTTTAGATATGGAAACGAAATCTGTTCTCTGCATTTGACCCCATTCTATGGTATATAGGAGCAGATGGGCTGCTAGGTTCAGTAGCCCGGGGAGCAAGTTGGGTTTCAGTGTCTTGCTCAAGGACACTTCGACATGCGGACAGTTGGAGGAGGGGAATCGAGGGGATCGAACCGCCGACCCTACGGTTGGTGGACGACCTGCTCTGTCCACCCACTCTAGCCATAACCCAGTTGTATTTGGTTATGGCTGAACATGACGCCAGGGGAGCTAACATAGCCTGGTACACACATAGCCTAGTGTGAATGCAGGAGGCAGGCTAGTGAGCGTTGTATCACCATCACGCGACTTGCTCCTTACGAGATGTTGTCTAGCAGGCTTGGAAAAACGACGGGGAGACGATGATAAAATCACTGCAACTGAGAACTAGTTGTCAGTGGTGTCAGTGGTTGGTGCCTTGCGTGGTAATACACCACAGACACACACAATTAACATTCTTTTAACCCCCTTAAAAAAAAAAAAAAATTAAAAAAAAAAACAGAGCCACAAGTACAATGGTGAAGATCTTCGTGGGGAACCTCCCGCGCGAGGCGGACCAGGAGGAGATCGAGGCCCTCTTCAAGGAGCACGGCACTGTCACCGAGTGCTCCATCATCAAGAACTTTGCCTTCGTCCACATGGACGACCGCAAGGCCGCCACCAAGGCCATCAAGACTCTGCACCTGCACAAGCTCCACGGCTCCCAGATCAATGTGGAGGCCAGCCACGGCAAGAACCAGGGCGCCGTGAAGCTGCACGTGGCCAACGTGGACAAGGGCGACGACGGCGAGCTCCGCGCGCTCTTCGAGGAGTACGGCAGCGTGTCGGAGTGCGCCGTGGTGAAGAACTTTGCCTTTGTGCACATGTGTAACTCCGAGGAGGCCATGGACGCCATTAAGGGTCTGGACAACACAGAGTTTCAAGGTAAGCGAGGGGGGGATTGAATGTGACCAAGTTGATGGTGTTTATTCAAAGCCATTTTGACACGGCCCCAGATCTCCCCTGAATGGTATGGGTGGAGTCAGATGAAGGGACTAGGGCGTTGGACTGTCAACCGGGGGGTACTGGGTTTGATCCCTCATGTTGGGCGGGCTGAACAGTGCAATTGAGTCTAAGTCGATGCTATGATGCTGGGTACGGTCACTGTGGCTGTTCATTCGATGCTATGATGCTGGATACAATGCTATGATGCAGTGATGCTGGATACGATGCTACAATGCTATGATGATGGATACGATGCTACAATGCTATGATGCTACAACGCGATGATGCTGGATACGGTCACTGTGGCTGCTCATTCCTTGGCCGATTTCTCCTCCCAACTCACCGCCCTGTCTGCCCCCAGGAAAACGCATCCACGTGCAGATCTCCAAGAGCCGGCCGCGGCACGAAGAGCATGAGGACTACCCGCCCCCGCCACAAGACGGAGGCTACTGGCCGCCGCCGCCGCGGTATCCGGGGGACCGCCACGAGCCCCCGCCACCGCCACCCAACTACATGAGGGGCCCCCACCACCCGCCCCACCCCCACCACCTGCCCCCCGGCTACCCCACGCCCCCGCCGCCACCGCCGCCGCCCAGGCGAGCGGGGTACGGGGAGCGCCCCTACGAGCGCGAGCGCGAAGCCTACGGCGTGGTTGACTACTACGAGAAGTACCGCGCCCGCCCCTACGGCATGCCGGCCGCCTACGACGACCGCCGGCCCGGCCCCGTCCCGCCGCCCCCTCCTTCGGGCGCCGCCCGCGAGCGCATCCTCACGGCGCCACTCGACCCGTACGATCGCCGCGCCCTGCCGCCGCCGCCGCCGCCGCCGTCCCCGTACTACGCCCGAGACCGCAGCCCCCTCCGGCGGGCGCCGCCCCTCCCCATGCCCCCCACCGGTAACGGCTACGGCTACGAGCGCTCCCGCCTCTCTCCCACTAGGCCGCCGCCGCCGTACGGGGTGGTGCACCGCGCCCGGGACCCCTACGCCGAGCGGTTGCCTCCGCCACCGCCAGCACGCTATGCTTATTAGCCCCGCCCCCTCCCCCCCCTCCCCTCCCCGCGTGCTCCCAGCGTGCACGTCAAGGTGAGGACAAGAGGCGCGTTAGGCTAATGATAATGCTAATGAAGCCCCCAGGTTTCGCGGGGACAGCCTCTTAAAATCCGCTTCCTGGAAGGACCTTGTAACGTTGCCCTGGAAACCCGTCCCCGAGTTAGGCCAGTAAACACATGTCCGTCTAAAATTTTTAGAATTTTAATATTTTTAATATTGTCTCCCCGTCGGGGAAGACACCGCACTCGATTCAAAAGTAAAAAAAACGCTAATCCTAAATATTTATTTTTCCCCGGGTTCGCCCCCAGGGGGCCGTTGTCTGAAGTTGCAGGCCGTGATGTTGATGTGTTCTATATTTTTTGCTCTGTCCCACAGGGTCGTACCGCTCGCCAGATGCTCTCGGCGCTCCTCGTTTCCCCGGCGACTGCGGAACGCGTTTCGTTCCCCGCTCTCAGGAGGAACCGTCGTCCTCGTCTCATTTATGATTTTTGATTTTATTTGTATTTTTAACTCTCACACCTTCTGGAGAAGTTTAATTTTTTTAAACTCGTTTTTATCTTTGTCACTGTGCTGTAGTCGTTTTAACAGTCTATGGCTATAGGTCGTTTTTTATTTTATTTGTAATTTTGTAAAAAATTACGTTCACATTTTTAGTGTGCTAATATTGTATGTGACATGGGAAGCTTTTTTTTTTTGTAAAAAGCGTCATTTGTTTTGAAGGTTGTATTTGGTATCAAACGTACGTAGTGGTTACATCTCCTTCCCCTTCCCGTTCTAACGGCGTGTAATAGCTTGGTAAACGTCTGCTACTTCCATATTACATCGTCAGTAAACAAAAGGAATACCGCAATGCGATTTTTTGGAAAAGGAAAAAAAAAAAAATGTCGCCTTCTCTTTGTCGGAAATGAATTTTCAATAAAGGCCTCATACCGTGAGCCCGATGTTCTTGATACTTCAGTCGCACGACTCTTCATAAAAAGACCCCTTGCGTCGACTGACGTCGCTCGCTGCTTAAAATGCACCTCCATTAAATCCTGCATACCGACGAACTTCCTGTCCCCTTAAAGGGTCCCTATTCGCCCGCCAGGTTTGACGTTGGTCGGAAAATGGACGACTTAAACGTCACACGTGCTGGTGGAATAGGGACCCCCCGCCCCCCCCCCCACACCAGTGTGAAGACTCGAGCCCTAAACGCCCGCCCCCACGTTGCCCCGACCCCATCACCACTGTGTTACTCCACCGCAGCGTTGAAGGGGCTTAGGGTTGACCCTTGACCTCCTGCCACACTAAAAAAAAACGTCAAGGCGTCTTTCGTATATATATTTGTTTGCCCTCGTGTCACGAGTCCGCGTTCACGTGGGGGGGGGGGGGGTATGGTTGGTGGAGGGCTGCCCTGCCACACAACAGGTGAGTACACACAGGAACCCCGAGGAAGCAGGTATCAACGAGTGCTTACAGTGTTTGTTTCTGACGGTGACTTGTTGTCTGAGGGGGGAACCAAACGCCAGCGCGACCGCACGCCCGGCGCCCTCACGGCGCCCCCCCCCCAGGCCCACGGCTGCCGTCGCGTGCCCGGCTGGTCTGGGCCGTGGCGGGTTGCCAGCTGGTGAGGCGTTGATGCAACACTTTTTTTTCCCCTCAGCCTACTGCACCCACCAAGGGGGTGGTTTCCGTGGCAACCGCCCCAACGGGGAAATTAAAAATATTGCTTTGCGGTTTCGGCCTGGTGTTTGGTTCTCTTCTTCGAATGTGTGTGTGGACTTCAGTGGAACGGTGAGTGTAGAGGCTGCACTGTGCAGCCTTTCGCTGTCGCATTGGCAGGGAAAACCTTTACTGCCCTTTTCTCATCACACCATTTTGATGTGGAATTAAATTGACCGTCTTGACCGCTTTCACACACTTTCTCCTTTAACGCCATTGAAATAGGTTCTGAGTGCAGTGTTAGTAAGTTGACATGATGAAATTCCTCTTATCAAACATCAATGGCACTTTGTGACATTACATTTACATTTAGGGCATTTAGCAGTCGCTTTTGGTCCAAAGCGACTTACAATAAGTACATTTACCAGGAAAAGGTGAAACACTTCATTGCTGTTAATACAGTAAGCAAGTCACCAGAACAAGTTTCAAGCATTCCAAATGCTAGTATGCAACATCTCTGGCCTATGATGCCAAGTGCTAAGATACAAGACGTTGGCTTGTGTGAATTTAAATCCAATCGGTCCCTCCAAGGTGAGCTCTGTCCCCTATGACATAATGAAAAGGCTTGTGCAGATTGACTTGCCAAAGCTGAACATAACATATCAGGTTATTCTCTGACATGCGTTGACATGTTAAGCCTGGCCGCACACCAATACAGGTGTCAGGTAAGATGGTCAAAATGTAATGAAGTTAGGATAACAGTACATGTGTCTTTACCCTTAAACATTAATAGGACAGTACCTACATTTTAGCAGTTAGACCTACGTATTTGGTTGGATCTTTCTAGAACCTGCAATGTGTTGTTGTTGTTTTTAAGTGCGTCTACATTTTGTAATTTGAACTGCCAATAAATGTTTTTCTTTTCATGGTTATTTTTCTCAGACTTTTTTATGACTTGGATTAGCCCACCTTTTTTTCTATAAGAAATAAAAATACATTTGTTATGAGGAAACAAAACTTAGATGCAGAATGAGCGTGGTGGTCTTGTGGTTGCCCCGTTGTTGGATAAACGAGGTCATAAATAATAAAAAAAGAATTGAGCTTGCCCCTTTAGAGGTCATGGGTTTATCAAAGGAAACTATCTTAATTATTCACTGGGCGCTTAAACTGGTTTTAACTTTTGTTCTTTATTTGATTATACAAGCAACATGCATTTAATACAAAGAGTGTGCCAAGGTACTAGAAAACATACAAATTATGCATATTGTAATTGTAACAAAATGTATATATTTTTTAACGTTTTTCTTTTAATTAGTGCTGTATCATATCCTGTAAAACAAAAATAGGAATCATTTGGGTACGATTGACAGATTTTCGCTTTTGCAAAAGTCCTATCTGGTGGTGGCGTACACCACTGTCTCCTGCTTCTTCTTGTGTTTCGGCCCAAGAAGGCTCATCTGACGGAAATTCAGCGTTGAGTAACATATTTCAGCCTGGTCAGACTCATGACTCTGGGCAGAGGACAAACATTAAATGTCAGTTTTCTTTCTTTCAGTTTTCATATGTATTCTATATATAGAATACATATGTATGTATATATATATATATATATATATATATATATATATATATATATAGATAGATAGATAGATAGATAGATAGATAGATAGATAGATAGATAAAATTATACATTGAATATGTGGACATTTGTAGGCAAATTTGACACTTTTTTAAATAAAAAACTACAAACTACATTAGGCCTATCTTCACTGATGGCAATAAAGGTGATATTGTTTTCTATTTTAAAATCTAAAGTGTATAGAAATGTGTAAAATTCGATTTACCTGGCTTTCCTGCAGCTGAGGTTGATTATTAACATCTAAAAAATTATTAAGAAAAAAAAATCAAGAATTAAGATACACATACACATCTCGATCAAAACAAGGTCACAGCATGGTGGAACTTATTTCTGTGAGAAGGACTTGGCTGACCTTTCTGAAGATGACATTGTTGTGTTATTTTGAGAAGTAGTCCCACAATGACCACAGCCATTATCATGATCACAGACCCAAAGATTCCTCCCGCGATCCTCCAATTTCCATCACAGATCTCTGGCTGTGTTGCTGGGGAGGATAGATCATTATAATATGGTACACATTTGAACTAATATTATCTATAACTGAAGTTTAATACAATTCATTTAATTCTGTCGCGTTTTTTGCCTTAAAATGGAAATGATTGAGATGAAATTTATAGTCTGAAAAAATATTCCAATGTCAGCAGTTTGTTTAGCCACCTCAAAATGACAAATAATGAAAAAAGGATTGTTACTTTCACAAACGGTGCTGTTCTCTTCATGAAATGTAGAATTTCCTTCAAACAGAAAAAAACGATGAGTATATATGGATATATATATCAATGTGTGTGCTCATTGACAGATTGTAGAGAAAAGTAAAATCTTACCACGAACTGATAACAATGATGAATTGCTCACAACCACATTGACCCCATGGTAAAAAATGCAATAATACCAGCCCGAGTCCGATGACTTCACTTGCATTATTGTAAGATTGATGACAGAGACACTGTATTCCATTATGATTCTTCCTTGTTGGTTGGCCTCAATGTGTTTCCTGTGCGGCGTTCCGTACACAGATGAGATGACAACAGGCTTGGATGTGGGACGGGCACTCATCCAGACAGCCAGTGTCGGAGAGCTGGATATGTTGGTGCAGGACAAGGTAACGTTGGCCCCTGGCTCAGCCTCCACAATCGGGGAGGCGGTGAGTGAGGCGTGAAGCCAAACTGTAACCCACGCATTGCATGCACGCACACACACACACACACACACACACACACACACACACACACACACCACACGCACACACAGGTTCAAGATGTTCTCAGGGTCGATGTAAAGGAGGGATTAAGAGAAAGCCTACTTACTGGATGCGCTGAGCAGCAGACATCGTGTCACTGTCATCACTGCGAGATTGGCTTTTCAGTGCTTCTTCTAAAGGCACTGTGGAGGCGGGCGATGACTAAGGTGGAGGCAGTGGGGGTGACCAAAGTTGCTGAGACTTGTTTTTGTGTTGTTTCCTTTGTCGCGTACTGTAGGACTGTGGAAAATGTGATGACCTGCGCAAACAATCTTCAATCGTCAGGTTTCTCTGACGTTCTGAAGAAGGACATAGTGAAGATTGTATTCCTCTTGGCGACTTTAAGTCTGACTCTCTGGAACTTAGAGACATAACATAAAGTGATTGAAGGATACACCTACGTCATGTCAAATCTGTTTAGTAACATGTAATCTTTATACATTATAAGCCAATCAGAATGGGACGCGACCCGACCCCGGATAAGCGGAGGACATGGATGGATGGATGGAGAATGGGACACTCCTGTCATGCTGTTCCGATTTGGGACTTGTATATAATACACTGTGTCTCCGGGAGCAGAAAAGCAACTGAGGAAGATTCACGCACAAATCTCTTGCTCGATTAAATCCTCTGCTTCTCCTCGTAGGCCTACGAGACCAATAAACAACTTCAGCTTAAACTACATAGAGTTCCTGGCACTTCTTGTTCTTCGGCATCAACAACAATCTCCTCACCTCTCCTCCTCATCAGAAGGCAGTACTTTATTCATAACACTATACTTTTGACACATCTTACTTTCATGTCTGTTAAAACATACTTAAAACATACTCAACACATACATGTTCGAGTCCGGGTCCTTGTGAGAGAAACAACGAAGAGACGCTAAAATCCTAAGGGAATAAAAGCGCTCTTGATTGTCCGGCCATGCCAACGCGTGTCAGCGATCTACTGGTGATCGGCTGTCATTAATGTGAATGTGAGTATCGTATCGTATCGTACCATAGCTTCAACATATTTTCAATCACTGGGTCCAGGAAGCGACAATGATCTGAAACCAATAAGCTTCCACACAATGTGGGTGACCCAGTTTTTGAGATGGGGAAGTGCTTTTTTTTTTGGGGGGGGGGGGGGGGGGGATTGTAGGCTGTAAACCTCCTAGAGAAAGAGGCTCGAACCTACACATCTACCCATCACACTGATTACTCAATGCAGGTGTGCGGCTTAGAGGGGCTTTGTGGCTCCAAGCTTTGGCAAGGGAAGACAACTGCGAAGCTGTGGTCCCCTGACAGTCTTCTGCACAGGACACCTCAAGGTCACAGGCTTCACGAGGTGCCAGCTGAGATCTCCCTCATCCTGTCAACGCATCGCAACTGCTGTCGAATGTTGCCTCAATGATCACTCACTGGCTGCATTGAGGTTCGTAGCCAGTAGTCCAGGACACCAAAAGGAAGGTGTGTCGGCCCACAGTGAAAAGTTCAACCTTGAAATGTGTGTGATGTTTATGATTGACATTTTTACACACAAAAGACATTTGCAAATTCTTTAACAACGGGGTTGTTGTTTTTGGCACAGACCTATAACAGCAGCCCATAAACATACGGATTGCGTTATAATCAACTAGTTCCCTGTGCTGCGTCCTCTCCCCTGGCTGCAACCCAGAAGGAAAGGCGTTTCGTCCTTCAGAAGCTATGGTACATGTCAAATTTAAAAAGAGTTCACAGCATATAGTCAGACATGTACTCATATATTCTAGTGACGTCACTAGCTGTGCACTTTCGTTAACGCCCACACTATTACTAACAACTCTAAGCCCACGTAACTCATAACAAGTTCAAGTTCAAGTAACTTTTTAGTCAAGTGTGCTACATGGCAGGCATACAGCACAGATTAAATTGCAGTCCTCTCAGACCTGTGGTGCAAAATGAACAAAATGGACAATCAGACAAACAAACAGACAAACAGACATTGTGCAGACAACACAGGGTGCAATGTACGATTTGCTTGACATTGCATGCACTACGTGAGTAGAACATGCAGATGACGTCTCTGCGCTGACGTCACGTGAGGACACAACTCCACCGTGGGCTAATCATTTTGGAAAAGGATACGCATCATGTTGTTTTTTTACCGCTTTCCCCACCTGATTTGTGAGTGGGAGCAATACATTGCCTCGTTTCTCAAGGCTACATAGACTTGGGGAAATGATGGCCAGCCGGCATCATGCCAGACAATGTAGAGGTAGGACCACGGTTCAAAGTGAATCCATCCATCTTTGCAGACCAAACCAATGAAGATAGGCCCGCAGTGTGCAAAGACATTCCTCAACAAAGGGTTAGTAAGCCATATGACGTCGTGTATCACAGTTCACTAAAGGCAGGAAGCAGCTATTGGGGGGTTGGGGGGGGGGGGGGGAATGGTTGGAGAATGCGGGGAAATCCAAACGTTCAGATGCATATTTACACGCATATTTACAAGAATACCATTTCACTTGCATTCTTTTTTCTTTATTTATTTTTTTTATTTTTTTTATTTTTTACTTTTTATTTGAATTTTTTATTGTACAGTTTATTCTATTTAGATTTTTATACATTATTTATATATGGTATCCAGTGTGGGCAGCAAAGTAAGCATTTCATTGTTCAGGGAAACAAACGTGTTTCTTTACTGCACACATGACAATAAAACCTTTGAATCCTTGAATCCTTTGAATTCAAATTCAAGTATTTTGTCATTTTCTACAAAGTGGATATCCTGCTCATTGTATATTGAGCACATGGGACCCTTTTCCTCCCAGTGAAATGTTCACAAATGTTAAGGGAATGACAACATTTCAGTAAGCACTGCAACATTACAAGTTAGTTCGGCACCCAAAGCCAAACCATGATAAATAACCTAGATTATTGCTGTCATTCATTTAAGCCAAGAAGGGTTCATCTTTTACTATTATGGGTGATGAAGCCCTTTTCCAGGTTCTTCTATGATGTAACAATAAGGAAAAAGATGTCCATGTATTTCTGACATCCAGGCTCTAGCCCACGTTTGACATTTTCAAGCAATGTATAGAAACAATAACGTTAACGACTAAAATATCCAAGCCAAATGATACAAGCAGGTGTATTTCAGCACACAGTCTTAAGCAGTGGCTCTTTCTGTTGCCCATGCATTGAAGATACAGGGAATTATATGACAGTTTATTGAATTGTGTGACAGAAGTATCTTCGGAACAGGTTTCACATCCTCCGCAACCCACTTCCTGTTGAAAAGGCGCAACATGATGTCTATCATCAAGATTTGTGGTTGATGAGAAACAAACTTTGCCAATGTTATTAGTTCCCTGAACTGTGTTGATCAATTGGTCCCTTCATTTCATTATGAGCTGGGAAATAATTTAACACTTCTCAATGGCATACAATATATCTAAAGTTGTCTTCTGCAGTAATTCAACACAGCATACCTCAGTCCCAATCAGTCAGCCACACATCCAAGTGATGTGCGAACACGATCTCTCTATGTTTACGTTTCCACAGTTTCATGTCACTGGAAATTCCCATTGAGATACTTTGTTTGAGGTAAGATGTTATATACTCAACATTATTCACTCGTCCAAAGATCATTTTATCATTATGAATGTATTACTAGCTGGCAAGCTAATGTTATCTTATGCTGTCTCTTAATTTATGTCGACTACCATAATCCAGCTGCTTGTCATGGAAAAAAGCAAAACAAACTAACATATCTAATTTGTTTGATCTAGCATTAACATGATTCAGGTTTGCAAGACTGCTAGTTTCAGCTCCAATAGGCCTACCCTAGCTAGATTGCCGATGACTAGCTTCTCTGGTACTTTACAGGAGTTTGTGAGCAAGCCTTGTGAGTCTTCTGATAAAATCAACCAAGGAAAATGAGACAGTTTACAATCGAAAGCCAAAAACCGGTAAGGGCTTGACAAATTTGGTCATGTTTACACCACCACCTCGTGGCAAGATTGGTAAAGTCATTACATTACATACATCATTACATATATTACATGGTCATTACATACATCAGTCATGTTGTATCTCCATCTCATCTTCAGACAAGCTTGAAAAAGCCAGACGGTGCACAAGCAAATAAAATGACATTGCTGATTTCAAGTTCTGAAATGCCAGCTCAGAAGGCTCTGTGTGACAAAGACTCAGAGGGACCATCACCAAAATGCCTGTGTTCATCTGTGAATGGGCCTCTCCACGACAAGACAACGTGTGTGTGGTGCATGCAAGGTGAGGACACGAGGCACCCAAATAGGGTGCAAAGCAGGCTGTTCAGAATAAACACACATTCAGCATGGCGCGCCTTCAAGCGCCACAGTCCTTATAGAAGATGAACAGTTGAGGGACTGTCTCACAGAGCTCATTGAGTCAACATCAGCACTGTCAGATCTTTTTGCAAACGGCATCATTTACCACCATGTCTGTTGGATGAAGCACATCAACCATACACATTTCAAGCCAGATGAGGCAATGCATCTGGACAGAGGCTCTAATCCATAAACTAGACTAGCAAAGATTCTTGAGCATGAAGAGCTATCAGAGGACATCAAGGAGAATCTCAAGCGCAATGCACTCACTGAAACTCAGGAGGCTCTACAGAAAACTCACAAGGATCTTGTGGAGGATGTATAAGTGTAATGTATGTAAAAACCTGGCACAGACATGGGGGACTTTTGGATCTCTTTTCTGGAAATGACCGACCGACTTGTACAATGTCTTCATGCATGTCATGCAATAAATGATACAGAATACCTACTGTCAACATGCAACATGCTGCCTGGACTGATGGCATACAACAACCATGATTATGGAAGGTGGTTGCCAGATTATTGGGCAATTAGGCTCTCTTCGCTGTCAGATGAGAAAAAGGCATTCGTCAACATTCACTTCACCCAGCCAATGACAGGGCAACCTTACTGCTGTCAGCCACTCGACCTTTGGATAAAAACAACTATGAATCTGAACTGGAAGCTAAAGCAACATGTTCTCAACAACAAGAAAGGCAAACAATGTTGCTAGGGTGAAGTCTACTGTGAAGCGGAGCCTCAAGTGCCAGCGCCGCCATAGGAAGCATGTTGAACGCCAGCCAGCAAGGATGAAGAAGGATGAGCAGGCAGTTCAGCACCTGCTGGCATTCATGAAGGATTTTGAAGCAGAGCCCTTTGACATCTCCTCACCTACACTAAGGTCACTACAGTCTGGCCTGGTCGCCTCACCAGTCTCACTCTACAATGTGGATGGGTCAATGCGCAAGACTGTGAAGAGCAAGTTGTTAGATATCTTCAAGCTAGTAAGTGAAAAAACAAGAGGCCACATTAGCTTTGTGGACATGAGGCTGATCTGGCGGCTTGCCACCCCCACACCAGAAGACCGTGATTCTCGGAAGCGGGACGTGTCAGGGTACCACTGGGGTGACTACTTGGATAAAATCTGTGCCATGATCTTTTCACGCCATGCCAACGCATACCTCATCATCCTTGTCAGTGACATATATGACCTTCCTTTCAGCAGGATGGTGAGCACAATCGTCGGGCAGCAAAACATCCAAAAGGCCCAAACGTTTTTCCCAAGTCCGAAGATACGTTCCCACTGAGTTCAACCAACTCATGGTTAATTCCGGAAACAAGGTCAGACTACAGAAACTTGTAAAGCAACAGGTGAAAAGACAAGCGGTCAGGTGCAGGGGGACATCATCTACTGTGAGGGAGAAACGTCAACCAACCTGAGCACTGGTGTGGCCAATGGGGACAATGTCTTCAGACATCCAGAATACAGATACAAACAGATACAATGCTGCTCTCTGCCTATGCAAAGGTGAGAGCCAGTAAGTACACTGGTCCTGTTGTTCTAGAATGCGGGGACACAGATGTGTATGTCAAAGCAGCTTACGTCACGCAGCAAGTCAGAGGTGATCTGCTGATTAAACCCAAGCATGCGTTAATCGACTGCCGTGCCATGCTCATGGAACAGGTTGCAGATATCATCATACCTCTCCATGTGATCACTGGCAGTGACCACACCTCAGGGTTCTATAGAGAGTTGGTAGAAGATGAAGATCAACCCTGAGGCAAGAGAGCTCCTGGGACGAGTGGCAGGAGTCTGGAATTAAAACATGAAGTCAGAGCGGATATGAAGGCATTTGTCCTCGCCATCATTTATGCTGGGAGTGCAGATGTGAGCCGTGGGCAGGCCAGAGTTTCCAAATGGCACAAACTGAAGAATAATAAGTGTACAATCCGTCTCCCACCTGATGATGATGACTCTTTGAATCTTCATATGGAAAGGACAAACTACCTTACATGTTGTCAGCTCCATTACAACCTACATCCCTCTCCCATTGTTCATGGCTGGGAACTAGTGAACGGAAAGTGTCGACCATTGCGCCATGCCCTGCCCCCCCTTGCATCAGCAGCTCACACCTCGTGACGGCTCAGATGAGAGAAGCAGTGATGACGAGAGGAGTCAGTGTGGAGACTCAAGAGATTCAGATGGAGAGTCTTTTAGTTAATTCAATAAATAAATCCAAAATGTTACTGTTATGTTGACAGAAACAACTTCTAGCTAAAGAATCTTCTCCGTCTCCCCCCTTTCATTGGTTCCACCCCAGACATCTGATGACCTACATGTTGGAATTGTACTGTCCAATGCCCAATGCCCGCAGATTCAGGGTGTTTTGCCAATATGGTATTTTATTTTCTATTGCTTAGGTGTCTTCAGCATCATGTTGTGTGGTTCTGTTCTGTTCTGTTGAACTTAGATGTTTTTTTTTCTTATGTGAAAGCTGAGCCATTCACATTATTAGTTTGTAATTATTATTTAATTTAGTATTCAGGAGAGATTGCCTGTACACAGTACTAGTACTGATGATTTTATTTCTGATATGAATTCTGAGGCATTTACATAATAACATTTTGTAGGCAACTTCGCTGTGAGGTTCCACTTTAACTTTTGACCAAACAGGTGCCTTTGGAGTCTATTTTGCTGCATTTTTGTAGTCCTGGTAATCTTTTATTTGCCATGTTGGTGAGATTATTTACCGGACCATTTGTTTGTGTTTTTGTTCTTTTAATTAATGTTTTTTTTTCCAGTAATAACTTAATATTTAAAATCAGGAAAATCGCAACTTTGCAACAACTTTCATTTCCTCTTGCACTGTAATCACAACAAAAACCTAAAAAACACACTTCATTGCAATTTTTTAGAAAAAGCTCATGCAACATCAGGCAACACAAGGCCAGCGAAAGCCTGGAGGGACTCATTTATTTATTTCGTTTAGTGTGCTATAATCGCAATGATTGATAATTGTACCATGCATTAGGGGGAAAAGTGCTGTCAATGCACTTGTGGAAAGAGAGAGGCTACTTGGAAAGCTTCTCACTTCTTTGACTTTGGCTGAGTTTGAATATATAAATTAAGCGTGATTTGTTTTGTATGTGTACTCATGTTCTCCTTTTCTGTGTAGGTTATAGCATATATTAGCCTATATAGCCTATAAAATACAAACTGAGTGAAACATTATGTTTCACAAGGGTCAACAAAAGATTAAATAATAGCTTTGCACTGTAAGTTATGAGCACCATGCAGTATTAATACGGTCATGTCTTTGGGTCATTTATTTAGGAATTGAACTTTGGCCAGTTTTCTATTTGTTCTTTACTACTATTTTACATTAACGTATATGGCCAGTCCTGTTCACCCCCCCCCCCCCCAAAAAAAAGGTCGGTGACGTGTTATAAACTACGTGGATGCACACAACCAATTAAGTCACAGAGTGAGCCAGTCTATTGGGCGGATGAATACTAACCCCTCCAGGTGTAAACGGGCCTTATGACGAGTCCGTTCCAAGTAATTGTCGAAGAACGCCTAACTTTCGTCGCTCATCATTCGACAAAGTAAGTCCATATATTTTTCAAATATGAGCAAACCAGCATCGTTAGACAGAAGAGAGATAGGTAAAACGTTACATTTGTAGTCAGCCGTTTTGACATTTGTGTTTGTACATGAGTCTGCTACCCAGTAATATTGAGTTACGTTGTGTGGGTAACGCATGTGGCCTACAAGTTTGCCACGTGTCTGTTCCGACACACCAGTGGCGTCGTTCATTAAATGCTGCGACTGGTCCTTTGCACGTTCCCTTTGTGATTTGAAAGAGCTTGGGTGGCACGGACAACCCGAGAACGCACTCCTTCTGCCTTGTTAAGGGAGATGAAACGCGCCTTTCACTTTCAACAGACGAGTGGTGTAGCGAGGGGTGCGCCAGCCATAAGCGTTTACTGACGAGCAACGCGTACTGCCCCACGGCCCGCCATTTTGGAGTCGGTGAGGGACACTAGTCTGCAGAGAGCTCCACCAGGCTCACTGTTCCTGTTCTTTTCTGCGGGGCCACCGGCACTCAAGAGTTACCAGACACTCCCCGTCACTTCAGAGGCCCGTGAGCACTGTGTTTCCTCTTTTAAAACGGATGGCAATAATTATAGGACAATGAATGTAGTCTTCCACCATGGATGCAATTAAGAGGAGTGTTGATTAATGTAATTGAAAGCAATTGAAATGTTTGAAACTTGATCTGGGGCCTTTCTTACTGTATTGGCAGCTATGAAATGTTTCCCCTTTGTACTCTTTGTAAGTCACTTTGGATAAAAGCGTCTGCTAAATGTAATTGTAAATGTAAATGGACCCTCACTGCCTCCAAGTCCCACAACATTAACAATGACCACAGCAAAGGTGACAAAGATACCTGATTGTGATAATCAAACATCAGCTTTGGTGTGATTCAAATGAATGTTGCTTTGTTTGCAAAAAGGGAAAGTCCCCTTCAGCTCCTTCGTTTTAATTATTTTATTGACCTGTAAACACGGTCAAATCTAAAAAAAAAAAAAAAAAAAAAAAAAACGTGACGGGCATACTGCTGTGTCACTTTGCTGTACTTGTGTGCTGGACTGTCCTGTGAGGGGACGTGATGTGGGAGGAGCTTTGTGTTACCAATTGGAAACCTCAGCAGAATACAGCAATGCATGATGGGAAATACGTATACCGTTATATTACTTGCATTTCTAATTCTTTATTTGTTTTGCATCTTTGGGATAGAAATATCAGAATGGTTATTTGTAGTTTGTTAGTCAAGTTGTCGTGTTGTCATTAAAATGTAAGCACCATGATGTAGACTCTTATGTGGGAGAATCACTCCAGCATGTGAGCCATGTACAACTCATACTTACCTGGCAGGGGAGACACCATGATCAAGAAGGTGGTTCACCCAGGGCGAGGCTCAGCCATTGCACTCCGGTTGTGCTGACCCCTGCGAATTCCCCAAATGTGGGAATCTCGACTGCATAATTTCTGGTAGTGGGGGACTGCGTTCGCGCTCTCCCCTGATAATGCTGTGGCAAAGTAAATGCTGGTGGGAAGGGTCTGGATATTAACAGGTGTCATTAGGGCAGTTTGTTCTGTGTTGTAATCGTTAGGTAATGATTTTGTTAGTTAGCAGCATGGTGTTCACATTGTAGACATTGCACGTTAAGCATATCTAATTAGGACAAGATCATGGTTGAGCTTCTCAACATACATCTACGTTCGTTCCATAGTTTAATGTTTATTTGTTGACCATTGCCAGTCCTGTGTCAAAGCAGTTTTTTATTACCATGGATGTATTATCAGTTATTACACACACATTGGGAGCGTAATGTGCCGTTGACAATACATGTGTGATGTTTAAAAATCACTAAAATAACAAGCTTTTCAATGAGGTAGCATTTAATGCATTTAATTTGTTGAAAGTTTCTTGGGAGAGATTGTTTGTGTATAGTTGACATCTTGCTTATGTATTAACTCAATCGTCCTGCAGTCGGCAGCAATGCATTTTGATGGTATTTATTGATGCAAAATCCCAGAGGATTTCAGCAAAACATGATACAACAAAGATGGAACAAATTGTTTGGTTGAATTGTATGTTAGGGATGCAGATATCGCAATAGTGATTGTAGTTGGTAGCCAATGCATTTGTTGTTGTGGCATAATAGTCAGCAAAATGTGACAACCATGATGTAGACTCTTATGTGGGCGAATCACTCCAGCATGTGAGCCGTGTACAACTCATACTTACCTGGCAGGGGAGATACCATGATCAAGAAGGTGGTTCACCCAGGGCGAGGCTCAGCCATTGCACTCCGGTTGTGCTGACCCCTGCGAATTCCCCAAATGTGGGAATCTCGACTGCATAATTTCTGGTAGTGGGGGACTGCGTTCGCGCTCTCCCCTGATAATGCTGTGGCAAAGTAAATGCTGATGGGAAGGGTCTGGATATTAAGAAGTGTCATTAGGGCAGTTTGTTCTGTGTTGTAATCGTTAGGTAATGATTTTGTTAGTTAGCAGCATGGTGTTTACATTGTAGACATTGCACGTTAAGCATATCTAATTAGGACAAGATCGTGGTTGAGCTTCTCAACATCTACATCTACGTTCGTTCCATAGTTTAATGTTTATTTGTTGACCATTGCCAGTCCTGTGTCAAAGCAGTTTTTTATTACCATGGATGTATTATCAGTTATTACACACACATTGGGAGCGTAATGTGGCGTTGACAATACATGTTTGATGTTTAAAAATCACTAAAAAAACAAGCTTTTCAATGAGGTAGCATTTAATGCATTTAATTTGTTGAAAGTTTCTTGGTAGAGATTGTTTGTGTATAGTTGACATCTTGCTTATGTATTAACTCAAACGTCCTGCAGTCGGCAGCAATGCATTTTGATGGTATTTATTGATGCAAAATCCCAGAGGATTTCAGCAAAACATGATACAACAAAGATGGAACAAATTGTTTGGTTGAATTGTATGTTAGGGATGCAGATATCACAATAGTGATTGTAGTTGGTAGCCAATGCATTTGTTGTTGTGGCATAATAGTCAGCAAAATGTGACAACCATGATGTAGACTCTTATGTGGGCGAATCACTCCAGCATGTGAGCCGTGTACAACTCATACTTACCTGGCAGGGGAGATACCATGATCAAGAAGGTGGTTCACCCAGGGCGAGGCTCAGCCATTGCACTCCGGTTGTGCTGACCCCTGCGAATTCCCCAAATGTGGGAATCTCGACTGCATAATTTCTGGTAGTGGGGGACTGCGTTCGCGCTCTCCCCTGATAATGTTGTGGCAAAGTAAATGCTGGTGGGAAGGGTCTGGATATTAAGAAGTGTCATTAGGGCAGTTTGTTCTGTGTTGTAATCGTTAGGTAATGATTTTGTTAGTTAGCAGCATGGTGTTCACATTATAGATATTGCACGTTAAGCATACCCAATTAGGACAAGATCGTGGTTGAGCTTCTCAACATACATCTACGTTCGTTCCATAGTTTAATGTTTATTTGTTGACCATTGCCAGTCCTGTGTCAAAGCAGTTTTTATTACCATGGATGTATTATCAGTTATTACACACACATTGGGAGCGTAATGTGGCGTTGACAATACATGTGTGATGTTTAAAAATCACTAAAATAACAAGCACATCAGCTGAGGTAGCATTTAATGCATTTAATTTGTTGAAAGTTTCTTGGGAGAGATTGTTTGTGTATAGTTGACATCTTGCTTTTGTATTAACTCAATCGTCCTGCAGTCGGCAGCAATGCATTTTGATGGTATTTATTGATGCAAAATCCCAGAGGATTTCAGCAAAACATGATACAACAAAGATGGAACAAATTGTTTGGTTGAATTGTATGTTAGGGATGCAGATATCACAATAGTGATTGTAGTTGGTAGCCAATGCATTTGTTGTTGTTGCATAATAGTCAGCAAAATGTGACAACCATGATGTAGACTCTTATGTGGGCGAATCACTCCAGCATGTGAGCCGTGTACAACTCATACTTACCTGGCAGGGGAGATACCATGATCAAGAAGGTGGTTCACCCAGGGCGAGGCTCAGCCATTGCACTCCGGTTGTGCTGACCCCTGCGAATTCCCCAAATGTGGGAATCTCGACTGCATAATTTCTGGTAGTGGGGGACTGCGTTCGCGCTCTCCCCTGATAATGCTGTGGCAAAGTAAATGCTGGTGGGAAGGGTCTGGATATTAAGAAGTGTCATTAGGGCAGTTTGTTCTGTGTTGTAATCGTTAGGTAATGATTTTGTTAGTTAGCAGCATGGTGTTCACATTGTAGACATTGCACGTTAAGCATATCTAATTAGGACAAGATCATGGTTGAGCTTCTCAACATACATCTACGTTCGTTCCATAGTTTAATGTTTATTTGTTGACCATTGCCAGTCCTGTGTCAAAGCAGTTTTTTATTACCATGGATGTATTATCAGTTATTACACACACATTGGGAGCGTAATGTGGCGTTGACAATACATGTGTGATGTTTAAAAATCACTAAAATAACAAGCACATCAGCTGAGGTAGCATTTAATGCATTTAATTTGTTGAAAGTTTCTTGGGAGAGATTGTTTGTGTATAGTTGACATCTTGCTTATGTATTAACTCAATCGTCCTGCAGTCGGCAGCAATGCATTTTGATGGTATTTATTGATGCAAAATCCCAGAGGATTTCAGCAAAACATGATACAACAAAGATGGAACAAATTGTTTGGTTGAATTGTATGTTAGGGATGCAGATATCACAATAGTGATTGTAGTTGGTAGCCAAGGCATTTGTTGTTGTGGCATAATAGTCAGCAAAATGTGACCACCATGATGTAGACTCTTATGTGGGAGAATCACTGCAGCATGTGAGCCGTGTACAACTCATACTTACCTGGCAGGGGAGATACCATGATCAAGAATGTGGTTCACCCAGGTCGAGGCTCAGCCATTGCACTCCGGTTGTGCTGACCCCTGCGAATTCCCCAAATGTGGGAATCTCGACTGCATAATTTCTGGTAGTGGGGGACTGCGTTCGTGCTCTCCCCTGATAATGCTGTGGCAAAGTAAATGCTGATGGGAAGGGTCTGGATATTAAGAAGTGTCATTAGGGCAGTTTGTTCTGTGTTGTAATCGTTAGGTAATGATTTTGTTAGTTAGCAGCATGGTGTTTACATTGTAGACATTGCACGTTAAGCATATCTAATTAGGACAAGATCGTGGTTGAGCTTCTCAACATCTACATCTACGTTCGTTCCATAGTTTAATGTTTATTTGTTGACCATTGCCAGTCCTGTGTCAAAGCAGTTTTTTATTACCATGGATGTATTATCAGTTATTACACACACATTGGGAGCGTAATGTGGCGTTGACAATACATGTTTGATGTTTAAAAATCACTAAAAAAACAAGCTTTTCAATGAGGTAGCATTTAATGCATTTAATTTGTTGAAAGTTTCTTGGGAGAGATTGTTTGTGTATAGTTGACATCTTGCTTATGTATTAACTCAAACGTCCTGCAGTCGGCAGCAATGCATTTTGATGGTATTTATTGATGCAAAATCCCAGAGGATTTCAGCAAAACATGATACAACAAAGATGGAACAAATTGTTTGGTTGAATTGTATGTTAGGGATGCAGATATCACAATAGTGATTGTAGTTGGTAGCCAATGCATTTGTTGTTGTTGCATAATAGTCAGCAAAATGTGACAACCATGATGTAGACTCTTATGTGGGCGAATCACTCCAGCATGTGAGCCGTGTACAACTCATACTTACCTGGCAGGGGAGATACCATGATCAAGAAGGTGGTTCACCCAGGGCGAGGCTCAGCCATTGCACTCCGGTTGTGCTGACCCCTGCGAATTCCCCAAATGTGGGAATCTCGACTGCATAATTTCTGGTAGTGGGGGACTGCGTTCGCGCTCTCCCCTGATAATGCTGTGGCAAAGTAAATGCTGGTGGGAAGGGTCTGGATATTAAGAAGTGTCATTAGGGCAGTTTGTTCTGTGTTGTAATCGTTAGGTAATGATTTTGTTAGTTAGCAGCATGGTGTTCACATTGTAGACATTGCACGTTAAGCATATCTAATTAGGACAAGATCATGGTTGAGCTTCTCAACATACATCTACGTTCGTTCCATAGTTTAATGTTTATTTGTTGACCATTGCCAGTCCTGTGTCAAAGCAGTTTTTTATTACCATGGATGTATTATCAGTTATTACACACACATTGGGAGCGTAATGTGGCGTTGACAATACATGTGTGATGTTTAAAAATCACTAAAATAACAAGCACATCAGCTGAGGTAGCATTTAATGCATTTAATTTGTTGAAAGTTTCTTGGGAGAGATTGTTTGTGTATAGTTGACATCTTGCTTATGTATTAACTCAATCGTCCTGCAGTCGGCAGCAATGCATTTTGATGGTATTTATTGATGCAAAATCCCAGAGGATTTCAGCAAAACATGATACAACAAAGATGGAACAAATTGTTTGGTTGAATTGTATGTTAGGGATGCAGATATCACAATAGTGATTGTAGTTGGTAGCCAAGGCATTTGTTGTTGTGGCATAATAGTCAGCAAAATGTGACCACCATGATGTAGACTCTTATGTGGGAGAATCACTGCAGCATGTGAGCCGTGTACAACTCATACTTACCTGGCAGGGGAGATACCATGATCAAGAATGTGGTTCACCCAGGTCGAGGCTCAGCCATTGCACTCCGGTTGTGCTGACCCCTGCGAATTCCCCAAATGTGGGAATCTCGACTGCATAATTTCTGGTAGTGGGGGACTGCGTTCGTGCTCTCCCCTGATAATGCTGTGGCAAAGTAAATGCTGATGGGAAGGGTCTGGATATTAAGAAGTGTCATTAGGGCAGTTTGTTCTGTGTTGTAATCGTTAGGTAATGATTTTGTTAGTTAGCAGCATGGTGTTTACATTGTAGACATTGCACGTTAAGCATATCTAATTAGGACAAGATCGTGGTTGAGCTTCTCAACATCTACATCTACGTTCGTTCCATAGTTTAATGTTTATTTGTTGACCATTGCCAGTCCTGTGTCAAAGCAGTTTTTTATTACCATGGATGTATTATCAGTTATTACACACACATTGGGAGCGTAATGTGGCGTTGACAATACATGTTTGATGTTTAAAAATCACTAAAAAAACAAGCTTTTCAATGAGGTAGCATTTAATGCATTTAATTTGTTGAAAGTTTCTTGGGAGAGATTGTTTGTGTATAGTTGACATCTTGCTTATGTATTAACTCAAACGTCCTGCAGTCGGCAGCAATGCATTTTGATGGTATTTATTGATGCAAAATCCCAGAGGATTTCAGCAAAACATGATACAACAAAGATGGAACAAATTGTTTGGTTGAATTGTATGTTAGGGATGCAGATATCACAATAGTGATTGTAGTTGGTAGCCAATGCATTTGTTGTTGTTGCATAATAGTCAGCAAAATGTGACAACCATGATGTAGACTCTTATGTGGGCGAATCACTCCAGCATGTGAGCCGTGTACAACTCATACTTACCTGGCAGGGGAGATACCATGATCAAGAAGGTGGTTCACCCAGGGCGAGGCTCAGCCATTGCACTCCGGTTGTGCTGACCCCTGCGAATTCCCCAAATGTGGGAATCTCGACTGTATAATTTCTGGTAGTGGGGGACTGCGTTCGCGCTCTCCCCTGATAATGTTGTGGCAAATGCTGGTGGGAAGGGTCATTAGGGCAGTTTGTTCTGTGTTGTAATAGTTAGGTAATGATTTTGTTAGTTAGCAGCATGGTGTTCACATTATAAATATTGCACATTAAGCATACCCAATTAGGACAAGATCGTGGTTGAAGTTCTTAACATACATCTACGTTCGTTCCATAGTTTAATGTTTATTTGTTGACCATTGCCAGTCCTGTGTCAAAATAGTATAAGTACCATGGAAGTATTATCAGTTATTACACACACATTGGGAGCGTAATGTGGCGTTGACAATACAGGTGTGATGTTTAAAAATCACTAAAATAACAAGCACATCAGCTTTTCAATGAGGTAGCATTTAATGCATTTAATTTGTAGAAAGTTTCTTGGGAGAGATTGTTTGTGTATAGTTGACATCTTGCTTATGTATTAACTCAATCGTCCTGCAGTCGGCAGCAATGCATTTTGATGGTATTTATTGATGCAAAATCCCAGAGGATTTCAGCAAAACATGATACAACAAAGATGGAACAAATTGTTTGGTTGAATTGTATGTTAGGGTGATGTCACCCTCTGTATTTTGCCTAGGTTGCCTAGGTGACGGTCCAAGATGGCGCCGCCCATGGCTGCCGTAGCGCTACTCTGTGTCGTGTTTTGTTTGTTTTGTACTGTTCCAGTGTCCTGTTGGACTTCTTACACAAAAGAGGAACTACTGCACTTTAAGGATCTAACCCCACCGGACATTTATCCCGAACTACTCACCCGTTCCACGTACATTCTGGATATACTTGTGAGGGGTACTGCGTTTTTCGCCCGTGCGGTTAAGTGGACCAGAAGACAGCGGGGAAGGAGAGCTGGCTCTCTGGCTCGCCTGCGTCGGAGGGGAACGCGTCCACCTCTTCCAGGTATTTTCCTTGCCAACGTGAACTCTATTTTCAATAAAATGGACGAACTCCAGTGTCTAGTAGCTAGGAGCAGGGACTTTCACTCCTCGGCTGTGTTTGCGTTTGTGGAGACCCATCTGTCGCTATCTATACCTGACGGGGCTGTGGAGTTGGAAGGCTTCACTATGTTCCGGGCGGACAGGGTCTTCGAGGCAGTGAACAAGTCGCGTGGAGGTGGATTACTGTTTTTTGTGAACGATCGCTGGTGTTCGGATGTAACAGTGATTCTCCAACACTGTTCCATTAATATAGAATCCCTCTTCATCCTCTGTCGGCCACTATACTCCCCACGCGAGTTCAGCTCATTCATTCTCGGGTGTGTTTACATTCCGCCGGCTGCTGACGTCACCGCAGCAGTAGACACACTGGCTGGGCAGATAACGAGTGCGGAACGCCAGCACCCGAACAGTCTCGCTGTAGTTTTGGGAGACTTCAACAAGGCTAATCTTAGCCGGGCTCTTCCCAAATACAGGCAGCAAGTCACATGCACCACCCGTGGCGAAAACACCCTCGATCACTGCTACTGCACAATCCGTCAGGCATACCATTCGGTCCGACGTGCTGCGCTGGGCAACAGTGACCACGATCTCATTCACCTGATCCCTCGCTATAGGCAGAGATTGAAACTCTCTAAACCTGTAGTGAGTCGGTTCAGAGTGTGGTCCAGTGAAGAACGTGAGAGACTACGTGCCGGGCTGGAGTGGGCAGGCTGCGACCAGGACTTCGAGTGGGCGGGGCCAGAAGCTGGAAACAACCTGGATGAATACACAGATACTGTGTCATCATTCATCGGCTTCTGTGAAGAGGTGTGTGTCCCCCTCCACTTCAGGAAGTCTTATAACAACGACAAGCCCTGGTTCTCAGTTAAACTCAAGGGGCTGAGGCAGGAGAAGGAGGCGGCCAGGCGCAGCGGGGACGGTGATCTGTTCAAGAGGGCCAAGTACAAGTTCGCCAAAGCAGTGAAGGAGGGAAAACATCATTACGCAGAGAGACTGCAGCAACAGCTTTCTGAAGGGAATCCCTCCTCCGTCTGGAAAGGCCTCAAGAAGATCACCAACTACAAACCAAAGCCCCCGCAGGCGCCCGACAGCCTCCCCCTTGCCAACGAGCTCAATGAGTTTTACTGCAGGTTCGAGAAGGAGTTCCCCCCGGCACCCTCCCTCCACACCCCCGGGCCACAACCACCCCTGCACCCCAGTAGGGTCATCAACCCCCCTGCTACTCCTCCCACGCCCCCTCCCCTCACTCCCCTCTCTCCCTCCTCCTCACCTCCCCTCTCTGTCACAGTGAGGGAGGTGAAAAAACTGTTCAAGGGTCAGAATCCCCGGAAGGCGGCCGGTCCGGATTCCGTCTCTTCATCAGCCCTGAAGCATTGCGCCGACCAGCTGGCCCCGGTGTTTACCAACATCTTCAACGCCTCACTGGAGCTGTGTTACATCCCAGCATGCTTCAAGGCCTCAACCATCATCCCCATACCCAAGAAGGCCAAGGTCACAGGCCTAAATGACTACAGACCGGTCGCCCTGACCTCTGTTGTCATGAAGGTGCTGGAGCGCCTTGTCCTGGCCCACCTGAAGTCCATTACGGATCCTGTACTGGACCCCCTGCAGTTCGCATACAGAGCCAACAGATCCACGGACGACGCGGTGAACATGGCTCTGCACTACGTACTGGAACACCTGGACACTGCAGGGAACTACGTCAGGATTCTATTCGTGGACTTCAGCTCGGCCTTCAACACCATCATTCCTCACACCCTGGAGCGCCAGCTATCCCTGCTGCAGGTGCCGGTCTCTACCTGCAAGTGGATTACCGACTTCCTGACCAACAGGTCTCAGCGGGTGAAGCTGGGGAAGAGCATTTCCAGCTCCAGGTCCATCAGCACTGGCTCTCCGCAGGGCTGTGTCCTGTCTCCCGCCCTGTTTTCCCTGTACACCAACAGCTGCACCTCCCTCCAACCGTCGGTCAAGCTCCTGAAGTTTGCAGACGACACCACCCTGGTGGGCCTCATCTCCAAGGGGGACGAGTCTGCATACAGGAGGGAGATCGAGCGGCTACAGAGCTGGTGCAGCTGCAACAACCTGGAGCTCAACGCGCAGAAGACAGTGGAGATGGTGGTGGACTTTAGGAGGAACGCAGCCCCACTCATTCCCATTATGCTGGGTGAAACCCCGGTTGCCTCCGTGGAGTCTTGCCGCTTTCTAGGCCTGACTCTCTCCCGGGACTTGAAGTGGGGGCCGAACATCACGGCCCTTCTGAAAAAGGCCCACACGAGGATGTTCTTCCTTCGGCAGCTTAAAAAATTTAGGCTGCCGAGGAGGATGATGACTCAGTTCTACACCGCCATCATTGAGTCCATCCTCACCCACTCCATCATCACCTGGTTCCCTGCTGCGGTGGTCAAGGACAAGGCCAGGCTGCAGCGGGTGATTCGATCGGCGGAGAAGGTGATCGGCGTTCCCTTGCCCTCCCTCAAGTCCCTACATGACACCAGGGCTCTGAGAAGGGCAAAAAAGATCATGGCCGACCCCTCGCACCCAGGTCACAACCTCTTCACCCCGCTTCCTTCTGGGAGAAGGCTGCGGCTGCCTGGAACTGCTAGGACCCGTCACAGACTCAGTTTTTTCCCCTCAGCCGTCAGGCTGGTAAACGAGTCTGGCTACCAACCCCCCCCCCCCCCCCCCCCCCTTCCCTCCTCCCTGTGATACTGGTCCAGGACTAGTAATCACACTGGACTCAATTATGCACTTGCACTTTACTCTGTATTCTCTGTATCCTATACCTCATCACCCATCACCATGTTCTCTCAAATTGTCCTGTTACTGTCCTGTTTGCACTGTCCTGTCCTGCTGCACTGTATTCGTTGATGCACACATTGGAACGCTGAGTCAAATTCCTATTTTGTTTAGCAAAAATGGCAATAAATTGTTCTGATTAGGGATGCAGATATCACAATAGTGATTGTAGTTGGTAGCCAAGGCATTTGTTGTTGTGGCATAATAGTCAGCAAAATGTGAGCACCATGATGTAGACTCTTATGTGGGAGAATCACTCCAGCATGTGAGCCGTGTACAACTCATACTTACCTGGCAGGGGAGATACCATGATCAAGAAGGTGGTTCACCCAGGGCGAGGCTCAGCCATTGCACTCCGGTTGTGCTGACCCCTGCGAATTCCCCAAATGTGGGAATCTCGACTGCATAATTTCTGGTAGTGGGGGACTGCGTTCGCGCTCTCCCCTGATATTTATGTCAAAAGAAAGTATTATAAATCCCAAACAGTGTGAGAGTCATCGTGGTTGTTCAGAGTTGGCCTGTGTGGGGTTCTTTCATGAATGTATCAAGTGGAATTCGTTGTTACTGTTTAGATTTATGTAAAAGGTTTTGAGGTAATGAAATATAGTGTGGTGTTATGTTTCATGTTTGTTACAAATTAGATAACGTAGAACAGTCTTGCGCAAACGGTGGTAAGCGTAACACCAGTGGTACTTGAGCACTCTCTGGTGGTACGCTGGGGATGTTTTGATTTTCCACATTTTCACTAGCCTGGGAATTCCCATGCTGCTTTGCGCGCGATTTCATTCTCACTGCGAAGACAGTCAGGAAACCACCGCCCTTATTTTCCCCTGAGTTAGGGAACCAATCACAGAACGGGGGGCAGCAATACGATGACGACGTCTATGCACGACACCGAAGCTTGTAGCGTGTTAATCCAACATGGCAGCGAACACAACGTTACCGTTCGATGCAGCTTTAGAAAGTGTATTAAGTAGCTTTTGTAGCAATTAATTTAATTTTAGTAGCTAATTTTTAGTAGCAATTGGCTATGAATCCCGCGCAAAGCAGCATGTGAAGAACCAGACGCCATTTGATAGACATTCGGAGCGCCCAATAAACGGCTCTAGGCATTCGTAAACCACGCCTCAAATACGAGAAAATGCACACCTAGTTCCCAGACCACCATCTCATCGAGATGTGGACGCGTCAGCCAGGCTACATTTTCACTTAAAAAAAAAATCTTTTTTAATCGGAAAAATACAATGCATTATAAATACAACGTTTCAAACGAAATATGTAGCTTGAGATAATTAAAATTCTGTCTTTAAAATTTTTGTTGCAAACGTGCAACAAAGCATGATTAGTAACATGATACAACTTTTAAGTGTGTTTATTTTGCTCTGTATGACACTGAGTAGGTCTATGTGAGAGTGAATGTCTGATTCAGTAAGGTAACAATTCCGGTAACAATAAGTGACCACAATAAGGAATAAACATGTCTCCTGTGTATTTAAAGCTAATTGAGAAGGCATATATGGCTATATTTTAAAATCGGTCATCATGGGGGTACTTGGACAGCTGAATAGTTTCTCAGGTGGTACTCAGTATTGAAAGTTTGAGAACCACTGACGTAGAACATGGCCAGCGTTGAAATTCTGCAGCTTGGGTGAACTCAACTCTGCATAATAAAATAAAAAGGTAAAAACAAGAAAATAACAAGTAAAATAAGTAGCTTTATAAAGTCACTAAGGTATATAAGTGAATAATTACTATTAGAAATCAATCAAATAAAAAGCACACCATCTTTAACAATAAAGAAGCATTTTATGTATTTTATAAAAAATAATAATAAAAATCACTCATAACAAGCACACCATCTTTATCAATAATGTAGCATTTTATGGATTTGATTTATGCAAGTTAATGTGGGCAAGATTGTTGGCTTGCACATTTGACATCTTGCATAATTCCTCAATTGTCCTGCAGAGGGCAGTGGTGTGTCTGAAGGCATTTATTTGTGGAAAGTCCCAGAAGAAGGATGCAGCAGTGCATGATGGGAAACAACTATATCGTTATATTTCTTACATTGCTAATTCTTTTTATATGGTTTATTTGGGATTGAAATATCAGAATGCTGATTGTAGTTTGTTAGCCAATGTGTTGTTGTTGTAGTCATTAAATTGTGAGCACCATGATGTAGACTCTTATGTGGGAGAATCACTCCAGCATGTGAGCCATGTACAACTCATACTTACCTGGCAGGGGAGATACCATGATCAAGAAGGTGGTTCACCCAGGGCGAGGCTCAGCCATTGCACTCCGGTTGTGCTGACCCCTGCGAATTCCCCAAATGTGGGAATCTCGACTGCATAATTTCTGGTAGTGGGGGACTGCGTTCGCGCTCTCCCCTGATAATGCTGTTAAAGAAAATTGATACTGATAGATAGATACTGATACAGCTAGATAGTAGTGATGGGCAGATGAAGCTTTTTTGAAGCATTTTGAAGCTTACCAGCCAAGTGGTTTGCAAATAGGTTCATTTCTCGACGATTCATGTGCACACAAACCCCCCTGCTGGTCAAAATGTGCTACAGGCGTAATTCATGCTATGAATGAGAATTACATTCACCTTCATATATATTGCATTTATGGTTCATGTATTGATCCAAATAAATAAAATGTATATTTGCGTGTGTACTCATGTGTAACATGAAAATAAGTGGAATTATGTAAACAGTGTTTAAATATGTAATTGTCATCAATGTTGGATAAGACATAACAAACATGACATTGCCAGGACAATTGTTGTTTTAAAGTGCTACTGTGTTTTAACAAGGAAGACTGTGGTGCTTATGGATGAAGAGGATTTGAAGATCATTGTTCTTGTGAAAATTGAAGATGTGCTTGTGCAACTGATGGATTCTTTATCGGTTTTTATTTAAGAACAATATTTGTTCTACTGTGCTTGGATTAAGACGATTCCTTTTTTTAGAAATTACTTCTCCTGCTTTTGAGAACAATCTCTCGCAAGGAACAGATGAGGCTGGGGTGCACAAGTACATAATTGCCAGCTTGTACAAGTTAGGGTAAATGCACTTCTGCCTCTCCCAATAAATAAGTGGGTCATCGGTCCTCCCAATATTTGGCTCCGACAGATAGCGCTGAACTTCCACTGTGGCATCAGCCGTAACATTGGCGTCTAGATGACTCCACAGCTTGTTTCCTGAAAAGCATAAACAGATAATGTAAGTGAGGGTCATAACTCATCAAAATTGACTTAACTAAAGGAGAAAAATATATTACCAGGTCTTTCAACTACATTAGAAGTTGATGTTGAAGCCTCTGCAGATGGTTGTTGATGGCTGGTTTCCCTTATGCCATTGGCACACTCAGATGTGAGTCGTCGTACTGCTTCATCAGCCTTTGAGGGACTAAAGAAACCTATTGTTTTGAATCTTGGATCAAGTAATGTAGGAATTGAGGCAATGCTGGAGCTCTGTATAGTGTGTAACTTTTCCCTGAGCAGCTTGATGAGGTGCTCTCCCAGCTCTCTAGCCAGTGGATAACTGCTCCTCATTGTCTCCTCTTGGAGCATCTTCTCTATCATTTTTAGCAGTGGAATGACCTTTGAGCCAGACACTCTTCTCTCTTCAGAAAGCTTCACAGTGGCTTCGTGGAATGGAGACAGGATGGCCAGACACCCAATGACATTGGTGTATTCCTCTGATGTCAACGCAGGGATGTCACACACCAAGCCACCCAAAGCTGCCCCCACAGGCTCCCTTTGCTCCACCAGTGTCTGGAGCATTTGGAATGTGCTGTTCCACCTTGTTTCCACCTCCTGGGTGAGCTTTAGCTTAGGCTTTCCCCATTTGCTCCTGAATTAGTGCAAGTTTCTCCTTTAAAATCACAAAAATGATAGTTATTGTGAAAAATGGAGCAATAACAAACAAATAATACATTAACATATGAAAATAATGTCAGTGAACTTACTTTGGCCGTTGTGCTGCTCCGGAAATATCCCACCAGCCTCCTTGCCTTTGTGCGAATAGCAGACAGCACAGGGGTCAAATCAAGAGACTTCTTGACGATGAGGTTTAAAGTGTGAGCCACACAGATGGCATGGCGCAGCCTCAGCGCCTTGCCACAAGCGATCATGTTGGCTGCACCATCAGTGACCAGACATGTGACCTTTGAGAGTATCCCCCATTCCTCCATAAGTGAGGTTTTCACGCTTGCCAAATTCACAGCAGTGTGTTTCTCGGGGAAGTACACTACTCCCAGTACTGTTGACTTGAGACACGTGTTCTCGTCAATGCAATGGCATGATAAAGCCAGGTAGGCATCCATGTTAGTGGATGTCCACATGTCAGATGTCACACAGTTTGGCCTTCTGCTTTTCCTCCTCGTACTTGGCCTTGACCATAGCCTTCACAGCCTAATGGAAAAGACGAAAACAGCGGTTAGTTTTTTATATGTAAAACTACCTTCATACTTTACCAAACACACCTTCCTTGTTGGGATCACATAGGTTGGATCCAATTTTCCCACAAACTCCCTAAATCCTTGATCCTCCACAACGCTGAAAGATAAGATAAGATAAGATAAGATATTTCTTTATTAATCCCCCGTAGGAGAAATTCGCAGAGACCAGCAGTGCAGGGGATAGATGAGCAGTAAAGAGCCTGGCTAAATTCTATACACAATAAAAAAACAATAGATTAGATTAAATACGCGCTCTTAAGTCAGGTCGGTGACGAGAGGACCCGTATGCATACTAGTGTCCTAGATAGCAGTTTGTGGTGCAAAATGCAAGATAGATCAAATAGTGCAAGTAGATAAAATAGTGCAAGTATGCGGAAAGTGCAAGGTGCAAGATGTGCAAATTTATACAGGTATTCCAGGTACAATATATGAATGGTCCTGGAATAACAACGGCTGGGTCACAGTCCAAGGTGTGTGGTGTGGTGTATGTGAATGAAAGTTCAGTCCATTCCATTTGTCTGGTGGTGTTGGAGCTTCCTGAGCCTGATGGTTGGTGGGATGAAGGAGCACCCAAGCACTTTGAGGCACTTGGCTGAGTGAGCATGTGGCTGAACGTGTTCCTGAGTTGCTTCAGTTGCTTCAGTTCAGCACAGTGAGGCTGAGAGGGTAGGTCCGGGTCGCCAGCAGCATTCCCCTCGTCTTCCTCACTGTCGCCGCCTCCACACCGTCCAGCTTCATCCCCACTGCAGGGCTCGCCTTCCTCCCCGGCTTGTACAGCTTCCTGGCACCACCGCTCCCAAAGCTTCCTCCCCAGCACACGGCAGTGAAGAGGTGACACTGGCCACCGCAGACTGGTAGACCATCCGTGGAAGCCTGGTGCACACAATGAAAGATGACAGATGGGCAGTGGTTATTAGTGAGATGAACAGACATAAGATGAGAATGGCTAGAAAACAGTCTGGGGTGTGTGGTGTGTTATACAAATCCATTATCTGGTGGTGCTGGCGCTTCCGAGACGTTGGGAGCGGGTGGTTGAGGTATTGTAGAGCCTGATAGCTGATGGGATGAAAGAGCCCCCCAAGCGCTTTGAAGCACGTGGCTGAGTGAGCCTATGGCTGAACGTGCTCCTGAGTTGCCTCAGCTCGGCGTAGAGAGGGTGAGAGGGGTTGTCCAGGATCGCCTGCAGCTTTCCCCTCATCCTCCTCTCTGTCACCGCCTCCACACAGTCCAGCTTCATCCCCACCACGGAGCTCGCCTTCCTCACCAGCTTGTTTAGCTTACTTGCCCCACCACACCCGATGCCTCCTCCCCAGCACACGACGGCGAAGAAGGTGACACTGGCTACCACAGACTGGTAGAACATCCTTAGCAGCCTAGTGCACACATTGAAGGATCTGAGCCTCCTCAGGAAGAACAGCCTGCTCTGTCCCTTCCTGTAGAGGGCCTCGGTATTATCAGACCAGTCCAGTTTGTTGTTTAGGTGCACCCCAAGGAACTTGCAGGTGTCCACCATCTCCACCTCTTCCCCCTTTATGGAAACCGGTAATGGGGGACACTTCCTGCGTCTAAAGTCCACCACCAGCTCCTTGGTTTTCCCTGTGTTGAGCTGGAGGTGGTTCCCGTCACACCATCCCACAAAGTTCCTCACCAGTTCCCTGTACTCCTCCTCCTCGTTGTCTGTGATGCATCCAACAATGGAGGAGTCGTCCGAGAACTTCTGCAGGTGGCATGTTCGGGAGTTATAGCAGAAATCTGAGGTGTAGAGGGTGAACAGGAATGGTGAAAGTACAGTTCCCTGGGGTGTGCCGGTGTTGCTAGTCACCATGTCTGACAAGCAGTGTCGCAGCCTGACATACTGCGGTCTGTCCGTGAGGTAGTCCGTAATCCATGCCACCATGTCAGGATCGACCTGCATCACCAGGAGCTTCTCAGCCAGCCGGTCTGGCTGGACGGTGTCAAAAGCACTGGAGAAGTCGAAGAACATGATTCTCACCATGCTCTGTGGCCTCTCCAGGTGTGTGTAAGCTCTGTGAAGCAGGTAGATGATGGCATCCTCCACGCCGATGTGGGTCTGGTACGCAAACTGCAATGGGTCCAGGCAGTCACGCACCCTGGGCTTGAGATGGTCCAGAACCAATCTCTCAAAGGTCTTCATGACGTGTGACGTCAGTGCCACAGGTCTGAAGTCCCCTGGAGCGTTGGGACGACCCTTCTTCGGCACAGGGACTACGCAGGAAGTCTTCCATAGAGTTGGCACCTTTTTCAGCCTCAGGGAGAGGCCGAAGAGGTGTGTGAACACTCCTGCCAGCTGCTCCGCGCAGATCTTGAGCACCCTCGGGCTGATGTCATCGGGTCCTCTGGCCTTGTTAGGCCTGATCCTCGTGAGCTGCCGTCTCACGTGGCTGGTGCTGATGGTTGGGGTTGTTATTTCCGGGGTCACAGGTGTAGTCTGCGGTGTGGCGAGGGGGTGACTGTCCTCTGGGCCGGACATTGGTCCAGCCTCCCTGTGAGTGTGGAACGGGAGAGAGAGGGAGGGTGGTGCAGGGAGGGGAGGTGCAGAAGCTGAAGCTGCCATGCCCGGATCTGGTGGTCCAGCAGGGAGATGAGTAGGGCAGGAGGGGGGAAGGGGAGTTGAGGGTCTGGCCCCCGTTGGTGAGTCAAATCTGTTGAAAAACAGGTTTAACTCATCGGCCCATTCCTTTGTCCCCTCCTGTGATCCTCCGGCAGTTTTCATGCCGGTGATGGTTTTCACCCCTGCCCACACCTCTCGGGAGTTGTTCTGCTGCAGCTTGTCCTCAATCCTGCTTTTATAGCAGGCCTTAGCTCTCCTCAGTTCCCTCCTCAGCTCTCTTTGTATCTCCCTCTGTGTGTCCTCATTGTCTCCTACCATGAAGGCTCTCCTCTTACGGTTCAACAGGACTTTGATGTCCCTGTTGATCCAGGGTTTGCTGTTAGGGAAGCAACGGACCTTCTTGGTGGGGACAACACTCTCCTCACAGAACTTTATATAGTCTGTGACGCACTGAGTGAGACCCTCAATGTCATCACCATAGTCCTCCTGAAACATCCTCCAGTCTGTTGTCCTGTAGCACTCCCTCAGGGCCTCTTCAGCCTCCTCAGACCACTGCTGTACAGTCCTGGTGGTAATGGGCTGTCTCCTAACCTGAGGCTTATATGTAGGAGACAGTAGGATCAAGCAGTGATCTGATTTGCCCAGGGGGGGGAGGGCTGTTGCACTGTATGCTCCCTTAGCATTGGCATACAGTAAGTCCAGGGTCTTATCTCCTCTGGTGCTGCAGGTTACATACTGGGTGAAGTCAGTCAGTGTCTTTGATATATTTACATGATTAAAGTCTCCATTTACTATAATAAGGGCGTTGGGATGTCTAGTCTGCAGGTCTGCGACGGAAGAATGAATGACGTCACAAGCCCGCGCCGCTACGGCCGATGGTGGAGTGTAAACAATAACAACAATGGCGGCCGAAAACTCACGGGGCAGATAGTACGGTCTCAGTCCCACCGCTAACAACTCGACGTCGGGCGTGCACGTGATTACCTTCGTGGTAACATGTCCCGGGTTGCACCATTTGGAATTAACAAAGACGGCAAGTCCGCCACCCGACTTCTTACCGCTCTGTTTGTTCCTGTCCGCCCGAACTAGCGTGAAGCCGGCTAGTTCCACTGAGCAGTCTGGTATGTTCCCGTTCAGCCATGTCTCCGTCAGGCACAACACACTACATTCCCGGTACTCGCGCTGTCCGGTAGTGAGGGCTGATAGTTCGTCCATCTTGTTGGGCAGTGAGCGAACATTACCCATGATAACCGAGGGAAGACGGGGCTTATATCTCCACTTCCTCTCCATCCTCTTGTTCCTCACCATGGCTCCTGCTCTGGTCCCACGCCGCTTTATCCTCAGCTCTTTCGGGATCCCCCTCGGGCACACCGCTGGTAAATCCCGGAGCTGAAGGAGCTCGTTCCGCGAGTAGGCGCCAGTCCATTGTTGTTGTTGTTGTTGTTTAGCGATCGTGGCGATCGCCCTGCACATACTAGTTATTGTTCGACCCGTTTAAGAGCCCTCATATAACCTAAAACTTGTTTCTAAAGCCTAGTGCTACAGTTCTAAAGTACTATATAGATTAAAGTTTTTAAAAAAACTTTAATCTAAGAAAAAAGGAAAAAGATCGGGAGCTGCTGTGTCGGGCTGCCACTCGCTGCGGCGCCGGAACCGGAAGAGGCTGTGTGTCTCCCACAATCATACCAAGGCCTCTTCCAGCTCCTTCTTCCTGGTCACTGGAAGAAAACAACAAGCTTTGTGAATGCTGTATCAGTTCTGTTCATTTCATTACCATTGTGGTTGGTAAATAAATATGGTAACAATGGAAGAGTATGTTACTATAGTAGGATTTAAATTGGACTCACCTTGGCTGGGTGCACCTTCCTTTGCCTGGGTATCTGTATGGAAGGCACGAAAATGCCTCAGCATAGATGAGGTGTTGTTGTTGTATCCCAACTCCTTGGCACACAACAAACACTTGACCTTGGAATGAAATAAAATATATATCAAAATATGGTGAAGAATGATAGGCTAGTATATTGAATCACACACAACAAAACATGTATGACTAAATATGTAACGACTAATAAAAATACAATAGTACCTTGTTTTGGATAAAATAGGCTACCATAATAATCAAGAGTAAATGAGTGAACACATACCTTATTAGCAGAAATAAGGTCAAAGTGTTCCCAAACTGGGGAATGTTTTCGTTTTCTAGCAGGCTCCATGAAAACTGACCTCACACTCACTGAAACTAACTATTACTCACACTGAAACTAACTATAACTCTCACTGACACTCACACTGAAACTAACTATAACTCTCACTGACACTCACACTGAAACTGACTATAACTCACACTGAAACTAACTATAACTCACACTGAAACTAACTATAACTCTCACTGACACTCACACTGAAACTAACTATAACTCACACCAGGCGCGCAGGAAGACATTTTCGGCAGGGGGTGCGGGGCGGGGGAGAGAGACCTCCGTCTCCTTTCAAAAAACAAAAAAAAACACTCGCCCTCCCCTACATGAAGAACAGATGAGCTGACAGTGCGCAGAAACTATATCGCAACAAGCGAGCTCCAAAGACCAGCGATGAAAAAATAATCTAAATATCTGTGTAAATGCGTGCATACAAACTAAAATGTTATTTGCCTAGTGCAGTCAATGTAAATTGTATATTATTAGCAATATATCCATTATCAAATTGTCTGTTAAAAAGAGCTTGATGCGCCAGGATCAGTGGTAGATTACGATGCTTATTTTAAAGACCCACTCCGGACATTGATCGACCCCTGACATTTTCGTTTTATTTAAAAAAGGAGCACATTCAAACATTTTTGACCCAACTAATAAAGAATTGTAAGCTTTTACACAGAAGGTGTTCAAACCTTCTCCATGGTTTCAGGCAAGGGGTTGTTCTTGCCCAAGCCGCATAATCTGCGGCTGGTTTGTACTTCTGCGTAGGGATTGCGGTCATACATACGGGTTACTAGCGAGTTTAAAAAAAAGTTTATAGAAATGAAGGCAAAAGTTATGTGTATATATATGTTGTCGCCAATCAGTCCAACATTTATCAAGGCTGTGTTTACACCGTGGCGGTGTTTACGAGTGGAAACCGGAAAAGCGATCTCCAGTTAATGTAGTTCGGGGTAGAGTACTATAGAGAGACTCTACGTTGGGGTTGCTTTGCCTCGACGCGCGTCTAGGATTTTAGGAGGTTCACGTCAAGGACGTAAAGGGTCCGTAAAGGGTGCGGAACCATATGTCTATGTGCGGAACCCCCCCAGCGTTGCCTCGACGCGGAAGCATAAACGAAGCATACCCAGCCCATATTAACCCAGCCTTCACAGTTGCCTGCGCTGGCGCAGGGGGCGGGTCTTACTTGAAAGTCAGTTTTTGATTGGTTCCACATCTTCATGAGGACAGGAAAAACGGAGTGTTTTTGTGACTTGCGGAGGTTCAGTGACATTTCAAACCAGAAATCCTCATGAATCGTTTTACGACATATTTCGATCGTACGATGTGTTGAAATACATATATATATCACTAGTAGGAAATGTTAAAAGGGTAAAAAAGTCCAATTTTGCCGGAGTGGGTCTTTAAAGCTTCGCCAACAGGGGGTGCTGCAGCACCTGCCGCACCCCCACTTCCCGCGCCACTGACTCACACTGACACTCACACTGAAACTAACTATAACTCACACTGAAACTAACTATAACTCACACTGAAACTAACTATAACTCAGACTGAAACTAACTATAACTCACACTGAAACTAACTATAACTCACTCTGAAACTAACTAACTCACTCTGAAACTAACTATAACTCACTCTGAAACTAACTATAACTCACACTGAAACTAACTATGACTCACACTGATACTCACTGACACTCACACTGATACTCACTGACACTCACTCTGAAACTCACTCTGAAACTCACCGAAACTCACACCGAGACAACAAATGTGCCAGTGAGGCAGGTGGCTCAGTGAAGCTTTATGCGTTTGTGAATCCCGCCCAAATTTCGAGCATCCGACGAAGCTTCGTTTGTCATCAATGACGTCACCGCCCCCAAATGGTACATAACGCGATACACGCTCCACTTAACACTTCCTGGATTACTCGACCCACGCTCCAAAGCATTGGCACCCCACATCCCAACACTAGTAATTACCATGGATGTATTATCAGTTATTACACACACATTGGGAGCGTAATGTGGCATTGACAATACATTTGTGATGTTTAAAAAAACTAAAATAACAAGCACATCAGCTTTTCAATGAGGTAGCATTTAATGCATTTAATTTGTTGAAAGTTTCTTGGGAGAGATTGTTTGTGTATAGTTGACATCTTGCTTATGTATTAACTCAATCGTCCTGCAGTCGGCAGCAATGCATTTTGATGGTATTTATTGATGCAAAATCCCAGAGGATTTCAGCAAAACATGATACAACAAAGATGGAACAAATTGTTTGGTTGAATTGTATGTTAGGGATGCAGATATCACAATAGTGATTGTAGTTGGTAGCCAATGCATTTGTTGTTGTGGCATAATAGTCAGCAAAATGTGACAACCATGATGTAGACTCTTATGTGGGAGAATCACTCCAGCATGTGAGCCGTGTACAACTCATACTTACCTGGCAGGGGAGATACCATGATCAAGAAGGTGGTTCACCCAGGGCGAGGCTCAGCCATTGCACTCCGGTTGTGCTGACCCCTGCGAATTCCCCAAATGTGGGAATCTCATCTGCATAATTTCTGGTAGTGGGGGACTGCGTTCGCGCTCTCCCCTGATAATGCTGTGGCAAAGTAAATGCTGGTGGGAAGGGTCTGGATATTAAGCAGTGTCGTTAGGGCAGTTTGTTCTGTGTTGTAATCGTTAGTTAATAGTGGGGGACTGCGTTCGCGCTCTCCCCTGATATTTATGTCTAAAGAAAATATTATAACCCCAAACAGTGTGAGAGCCATCGTGGTCGTTCAGAGTTGGTCTGTGGTGTGTTCACTGGGTTCTTTCATGAATGTATGAAGTGGAATTCATCGTTACTGTTTAGATTTACTTAAAAGGTTTTGAAATAATGAAATATAGTTTGGTGTTATGTTTCATGTTTGTTACAAATTAGATAACGTAGAACATGGCCAGCAGTGAAATTCTGCAGCTTGGGTGAACTCAACTCTGCATAATAAAATAAAAAGGTAAAAACAAGAAAATAACAATTAAAATAAGTAGTTGAATAAAGTCACTGAGGTATATAAGTGAATAATTACAATTAGAAATCAATCAAATAAAAAGCACACCATCTTTAACAATAAAGAAGCATTTTATGTATTTGATTAAAAATAATAAAAAAAATCACTCAAATAACAAGCACACCATCTTTATCAATAAGGTAGCATTTTATGGATTTGATTTATGCAAGTTATTGTGGGCAAGATTGTTGGCTTGCACATTTGACATCTTGCATAATTCCTCAATTGTCCTGCAGAGGGCAGTGGTGTGCCTTGAAGGCATTTATTTGCGGGAAGTCCCAGAAGAAGGATGCAGCAGTGCATGATGGGAAACAACTATATCGTTATATTTCTTGCATTGCTAATTCTTTTTTATATGGTTTCTTTGTGATTGAAATATCAGAATGCTGATTGTAGTTTGTTACCCAATATGTTGTTGTTGTAGTCATTAAATTGTGAGCACCATGATGTTGACTCTTATGTGGGAGAATCACTCCAGCATGTGAGCCGTGTACAACTCATACTTACCTGGCAGGGGAGATACCATGATCAAGAAGGTGGTTCACCCAGGGCGAGGCTCAGCCATTGCACTCCGGTTGTGCTGACCCCTGCGAATTCCCCAAATGTGGGAATCTCGACTGCATAATTTCTGGTAGTGGGGGACTGCGTTCGCGCTCTCCCCTGATAATGCTGTACAAAAAAATTGATACTACTATTCAGCTAGATAGACTATATGAGATATACATCAATAATTCTGACCAGTATGCAAAATTGATGTCGCTGTTGCTCCGGTTACACCACTCTTTTTTTTTTTTACAGTAGAACATCCCATACTTTAGCAATTAGTCACGAGAGGGTGTGGATTATGGAAAAATAAGGAATGGCTGAGAGGCGTTCCTTATTTTTCCATAATTCACACCGTCGAGTGGCTAATTGCTATTCTAAAACTGTTACCAACGCGGCAATATGAAAAATCATGTAGCAATAAAAACGCTTCCGTTTCACTAATAATTCACTAGATGCGCAACAAAGTAGTTCCCAGATACGAGGAAGTAGTTCCCGGCCAGGTTGCAGAAACAACACGTCGCTTGCAAGCAATCACTTTATTTTTAACAGCCCCTTTCCAAAAGCAGTTTATCGACCATAGTTAATCCACCCAACAAATCGAAGTTAACTTTCCATTCCATAACAAAGCAGAAAAAAGCCGGTTCCGAGTTTCTTTATTGTCGTCGTCGTTGCTATGCGCGGAGTGATGCGGTGAAGCGGTCAGCAGCAGCGTTGGATGGGGACAGGTGTACTTTATCGTCTCATAAAGCACACCTATCAGCCAATCAGAATCAAGCATTGGGACTAACAGTTTTAGAATTGTTATTTGTGTTGGTACTCTCAGTGTTGAGCTTTAGGGCCCGTCCACACGGAGACGATTCTCGAGTGAAACCGCAAATGTCTTTTGCGTTTAGGCCGAGCGTAAAGCAGGATGGTTATTTATCTCCTTTTGGATTGTCTCCACAAATTAACCATTTAATGGGCGGGTAAGAGAAAACGCACCGACCTAACATCACACAACAATATATATTCCAAAATTGATCATTTATAGTCTATCTGATTTTCTAATCAGTGCAAACTAGTTTACACGTTGGGACGCCAGGATCCGAGAGAGGAAGATGTTGGATGATGAATTGACTGCCTGTGTTTGACTTATCGACTGTCGAGTGGTTTAGGTAGTTTCATGTTGTTTGGGATCTGTCACTTCTGCAACATGAAACTGTTTTTCGGTGGATTTCTGTAGCTGAAACAGCGCCACACACAGGCCAGGAATATGTACTACAGCGTTTCTAGAGCTAGATGCGTTTCAGCAACGACTCCGTCGTTACGGAGAAATGTCTGGCCCCCCTGCCGAGACAAATGGAGGGGGGGACAGATTGTTTTTGAAATCTGGCTTCGTGTGGATGGGGCCTTAGACATTAACAGATAAATTCCCCTGCCTGGGGTGACTGTAAATAAGTATAGGCCTAGCTCTTACTTCTCTACATGACCCATTTCTTTGTTTTTCTAGTGCAAAATGTTGACTTGTTTCATAAGTTTTGTGTCATGTGCTTTCATTTGTGTAAATATGCTGCATTTTAACCATGAATTCACCGATCGTCCTTTTGCCCACCTGCCACTTTCAGCTTTGAACAGTTTTTCACCATTATTTTGACCTCCCCTGATGATTCGGCTCCATAAGTTCATACATTGACCTGTATTCAAGATTCAAGATTCAAGTGTCTTTATTGTCAAATGTGCTACATGGAAGGCATATAGAACAGATGAAATTGCAGTCCTCTCAGACCTGCGGTGCAAAATAAACAAATGGACAAACAAAGTAGACAAACAGACATCGTACAGACAAAACATAGAAACACAGAAAGTACAAGAAAAAGTGAGGTAGTGCGTTGAAAAATAGTGCAAGAATATATTTAAAAACAGTAAAAGACATTCTAAAGTGTCATAGTCAGAATTTACAGTTTGTGAGTGGTGGTGGGAAGGTGATGGTCTGAGGTGGGTGCAGGGTTAAGAGTCTGTGGCCGGGGGGCAGAGGAGCGGGGGGGGGGGGGGGGCAGGGGCAGAGCAGGGAGGGAGTTGAGCCTCCGGACAGCCTGGTGAAAGAAGCTGTACTTTAGCCTGCTGGTTCTGGCCCGGAGATTCCCCGACGGCAGAAGACTGAAGATACTGTGGGATGGGTGGGTGGGGTCACCAGCAATCCTGATGGCTTTGCTGGTGAGGCGGGTGGTGTAAATGTCCAAAATGGGGGGGAGAGAGACACCGATGATCCTCTCAGCTGCTCTCACTATGCGCTGCAGTGTCTTGCGGCAGGACACGGTGCAGGCACCGTAACACACAGCGATGCAGCTGGTCAGGAGGCTCTAGATCAGGGCTATTCAATTAATTTGGAATTGAGTAATCACGGTAACAAATAAAGTACAACAACATACTGAAGAGTCAATATATTCTGTTTTGTAGATGCAGAACAACATATGCACATAAATCCACACATGGACTACTACTGTCAGTTATTTACATTTTCATTAATTTAACTGACAAATAACTTCAATTCCAAGTGCACCAACAAAATATGCTTCTAATTATACCACAACATAACAGTGCAAGGCACAACAACATAACAGTGCAAGGAACATTTCAAACTGCTTTCAACAATATCACCTCAACCATTTTAGCCATGCTAACATGAGAAAAAAAATCACTAACAGTCCCTTAGTTGACCTCTCTTTACATTTTTTTTCTTATCTGCCTATATTTGAAAAAAAAATGAGACACATCAATATTCAGTTCAGTTGAGCCATACCATATCAAGAAAAAAATTTAGTGCATATTATGAGGTGAATAACATGTTAATTGCATCATCCTGTTCAAAAATCAATCCTCATTACTTGCTTGACAAACATGACTGTCACCTTGCATGTAGTTTGCCAACATTTGCAATCTAATGAGAGAAATGGCTTTTTTTTTTACTTAGCAAGAGCAGTGAAGTCAGGTGTATATGTGGTCAGGGCAATGCGCAAGCAGTGTTGCAGATGCTGGTCAGTGAGGGATATGCGATTGTGGCTTTTAATGGCATTCATGTGTGAGAATGACGACTCACAAGTGTATGTTGACTTGATGTTGAGCCAAACATTGTTAGAAGAAAAAAGATAGAAAGATACAGCTAGAAAAATACACATCGGAGCATTGAACTAGAGCGCGACATGAATGGTGATTTTTGATTCTGATTCTATTTGTTTTTCCACCATGACTAAGGCCCCATCTACACTAACCCGGGTAAACCCAGAAACGCATAAATATTTATCCGTTAAGCCCTTCCGTCCACATTAGAACAGAGAATTCCGACGCTGAAAACGATGCTTTTCAGAAACGGTCGCTGAGGTGGATGAATGTGAAAACTCCGGGTTCGCGTTGTAGTGTGGTCAGACGGAGGCTTTTAGAAACGATGACGTTCGGTTGCCATGACAATGCCGCAAGCTTGCGCTCGAGACGCACAAACATGGCAGTTGAAATTGAAAGAATTGTCTATCTGAGCAATGACTTATGTATGTAACACCTCTTCGTTACTCCAACGCCGAAGGCGAGCGCTGTACTTGTGCTTAAAGGGATATTCCGCCATTTTTGGAAATAAGCTCATTTTCCACCTTCCCTCGAGCAAAACAATCGATCTTTACCCTTTTCCCGTTCATCCAGCCGTTCTGTGAGTCTGGGGGTACAACTTTTAGCTGTAGCTTAGCATAGATCATTGAATCGGATTAGACCATTAGCATCTCGCCCGCTTAAAAGTGATTACGATTTCCGGAATTTTTCCATTTAAAACTTGTCTCTTCTCAAGTTTGAAAGTGCAATAAGACCAACGGAAAATGAAATGTGGCGATTTTCTAGGCTGATTTTACCCGGAACTATATTCTCTTTCTGGCGTAATAATCAAGGAAAGTTGCAAAGGTACCATGGGCGTAGTGATATGACGCAGCGCCTCAATAGTCCCTGTAGGCTTCTTCCGGCAATACAACCAACGTGATTACCGGGACTATACTTTGAGGCGCGTCATATCACTGCGCCCATGGTACCTTTGCAACTTTCTTTGATTATTACGCCAGAAAGAGAATATAGTTCCGGGTAAAATCAGCCTAGAAAATCGCCACGTTTCATTTTCCGTTGGTTTTATTGCACTTTAAACTTGAGAAGAGACAAGTTTTAAATGGAAAAATTCCGGAAATCGTAGTCACTTTTAAGCGGGCGAGATGCTAATGGTCTAATCCGATTCAATGATCTATGCTAAGCTACAGCTAAAAGTTGTACCCCCAGACTCACAGAACGGCTGGATGAACGGGAAAAGGGTAAAGATCGATTGTTTTGCTCGAGGGAAGGTGGAAAATGAGCTTATTTCCAAAAATGGTGGAATATCCCTTCAAGCGATGGAAAAAAACGCGTATTAACGCTATCAGCTGATCGCGCGCCTGTAATCGAAAAGAGAGGCGTGGTGGGAGTCACGTAACCATGACAATCATTGTTTATCAAAATCATTTCAGTGTGGAACGTGGTTGCAAAACATTCCGTAAACGATATGAAAACGATAGTGTGGACGGAGATCGTTTTCATTGCGAATGTGCGTTTTTATATTTACCTGGGTTAGTGTAGATGGGGCCTTAAACGTGCGCATACCTACTGCACGAGAGAATATACAGCCATGCACTATATGAGACTATCCGTATGTAACAATCCCAGTACACTATAATAACCCTGCGCTCACACTGACGGGCGACCAAGCGTTTTTGTGCTCGGCGATTTTCGCCTGGTGGGCGTTCCGGGGGAGTGTCTGTAGCGATAGTATTGAAACCTGTGTCAGATCGAAAACAATTGATAATATCCAGCCATACCCATGACGTTTTCTGGTTTAACGACATTTATTTCTCGATAGATTTCGAAGCACATACCAGGGTACAGTCACATTCGTTAGATATATCCATAATCCTATCTCTCGCCGACGTGGTCCACCATGTTGGATTATGTTCTAGTTGCACGGCCGCCACGCCTCCTTCGCTCGGATTGGCTTTTGCAAAAAAACACCGCATTTTTTCGCTCATCATTTGCATAGAATAGGACTAGTTTCTATTTTTTGCCCCGCCCTCCTCGCGTTTTGCAGCCCACACGCTTCGCTTTGTCGCCCGTCGCTCACTGCCATTAGAAATGAATGGAAACGCGTCACCAAGCCTCTGTCAAAAAAACGCCAGTGTGAGCGTAGGATAAGGGCCGGTACAAAACTCCTAAGGGGCCGGACTCGGCCCGGGGGCCGCCAATTGAATAACCCGGCTCTAGATGGTGCCTCTGTAGAATGTGTGCATGATAGTGGATGAGGCCCCAGCTCTTTTCAGTTTGCGGAGGAAGTACAGGCGTTGGTGGGCTTTTTTGGCCAGTGATGCGGTGTTGTGGTTCCATGACAGGTCTTCGGAGATGTGCACACCCAGGAACTTGGTGCTGCTCACCCTCTCCACTGTAGCATCATTGATGACCAGTGGAGCATGCTGTGTGTGCATTCTCCTGAAGTCCACAACAATCTCCTTAGTCTTCTCCACATTCAGACGGAGATTGTTGTCCTTGCACCACGTAGCCAGCCTGTTCACCTCACTCCTGTAGATCGTCTCATCGCCGTTGTTGATGAGACCCACCACAGTCGTGTCATCCGCAAACTTGATAAAGATGTTGGAGCTGTATGTTGGTGTGCAGTCGTGGATCAGCAGAGTGAAGAGGAGGGGGCTAAGCACACATCCTTGGGGGGCACCCGTGTTCAGTGTGATGGTGCTGGAGGAGCTGCTGCCGACCCGAACTGTCTGTGGTCTCCCCGTCAGGAAGTCCAACAGCCAGTTGCACAGGGAGGTGTTGAGGACCAGCTGGTCCAGTTTGTGAATGAGCTGCTGGAGGGTGATTGTATTGAAGGCTGAGCTGAAGTCGATGAACAGCATTCTGACATATGAGTCTTTTGTATCCAGGTGGGTGAGGGCAGAGTGGAGGGCAGAGGAGATGGCATCATCGGTCGAACGATTGGACCGATATGCGAACTGGAAAGGGTCCAGGGTGGGGGGGAGGGCAGACTTGATGTGGTGCATGACTAGCCGCTCGAAGCACTTCATGAGGATGGGAGTGAATGCGACTGGGCGGTAGTCATTGTGGCAGGAGGGAGACAACTTTTTCGGCACCGGGATGATGGTGGTGGCTTTGAGGCATGTGGGGACAACAGCCTGGCTCAGCGAGGTGTTGAAGATGTCTGTGAAGACATCTGTGAGCTCCTCAGCACAGTCCCTCAGTACACGACCAGGAATGTTGTCAGGACCGGAGGCTTTCCGCGGGTTCATCCCTTTGAGGGATCACCTCACGCTATCTGGGGATAGCGTCAACACCTGGTCGCTGGGAGAGGGTGGGGTCTTCTGTGCCGGGGTGCTGTTGTCTGCCTCAAAGCGGGCGAAGAAGTCGTTCAGCTCATTCAGCAGAGGGGTGGAGCTGTCGCAGGTCTGCGGAGAGGGCTTGTAGTCCGTTATGGATTGGATCCCTCGCCACAGGTTCCTGGTGTCTCTGCTGTTGCTGAAGCGGTCGGCGATCCTCCTGGAGTACCGTCTCTTGGCCTTCCTGATGCCGCGTGCCAGGTTGGCCCTGGCTGCCTTCAGGCCCACCTCGTCTCCAGCTCTGAAGGCGGTGTTCCGAGCCCTCAGGAGTCTGTAGACTTCGCCTGTAAGCCATGGCTTCTGGTTGGCCCGAATGCGGATGTTCTTGGTGACTGTGACGTCATCAATGCATTTCCGCATGTAGGAAGTGACGGTGTGTACTCCTGGAGGTCTGTAGTGTTGTTGTAGGTGGCTGCCTGTCTGAACATGCTCCAGTCAGTGATGAGGAAGCAGTCCTGGAGTGTCTCTGAAGACCCCTCAGGCCACATGCGTACCTGCTTTGTTGTTGGTCTGATGACTTTGACCAGGGGTCTGTATGCAGGCATGGTGGTGTGGTCTGAGGCTCCTAGGTGGGGCAGGGGGAGGGCTTTTAGGCCCCCCTATGCGTGGTGTAAACGTTGTCCAGGATATTATTTCCACGTGTGGGAAAGTGGATGTGTCCATGGAGTTGTGGAAACACGCTCTTGGGGTTTGCATGATTGAAATCCCCAGCCAGGATGAGGAAAGCATCAGGGTGGGCTGTCTGCTGCTCACTGATGTGCTGGTAGAGTTCATACAATGCCTCGCTCCTGTTGTTGTTGGAGCCAGGGGGGATGTATATTGCTACCAGGAGTATGGCACTAAATTCCCTCGGCAGGTAGAATGGCCGGCATTTAATGACCAAAAACTCCCAGTGTTGAGCAGTGTGTGCAAACCACAGCAGCGTCACGGCACCAGGCATCACTGATGTAAACACTGTATGATTATAAAGGTACTTTTTTTGCCTTTTTGCAGTCTTTTCAAACCACTACCTTAAATGTGATTGACACTTTAAAAAAATTAAAATTATTCTTTCATTGTTAATTTTTAAATGAATTCATTTACTATTCTTAGAATTAGTATTTAACCCTCAAACTGTTTTAGTCGTTCATCATAAATCGTCATAAAAACATCTGCGCACTCAACCAGCTGGATGACTCGGACATTGTGGCCGATCTCAAATGCCTTGAGCACTGCTGCAACCCAGCTCGTTAATGAAAGTGGTAACATAAAAGGATGTATTACTCAAGGATTACCCAAACCTCAAAGGTAAAAGGAAGTTTACAAAGGGAAAGAAAAAAGAAGGCAAACGGATGCTGCTCAAACAAACTAGACAACAGCTGCACATATGTTTTTATTTTTTATATCTACACATCAGCAGGACGCGGTTACCAATTGCACTGTTTTATCTTCATCTACTAATTGCACTGTTCATCTCAATAATGACTACTAGTTATGTCCACCTACCATTTGCACTGTTCATCTCAATGATGACTACCATGTGTGTATATAGGTTTTCATTTTTCATCTGACCTGATTCCAAGAGCTTGCATATAATCTTATCTTAATTTAGCTAAATCTATTTATTTTGAGTGTATATTGTCTATATTCAGTTATTATATTGCACTCCTCTATCCCCTTGTACTGCTGGTCACTGTGCATTTCTCCTAAGGGAGATTAATAAAGGAATATCTCATCTTATCTTAACATTACCAAAAGAGGACTCCAAAAACCGAGCTAACAAATCTGTCACCCAGACTTTTGGTAAAAGTTGACATTAATACAAAAAGGTGAGCCCCTTACTCCTAGTGGTACTAACAAAGAATCAACTTGTGAGTGTGTACACACTAGGCTAAGTCTGGCTCATGTTGAGTCCTTGATTAATCCCCCTTAGGAGAAATTCACATTGACCGTCAACTAGGGATGCACCGATTCTGGGCCGATACCGATACCGATGTTTAAAATAACATTTTGGCCGATGGCCGATGCCGATACCGATGTTTTTCCTTTTGATTTATTCCCTCTTTTGTGCCAAGGAAAAAAAGAAATCTTCGTTATGAAAATTTAATTAAGTTTTAAGGTCTTTCAGCCCTTCATCATACTCTCTTTGAATAAGCACAAATTAAATAAGACAAATCCATTTACCAACCTTTAATGAATGGCCGTTCACATGACAATGGTTTTTGTGTGAAACATAACTATTTGCAAAGCCCTCTAAGACTGCTGTAAAAATGCCCACAAAATGATTTTTGACTTGTTTTAGCTTGTTATACAACTATGATTATTTTCAGTACTTAAATTGCCCAACAAAAATATTTTTGTGAAACATGTAAAAGCAATTGGAAAATAAATCAAATATAAATAGGGCTATATTTCACTTCTTGTGTTTTTCATACAGTATACAACAACATTCTTGTGTTTCTGACCTCACAGTAGGCTAGAACATGAGTCTGAACATGGGCATCTTTACAAAACAAAAACTGGCCTCAGGAAAGCCTCATCTTCTTAACATTAATGATACATAAATCACCTCATCCACTTCTTAGTAAGATGCATGTTTTTCTTTACAAAGATAAGCGTCTCTGCCTTGTTACAGCTCAGTCTATTTCTCTTCTCATCCAAGATATGAGACGCAGAGCTGAACAGCCGCTCACTATCTATGCTGGTGAATGGAGCGTAAAGGTATTTGCGTGCCATTTGTGCCAGTTCTGGAAAACGGAGGTGATTATTTCTCCAATACCCGAGTGCAGTCTCACCTCTGGGTATGGGGGTCTCTGCCAAGAAAACATCCAGTTGTTGCGATGCAGTTGTTCTTGGCCTTTCAGGTCCGTTTTCCTCTAGAATCTCCTCAAACATGTCATGCGGGGAGGGCCGTGCTCCCTCCGGTCGTGGCCTCTTGCGTTGTGGGTGATCAGCGCGCTCTCTCCCGTGCGTCTCATCCTCAGCACTGGCATCAGGCATCAGTTCTGCGTCAAGTATTGCTCGTGCGCGTTGTCTAACATCCTCATCGAAGTAGCGATCCTTGTATCTGGGATCCAGTGAGGTTGCAATACAGAACATGGGATCAGACTCGATTTGATCGAAGCGTTTGTTTACAGCCTCCAATAGTACAGTCTTGGTTGTTTTAACACCATAGTCTGTGTCAGCCTCCTTGCTCAAAAGACGTCTCAGGGCTCTCACAGAGGGGATGACATCAGCAGCGGACGCCTCTGATGAGCTGATTTCTCTTGTCAGTTGTTCAAACGGGGAGAGAAGTGTTATAAAGTTTTCAATTAACTGCCACTGCAGGGTTCCCGCGAGGTCTTAAAAACATGAAAAAGTCTTAAATTTTGTATTCAGAAATTAAGGCCTTGAAAAGGTATTGAATTTTGTTCACAGGTCTTAAATTTCATTAACAGGTCCTAAATTTAATTTTTTATTTGATACTTATTGTTCGTTGTTACAACGTACACCCAAACGTCGCATCTTAGCAGGCTAGGCTACATCCAAAATATCTGGCAACCTGTACAGATTCATTGGCTGAGACGCTGACACCCCCTAGCTACATTGTACTGTCTTTGCTCAGAGTGCGCGCGAGGTGAAATCAACTCAGTCACAATCACCCACGGAAAAGGGAAAACGTCGTTATCACGTATACTGTGCGGGTCAACACCAACACTGCAGGCAGAAGTGATATGGACTCTAAAGAGTAAGTAGCTACAGCTAACATTTCTGAAGAATACTTAATCAAAATGTAACCTAAGGGTAAAACAGAGATCCAAGCGGCGAAATGTCTTCACAGACAAATCTAAGTCCAGTTGCGTTCGATTCAATTGTTGGCCGGATTAAACATGACCTGGATGAATGAGAACATCCATAGACGTATAGGCAGAGCATACCCGTGCTACAGTGCTCTGCACTAGGCTACTTTATAAAATGGTAAAAAGGGCTGTACCATTATTCTCATGTTAGCATGGGGGGGGGGGGAAATAGATGCGCTACTGCCATTTAGAGGACATCGTTTTTGTCCATATTGAGTGAGTGAGTCATCACGATTTCTTAGTTGCTTTGGTGGATTTCCTAGATCAGAATTGAGATTCTTAAAACAACTGAGCTGAACAAGTTATTTGCAATTTGTCTAGTATAGTTTTGTTAGTAACTTTTCACAAAGTCTGGAAACAAACTGCATGGAAAACAGAACTGTGAAATAATGAATAGGCTTTCTATACATCTATACATATCTTACAGAGTATTAGCCTTTTACTGTTAAGATTGACAAAATGTAAAACAAATAAAAAAAAAGCTGTTGCCTTTTCATATGAAAATGCTTATAGTGTAAACTGTTATATCAGCAACTTGTTCAATCCAATAATCCCCCACCCCAAAGCATGAAACAAAAAAAGTGGTTACAGGGCACTGTGATATTGTATGACAGAATACATTATATAATGCATAGGTGTTTGAATTTTGCATATGAATATGCAAATGTATTACATTCAATAATAATTATTATATTCAAATACGTCAATTTGAATATGCATACCAGGGAAGGTGCGACGTTGGTCTTAAATTTCATTTAAAGTGGTCTTAAAAAGTCTTAAATTTAAGATTAAAAATCCTGGGGGAACCCTGCACTGGTGCGCACCGAGGGTGGCGGGAAGCTCGAAGTCTGCAGCATATGTAGCAAGAGCGTGCTTTTGTTCAAGCAGGCTCTCCAGAAGGTACTATTCCAGCGCGTGCATACATCCTGCTGTAGCCTTTTTGGTTTCATTCCCATCTGGATCTGCACAGCCTGCAGTCGTGAATAGGCGAGAGGTGAGTGTTTAAAGTGGCCGACAATTTTTCGGCCTATTGCCACCACATCCGAGATGCTGCGCTGGCTGAAAACACCGTCATGGACAGCCAGTTGCAGAGTGTGTGCCTTGCAGCCAAAACTGGCCAAACCACTGTCCGTCATAGCTTTTGTCATATTCCTGGCGTTATCTCTCACAACAGCATGCACTTTTGTTTTGTCAACAATTTTCCATGTCTGAAACATTTTCTCAAATGCGCCTGAGATGGCAGTTGCGGAGTGGGTGCCTGTGAACTCCTGGGAGTGTAGCAATGCTTTTATCAGGTTAAACTCTTTGTCGATCCATTGTGCCGTGAGGCTCAGCATGCTCACAGGGCTAACATCTGAACTCCATATATCAGTCGTAAAACTGATGGCTGCTATGTCGCGAGCTAGTAGCTTGTGAATGTGTGCGGCCACAATGTTGTAGATTTCGGGGAGACAAACCTCAGCAAAGTGACGCCGGCTGGGCAGCGTGTAGCGGGGCTCCATAAACTCCATCAGGCTGCGAAACCCCGCGTCCTCCACGACGGAGAAAGGTGATCTGCTTAGCTTTGGCACTGTCTGTGGGAAATTTCTTTCCTTTCTCAAACGCCGTGTTAATCAAGGACTGAGTCTTGCCGGTGGTGGTTTGTGCTTTCTTAGCCTCATCTCTCCGTTTTTTGTCAGCTTGCAGGTAGTCGCTGTACACCGCTCCGTGTCTGTTTTTCAAATGTCCGATTAGATTTGTTGTGTTAAAGTCCTTTTTTGTAGTACCTCCTCTAGAAATATCACTGGAACAAGTATTGCAAACTGCATATCGCGGATCTTTCTCAGATAAAGTGAAGTACTCCCACACTACCGACATTTTGGACATTTTCTTTCACTTCACGCGTCTCGACAGAGTCGAGAGGGAAAACAACTTCACCTCCTGAGTCAGCACAACATTTAGTGAGCGCAAAATTGTGACATGCCAATTAAGATGAACATCGGCAACTGCCATCGGTGAATGAAAGAATTATTTGCCGATGGCAGTCAACGAGGCGAATATTAGCCGATTCCGATGCTCAGCCGATGCATCGGTGCATCCCTACCGTCAACCCGTCCATACATATAGGGGGTAGACAGGACAGAAAGACAGGGAAAATGTTCAAACAAATCACAGCAGAATGAGACACAATAGCTGCAGGTGCAAGGTGAGGCGGACTGGTGGATAGTGTGTAAATTCAACAAACGGTGTACAAATAATAAATAAAAACAAGCTAAAAACTCAATTAACTGTAGCCTACGGAGTACCGGGAACTGCGACGACAGGCTGCTGCTGCTATCACAAATCATCCTCAGATGCGTCAGCAGTGCTGCGGTCAGCTGCAGTTAACGCACAGCTACAGGTGACGACGCTGATACAGCAGGTTTCATTTCAGTTATTTCTGTGGAGCAATAGACCTTTAACATGTTGACATGGCACACGTGAGTTTTGCGCTTTCTTTGCGGGGTATTGATGACATGTCTGTGTCAAGTTTCAAGTTTATTGTTACATGCTAGATAACAAATGTAGCCTACATCATCACCAGCAGTGACATTCTTGTTACTCGGGTGGGTCAACTTTGCTATGTAATATAAAATTTAATATAATATAAATACAAATGAAAAAAGAGGCAATATGAACAGAAAATAAGAATAAAAATAGACTGTGCATCACAATAAATAAATGGCAGAGAAGTCAGATGCTTTCTAAATGAATGAAATGAGGTAATGTGCAGAGACAAAGTAGCTAGATTTAAACTAAGGCTAAACTCACGGATGTCATAAGGATCAGAGAATTTAGCCGAGAGCGCAGCGCCGGGGATAGGCAGTAAAGCTACAACTTTATCACCTACTCGAAAACAGTAGGCGGTCCTAATGACGCTTCATCACAACCTGCGAAGCAGACAGAGACTATTTTGCTTGGGCGCTGGCGGGATGTAAACGCTAAAAAAAATGGCTTAAATAGTCAAGCGCATTTTGCTTCATGGAGGATTTGGTCTCAAGGAATCTCTTTTGCAGAGACTAAAGTGGACCACGAGAAGTGTGCGCAGAAACAAACTCTCCCGGACTAAATCCTAAGGATCCCTTTTGTTGCTTTGCGAGCCGCAAACAACACAAATTGGATCCCTTCATTCCAATGTTTCCCAGTTTCAAGGCAATATTCACGCAGCATAGACGTAAAAGTGTGACGATGCCACTCAAGTGCACCTTGAGACTCTGGGGGCGATGGGACCATACAAAGTGCAAATTGTCATTTAGACTGTAAAATTAACTCAGAATGTGATTGGACAGGTGAAGAGGGCCCTGGGAGCTCATTTTCCTTGTTTCCTATAGGTTCCTGGGTGTGACAGTTACGGGGTTGAGCAGAGACAAGAGCGAGACCAAGCAGCGTAAACGGTGTAACAGAGTTTAATTAAGGTGCCGGACGAAACCGGCACAGGCGCACACAGCGAGGTGTGTGCGTCTATCAAGTAGACAGGAGACAAGTACGTCCATCTACCATATACCAATAAATATACAACACAAATCCAAATACACGCAACCACTCACAAAGGGGAGACAAGAGACACAAGGTTAAGTAGGGAAACAAACAAGACACAGGTGAGACACATTGGGAATTAGACACAGGTGGCTGCTAATGACCACCGGGGATTCTGGGGGTTGTAGTGCCCGGACCGGTGATCACTAGCCAGGCGACGCCGATCGAGGTAGAGGGGGAGGCGTTGGCATGACACTGGGACTGTCAATAGAGTGGCAAAGGCTGTGTCAGGTGTCCTGTGGTGCGTCATGGGAAACACACATATTCTTAGCTTTTTAAAACTTTTTTTTGATATAATATTCCATAAATGGGGATGCTGAACATCAAATTCTGCATTGATAACCCAAAGGCCCTGTGATAAAACATTTGAGTATGAGAAAAGTGGCATCATTAGTGCAGTCATGTAGCCTGGCTGACGCGTCCACATCTCGATGAGATGGTGGTCTGGGAACTAGGTGTGCATTTTCTCATATTTGAGGCGTGGTTTACGAATGCCTAGAGCTGTTTATTGGGCGCTACGAATGTCTATCAAATGCCGTCTGGTTCTTTCCATGCTGCTTTGCGCGCGATTCATAGCAAATTGCTACTAAAAATTAGCTACTAAAATTTAATTAATTGCTACAAAAGCTACTTAATACACTTTCTAAGGCTGCATCGAACGGTAACGTTGTGTCCGCTGCCATGTTGGATTAACACGCTACAAGCTTCGGTGTCGCGCATAGACGTCGTCATCGTCTTGCTGCCCCCCCCCGTTCTGTGATTGGTTCCCTAACTCAGGCAAAAATAAGGGCGGTGGTTTCCAGGCTGTCTTTGCAGTGAGAATGAAATCGCGCGCAAAGCAGCATGGGAATTCCCAGGCTAGCAGTCATGAGTAATGGTGTTGGTTTTGGTCCTGCTTGGAATCAGTTTAATGTGTTATTACTATATTATCATAATCTTCCCCTTTATTTTGACCTCGGTCAAGGGGTGACACAACTGTGTTGCTAAAAATAGCTTGTTGAGAAATAAAAAGGAGTTATTACTGTATAACAAACCTATTTTTTATTTTGACCTTAATAAAGGCCTTATTATTATATTTCCGAATGTGCTGCACAACTGGATGCCATTATATGTTGTAAAATTGGTTTGTTGACAAATCAGCTAAAACATCTAATGTTGCATTTATTGACATGCATTAAGTACCACAACACACTGTTAGTGTAGATCAGGTCTCTTTATTGACCTAAGTGCACTGAATATCAAAGGAAAACAATACAGCACAGTGCCTTGGCACCAGTATCTTTGGAAAGACAGTATGAAACCATGACAGTGAACCATTTACATGTCACTTTTGGATGAAAAAAGAAACGAAAGAGCTGACTGACCATTTCAGTGAATGGTCAATAGAGGAGAGCAGTGACGTATTACTACACTGTATATTAGGTACATAAACTGTGTGTGCATGTCTGTGTGTGTCCCTGTGTGTTTGAGGTGTGTGTATGAGACCCTGAGTGTTTTCAAATGACAGGAGTTCAGAGCAGAGCAGCAGAAGACATTCATCACCTCTGGACAGCGGGATGAAGAGGTGATTCACAAAGCTCCCCCCCCCCCCCCCCCCCCCCCCCACTCACACACACACACATTCAGTGAAACAGTTAAATGAACTGTATAAAAAATTCAGAACTATAAATAGAATTAAAAAGGCAAAAAAATATTAGAAAACACAATAAATATCTACACACAATTTACAAAGTATGTACATTAAGATGGATTCACTCAGGCCTGTGACTGACCCAAAAGGCTGTCCACCGCCTTCTGAAAATCGGTGAAAGTCTCAAACCTCTGCCCAGAAAAGTCCTTAGAAGGGGAGGATTTGGAGGCTTCAAAGAACGTCCTCTTCTTGTACTTTATGTGGTCTTGTGTAGGCTGGCCACAGAGAGCACAGATGTACACTTTCATCTGGCGTTGAGGTCCAGACCCCTCACGCTCTGCTTTTTTTCTCTTATAGACCGTCGACTGCACTGGAGACAGAGAGGATGATGTGGGAGCCTGCGTGGTCAAGGCAGCAGACGACAAGGAGGTAGTGGACAGGACAGCAGACGATGTGGGAGGCGTGGACCCAGAGGACAAGGACAGGGCGACCAAGGAAGGCTTCACCACCTGACTGGACTGGGCACCTGATGACGACGCCCCTCTCGGAAGAATGGGGAGGGGGCGGGGGACCCTTCTTTTGAGGTGCCTCGTTCCTGCCAAAGACGGTGTGACCTCATACTTCACCTGAGGCCGGCTGGTGTGAGGTCTCTCCACAGGCAACTCTGGTGCTGGGGTTTGCGTTGCGTCAGCAATGCTCTGGTGGCGACGGAGGACAGCCAACCCTTGATCTGTGTGCCGAGTTTGCTGAGCTCAGCGTCATCCACCGTCACTCTCTGCTGCGCCCGCTGATACATCGTGGTCACCTGTTGTTTCTGCGGTGACCCTCGCCCCTTGCCTCCACAGTCGGGATGCAGCCAGAGCTGTTTGATGAGGCAGTACATCAGCCTGTTCTTCCTGGAGTCCAGCAGATGTGCAGCTGAGTACCGCTTGCTGAACTTCAGCTTCTGTACCAACGCCGATTCTGCTGGATCTCCACTGGTGTGGCTGAAGAGGGCGTTTCCCCAGCGCGCAGAGTAGAGGGAGTCGAACTGCGGGATGCTGCGATCGTGGAGGTCCAGCTTGTTCCAGGCAGCGATGACTTTCTGCCTTGTGGAGTTGCTGATGGCAAGCTTCCCCTTCTCCAAGGCAATGTCCACAAGAACTTTGCTGAGCTCCTCCACGTGCTCGTACCCAGGCAGATGACTCGGTCCGCACACATCCTCCACACAGGGGTCGAGGTCAGCAGCCACAGCCTGGTCAGTGAGGGAGATGGTCTTCCTCAGAGGAGTTAGAGCGTCACCCTCACTGTCAGAGGTGTAGCCTGCATCTGGATCCTCCTCCACCTCCACATCCCCCGGGTCCTCCGCGTCATCTCCTTCATCCTCTGTTTCCTGGAGTGTCTGCCGGGCCTGGGAGTAGTGATGAGGAGCGCTGAATGCAGACTGAGCAAAGAGGTACTCGAGTCCGATCCGCTCATCACCAGCCGGAACAGGAGGCCTGTAGTTGGCTTCCTCCACCTCCCCAAACAGTTCCTGACACCGCTGATTCAGGCGATGAACAAGAGGAGACAGGTACGTCATATGTCTCCTCCCCTTTTGCCCTCTGACACTCGCCGACTCCCTGTCCGAGTTCCACCGAGTGATCCCGGCCAGCAGGTACACCTGGAACGGTACAGCGGCACAGCGAGGGCCCGGGATCATGTTGGGCAGGAAGGAGTGGAAGCCCTCCAGACTGTTGCTCCCTCTGACCGTGGTGTAGTACGGGAGTCGGACACCGTTGCGGGTGACATGCTCTTTGATGTTATACATGTTCCGCCCCGGTGGATCCTGGATGCACTCCAGGTGCTTCTGCTGGTTCTCCCACACGTGGTCGACAGCTGCCTCGTCACTGCCAAATCACTGTGAAATTATGCAGAGACTCACCGTAATGTTAACACGGCTGGGAAAACTGCTCTGTGTGCTGGGGTGAGTTGCCTCAAGATGCCTTCCTCCCATGACAGGAACCGACCAATGGCGTGGTCCTCTGACTGTTTGGCAGCTTTCCGGCAGGCGTTGCAGGCCAGGACTTCTGTTAACATGGAGTACCAGCCTCCGACGTCACAGATCTGCCGATCAGTCTTCGAGTACCCACATCGGTACAGGAACGCCTGGCTGTCGTTCCTTGCAGGACATGCGGGCCTGGGGCAGCGAAGACTGTACTGCCACACACCTACTGGTCTCCAGAAAAACAGACGGCTCTGAAAAAAGGAGTCTGCTGAAGGCACTCTCCCCCCCATCACGCCAGGAGATTCAGGTCGGTGAAACCACATCCGGTCAGCTTTCAGGACTCTCCTCCACCTCGTCTTCCCATACTTGTCCTGGTATGCCATGGGCTTTTGAAAGAGCCCCCTCTCATCATCTCCCTTCAGCCACTTCAAGTCTTCTGCGGGGAGACCATGGAGACTGGATTCCCACATCTTATGCCATCCCTCAAATGTAATCTGAAACAGCAGAACACAAACAAACAAAGTTTATGTAAAACCCATTAGGCACACTAGGAATAATTTTCCCGTTTTGTCAGTTTCAAGCATTACCTCAGGGTGTGCAGCTTCTCCTTCAGCTGTCACGGAGGTGGCCTCACATGGCTGAGGTGACATGGCACCAGTCCTCTGATCTTCACCACTAGTGGATGATGCAGGAGCCTTAAAACAGATCAGTGTATTAGTATAAACATGTACTGATTGGTTGTCTGCTTTGATTTTCGAACTGAAAATCAAAGCAGATGGCGGATGCTGGCGCACCTTGGCTGCCGCTCCGTCTCTCCGCTCCGTCTCTGACAAGTTTCAGCAAGTTTTGTCTCTCGTCCTACGCCTAACCTCATCAGACTGTCTGGATCAACAGTCTTCTCGAGCAGACAGACCTGCAAAATCCCACCGCTCAAAACTCTCTGAGAAAATCAGTTGGCTGCAGTCTCTCCCCGGCTTCTCACCTGTTGCGAAGACCCCCGTCCTGCCAGCTCTCGTCTCTTCTCGTCATTGGACCACTGTTTGCCTGCTGTGGTTATGTTGTGGATACTCCTGGGGCACACGCTGTCTCCTCTCCCACAGACACCCGGCTCCCGGTCACAAGCTAGCACTAGCTCTGTGCTAGCGCTCCACACCTGGATCATGCCGCTGCTGTACTTTACCTCCGACCTCCACTCACTCAACAACCGCCTGCGCCCGGACTGCATCGACATCCTCTGTGAAACTGATCTACTTCGCCGTCCTCCACACAGAGGCTCTGGTCGTATGTTCAACTATAACTTCTCAACTCCTGACTCCATCCCGTCCATCTGGTCGTGCACACGCACCGCATCTTCCTCATTACGTCATCACAACAAACGACATGTGCACCTTTCAAACCTCCGCCCCCTTCCTCAGTCCTCTCAACCTATCATGAACGTCAGCAACGTCACCTGAAACTGGCTTTGCTCAACACCCGCTCACTCAACAATAAAAGTCATTCTGAATGAATTCATTACTGACAATAACCTGGATTTCCTCTGTATTACTGAAACCTGGCACAAACCTCTGGACTATTTTTCTCTCAACCAGACCACACCCACTGGATACACCTATATGGACAAACCCAGACCTGAGGGGTGGGGAGGTGGTGTTGCAGCATTTTACAGAAAGGACATAAAAACATCCACCATCTGCGTCCCTGCTGCTGACTCCTTCGAACATCTCACCTTCAAACTCTCTGGTCCCACTCCTCTGGTCACTGCCATCATTTACCGCCCTCCCAAACCAAACCCATCCTTTCTCTGACTTTTCCGACTTCCTCGCCCAGTTATCTGCCATCTCACCTTCCATTCTACTTCTGGGGGATTTCAATATCCACATTGACACTGACTCCAAATCTGCCACCGAATTCCTGGAATTGCTACACCACTTCAACTTCATTCAACATGTCAACTTTCCCACCCACAGCCGTGGTCACACCCTGGACCTGGTCTGCTCCATTGGTCTCACCTTGCCATCACCTCTCCAGCTTCAACCTCAACATCTCCGATCACCTGGCAATCATCATGGACATTGACATCCCCATTCCCACCGCTAAGGTTAAACGGACAATATCCTTCAGAAACCTCAAATCCATCTCCCCTTCAGTTATTTCCGCCTCTCTTGCAAGTAAAATATCTGCTTCCTCCCTACCGTTAACTGACAACCCCTCTGACCTCACCAAATTCGACAACGAAACACTGTCCTCCTGTCTCAATCAGCTAGCCCCCATCAAAACTAAAACGGTCTGCTTCACCCAATCTGCCCCCTGGTACACTCCTGAACTACACAAAATGAAATCACATAAATGACAGCTGGAAAGACTTCACAGGAAAACCGGTTTAACTGTCCATCTGCAAGCCTATACAGATTACTTTCAGCAGTACAAGGATGCTCTCAGTACTGCCCGGTCCACCCACTACTCTCACCTCATACACTCCGGCTCCACCAACCCCAAGGCTCTCTTCTCCACAGTAAACAAACTCCTCAAGCCCAGTGACAATACCTCCAACTCATTCACCACTGAAAAATGCAACTCCTTTCTTTCATTCTTCCAAACAAAAATCAACACCATTTATAACAGCTTGTCCTCCTCTTCTGTCTCCATGGCCTGCACTCCTCCCTCATCTGTTTCTCTCCTCCTCACCTCTCAGCCCCTGTCTCACTTCTCCCCTGTGTCAACAGGGGAGCTCCTCAAAACCATAACAGGCATGAGAACCCCTACATCTGTCCTAGATCCCATCCCGTCTCACCTCCATTAAGGATTCTTTTCCAGCCATCTCCACACTCATCACAGAAATAATCAACTCCTCCCTCAGGTCTGGCTCAGTTCCCCGTTCACTCAAACTGGCTGCTGTCACTCCCATCCTTAAAAAACTTGGACTCAACCCTGACATGTCAAACTTCCGGCCCATCTCCAATCTCCCCTTTCTGTCTAAAATACTGGAACGTATTGTCGCCAGTCAACTCAAAGCCCACCTCTGCTTAAATGACCTGTTCGAACCATTTCAGTCCGGTTTCCATTCTCAACACAGCACTGAAACAGCTCTCCTGAAAGTCACCAACGACATCCTCCTCTCTGCAGACTCTGGTCACCTCACCATCCTCATCCTCCTTGACCTCACCGCAGCTTTCGACACCATCAACCACACCATTCTCTTCTCCCGCCTTGAGTCTTTTCTCCGCATCACTGGCACTGCACTCTCCTGGCTCAAATCATACCTCACTGACCGACAACAATTCATCTACATCAACAACTGCACCTCCTCCACTGCTCCTCTGTCCCAAGGCGTCCCCCAGGGTTCGGTGCTTGGTCCCCTCCTCTTCATACTCTACCTGCTCCCTCTTGGCAACATCATTTGCCACCATGGTCTCCACTTCCACTGTTATGCCGATGACGTCCAGCTTTACATCTCCACCAAGTCCATCACCCCCACCACTCACTCCACACTCTCAGACTGTCTTGCCGACATCAAATCCTGGATGCAGACCAACTTTTTCAAACTTAATTGCGACAAATCTGACCTGCTCATTATCGGCCCCAAATCCCTCAACAAAACCACAGACAGTTTTCCGCCTCACCATCGACAACTCCACCCTGTCTCCATCCCCTCACAGCCGCAACCTCGGAGTCATCATTGATAATTACCTCTCCTTTGAAGCTCACATAAACCAAATCACCAGAACTGCCTTCTTTCACCTCAGGAACATTGCCCGTCTCCGCCCATCACTCTCCTTCTCTGCTGCTGAAACCCTCATTCAGGCCTTCATCACCTCAAGAATTGACTATTGCAACAGCATCCTCTACGGCACCCCATCCAAAACCTTAAATAAACTACAGTACATCCAAAACTCTGCTGCACGTCTGCTCACCCACACCCGCACCCGTGATCACATCACTCCTGTCCTCCAGAAACTCCACTGGCACCCTGTTCCACAACGTATTCAGTTCAAAATCCTCCTCACACACAAAGCCCTCCATAACCAGGCCCCTTCCTACCTCATGGATCTGCTCCATCGCCACAACCCATCCCGCAGCCTCCGTTCATCATCTGATGCCAACCTCCTTACTCCACCAGCCAGAACCAAGTACCGAACCTGGGGCGAAAGAGCCTTCTCTGCAGCCGCCCCCTCCCTCTGGAACGCTCTCCCCAAACGCATCTGTGACTGTACTGATCTGCCCACCTTCAAATCTCTGACTAAAACACACCTTTTTAAAATTGCTTTTAATGTTTAGCTCAGTGTAATGTGTCTTGTTTTTAGTCTGTTTAGGGTACTAGTACTATTTCATATTGTTTTGCTTTTAATGTAAAGTGTCTTTGAGTATTTAGAAAAGCGCTCTTAAATAAAATGTATTATTATTATTATTATTAACTGTAACCCTTTCACTGAGTACAGAGACACAGGGGTGACACAGTTGCGTTCCCTAGCTCTTCTCCTGGGTCTGCGCTCACACACTGACATTCATCCCTCCCTTACTTGTGTTACGACTGACTCCAGGGCCGCAACCAAACGCGGATAACTGACGTATGACCAAAGCGGTTCGGTTTATTAACAAAGGCACCAATTAAATGTACAATGAAGTGTGGAAGTGTATGTCAGTGGTGTAAGAGAGTGCTTGGATGTGATGTCAAATGTATGGTGCGTGTTGTCTGGTGCAAAATAAACAGCAGCAGCAACGTCGTTCCTGGAGAGGAGAGAGAGAGAGAGAGACTGAGGAGTTGAGCCAGCCGGCTTAAATCAGCTGCAGCGACAGACACAGGTGCTCCCAATCGGCCATCTCCCTGCAACCTGCAACACACAGACACAGCCACACCCACTACCACAGGACACAGCCACACCTACAGGACACAGCCAAGGGCTGAGGGCCGTAACACTTGTATTTTCATGGCATGATGTCATGCCATGAACTGTTATCCCACTTTATAATTATTCTCGCGACTTTTTACTGCAATTAATTCCCGCCGTACCATTGGATCACATGATACAGATCTAACGTCATTACAAAGGTCTCATTAATTGTAGGTGTGCTATCTACTTTTCAGATATGAAACCTTTATAAGTTTTGAGCTATTTGTGATTAAAAAAGCATGAAATTCCCTGTTATTTCATGAAAAACATAACCGTGTACAATGTCATACTATTTACTGCAACATACTTACTATTTAATGTACCCCACATCGTTTTCTGCCAGCCATCTGAAACTCCTCCCATTGTATTTGCCAAAGGTCAATACCAGCTGGCCCAGGCACTGCACCTCTGTGGGATCTGGTGTGATCAACTGGCATCTCCTTTTGGCTGAAGACAAGGTAAACACAAAAGGTTCTAGTGCTCTGCTTTTAATTATCATGGCTGCTCTTTAACACAGGATGGAAACACCTCCATGACCCCCAGCTATTACCTTCTTTATAAGCCGTTTCTGGGTCCCTTAACCTGCTGTCATCCTGTGTGGAGTGTGATGATCTGGACTGGACAGCTTTGGCCTCCTTGGATGCCTTAAGAAGGCATTGCTGCCTGTCTTGGGGCACAGTTGTGTCCAAAATAGACAATGCAGGCATCAATCATTTTGGGTGTCTCTTCTGAAAGACAAGCAGTAAAGTCCTTCATGTTCATTGGCACTTTATGCAGACCAGAGTGGAGCTCTCTCTTGAAAAGGTTATATTGTGATGTAATGCACTTAAGCAGACCGGAATTATTCACATTTGCTCCCATTGTAACGTATTATATCTCGGTCAGTATTCAATGATCTTTGGCTATACTCTCCATGGTATGGAGAAATGTGGGAGATGTCATCTCAATGCATGTTAGACGCATTGAGGATTTCAGAATAGGATTCACATAGTATTTCAGAAAAGATATGCTTTTAGAGAGTTTAGGCTAATTAATTCGCTTGCCATTTATGGAGCTGGTAAAAAAAATATGTCATCCATACTATTGGTTCACCAACATGTAGTAGAGGACTGTGTATTGAGCAAGGTATGGAAGAAGGTTGGACATGTGTAAATATATGATAAATCACAACTAGAGGTTTTATATCTCATAAAACATGATTTTATGTGGTTTAACTACCTTTCTCTTAACAGTAGGGGCCAAAATATAGGCTGTTCATTTGCCTACAACACAGGTCATTGTGTTGTGCATGGTATTGAGGAACATGAGACATATAATCACAGCTGAGACATGTCTCATGTTCCTCAATACCATACTTATAGAAAATATATAGGTTAATGTGTTAAATCAGCTTCCCCCTAATGGTAGAGGCAAAAATGTATCGATGTACACTTGGTTTACAAATACACAATACCGGTTTATGCATGGGTCATGGTCCACCAATGTAATTAAACCCCCTAAACTATGCATGTTCTAAAAGTATATGAACTCAAGATATGTCATATAACGTCAAATGAGACATATCCAATCTTACTCTATACCATGCACAATGCACAGACCTGAATTGTATAAGCAAGTCAAGTGTACAGTCGATACATTTTGGCTTCTGCTATCAAGGTAAAGTTAATGAAACCACTTAAATTATATATTGTAAAAAAGCCTGTACTCTCTAAATTTAATCAAACACATATTTAGACATGCCCCACCTTTCTCCACCCCATGTACAATAAATAGCCCTGTACAATACATGCCCCAAAAGGAAATTTGTGGATATAAAAGAATGATTGTTAACAATGCAAGATTCTAAATTCCATGTTTGAGTAGATGGGATCAGATATTCTGTAGAATGTTTTTTCCCACAACATTCTAAATACAGATTTGTCAGTTTTTGCTGGGAAATAATATGTGACCACAACCCTTATTTTCACATATTTCCACTGACTAGATTTTCCTAGACTTTAAGTATGTGATAAGGGAAGGTTTCATGAACGTATATACCAAAAATCATTTCTGTTGCAATTAGTCTTGGGTCAAACCTTATTTTGCCTGGACTAAAATACAACCCACCGAGTAACATACTGCTATGCTAGTCTATTTTTGGACCGAGAGAAACGATAGTTTACCCTGTTAACCGCTAACGCATATAGTGTTATTTTCCGCAAGGCAATGGGAGATACCATGATCAAGAAGGTGGTTCACCCAGGGCTGTGCATAATATCGTTAAATCATCCACATACACAGATAGTTTGGCTTCCTGTCCCCCACTACCAGGGACTTGGGGACCATGAATAGACGGGTCGTCCTACATACAGTTGTGTGAAAAAGTGTTTGCCCCCTTCCTGATTTCTTATTTTTTTGCATGTTTGTCACTCTTAAATGTTTCAGATCATCAAACAAATTTAAATATTAGACAAAGATAACACAAGTAAACACAAAATGCAGTTTTTTAAATGAAGGTTTTTATTATTAAGGGGGGGAAAAAATCCAAACCTACATGGCCGTGTGTGAAAAAGTGATTGCCCCCTAAACCTAATAACTGGTTGGGCCACCCTTGGAGCAACAACTGCAATCAAGCATTTGCGATAACTGGCAATGAGTCTTTTACAGCGCTGTGGAGGAATTTTGGCCCACTCATCTTTGCAGAATTGTTGTAATTCAGCCACATTGGAGGGTTTTTGAGCATGCCACAGCATCTCAATCGGATTCAGGTCGGGACTTTGACTAGGCCACTCCAAAGTCTTCAATTTGTTTTTCTTAAGCCATTCAGAGGTGGACTTGCTGGTGTGTTTTGGATCATTGTCCTGCTGTGGAACCCAAGTGCGCTTCAGCTTGAGGTCACGAACAGATGGCCGGACATTCTCCTTCAGGATTTTTTGGTAGACAGCAGAATTCATGGTTCCATTTACCAGAGCAAGTCTTCCAGGTCCTGAAGCAGCAAAACAACCCCAGACCATCACACTACCACCACCATATTTTACTGTTGGTATGATATTCCTTTTCTGAAATGCCGTGTTACTTTTACGCCAGATGTAATGGGACATACACCTTCCAAAAAGTTCAACTTTTGTCTAATCAGTCCACAGAGTATTTTCCCAAAAGTCTTGGAGATCATCAAGATGTTTTCTGGCAAAACTGAGACGAGCCTTTATGTTCTTTTTGCTCAGCAGTGGTTTTCGTCTTGGAACTCTGCCATGCAGGCCATTTTTGCCCAGTCTCTTTCTTATGGTGGAGTCATGAACACTGACCTTAATTGAGGCAAGTGAGGCCTGCAGTTCTTTAGATGTTGTTCTGGGGTCTTTTGTGACCTCTTGGATGAGTCGTCGCTGTGCTCTTGGGGTAATTTTGGTCGGCCGGCCACTCCTGGGAAGGTTCACCACTGTTCCATGTTTTCGCCATTTGTGGATAATGCCTCTCACTGTGGTTCGCTGGAGCCCCAAAGCTTTAGAAATGCCTTTGTAACCTTTTCCAGACAGATAGATCTCAATTACTTTGTTTCTCATTTGTTCCTGATTTTTTTTGGATCGCAGCATGATGTCTAGCTTTTGAGGATCGTTTGGTCTACTTCACTTTGTCAGGCAGGTCCTATTTAAGTGATTTCTTGATTGAGAACAGTAATCAGGCCTGGGTGTGGCTAGAGAAATTGAACTCACAGTTAATTTATGTTTTAACAGGGGGGGGCAATCACACACAGGGCCATGTAGGTTTGGATTTTTTTTCCTCCTTAATAATAAAAACCATCATTTAAAAACTGCATTTTGTGTTTACTTGTGTTGTCTTTGTCTTATATTTAAATTTGTTTGATGATCTGAAACATTTAAGTGTGACAAACATGCAAAAAAATAAGAAATCAGGAAGGGGGCAAACACTTTTTCACACAACTGTAGGTCGAGCCAGGGGCTCCATGGCAAATATAAACAACATAACAGACAATGGGCAACCCTTTCTTACTCCTGAGCAAACTTCAAAGGTGTCAGTGGAGTGACCGTTGATAACAACCTTGCTTAAGCAGTTAGTATACAGCAAGTCGATCCAAGCTCTAAGCTGAGGCCCTAAACCAAGTTAAACCATGACTTTCCTGAGGAAGGTATGGCTGACCTTGTCAAAAGCTTTTTCCAAATCTAAGGCGGATATGCATAATGGAAGTCTGCGGTCATATGCATAGAGGTAGGAATCTCTGACTAAGGCAAGACTTTCACTCATGCATCTACCAGGTATTCCACATGTCTGTTCTTCCCCCACAATCTGCCCTGACACTTTTTGCAGACGGAAAAAGGGCTTTTGCAAGGATCTTTCTGTCTACACCAAGCGAGGTAAGTGGGCGCCAGTTCTTAATGTCTTTTTTGTCCCTTTTTTTGTAAAGCAAGGACATGCTACCTGTTCTTAAGGATAATGGTAGATTATTTCTATGCAAGCTTTCATTAAACATTTCTAAAAGTGGGTCTTTTAATTAATCCCAAAAGGTAATATAAAATTCTTTGGGTAACCCATCAGCTCCTGGGGACTTATTGTCTTGCATGCTCTGTATGGCTTTAGTCATTTCATTTACAGTTAAGTCACTTTCAAGTTCAGAGGCAATATCGACATTCGGCTTTAAGAAACTCAAAAGGTTTTCCATGGCAGTTATATCAGTCACCTCTTCTTTATACAGTTCAGTATAAAATGTATGCATTCTAGCAAGGATTTCTTTAGTTTCTGTTTGTTCTTTTCCCTCCTCATATTCCCCAAATGTGGGAAACTCGATTGCATAATTTCTGGTAGTGGGGGACTGCGTTCGCGCTCTCCCCTGATAATGCTGTGCCAAAGTAAATGCTAGTGGGTAGGGTCCAGAGACCAAGAAGTGTCATTAGGGCAGTTTGTTCTGTGTTGTAATCATTGAGAATTAGAGGTGGGGTAATGGCTCTTTGGAGGGAGCCGGATCTTTGCGATCTGTTCATTTCAAAGAGCCATTCAACAGACTAATTTGCTAATTTGGCTCATTTTATATAATCATTCACTTTTAAGAAGCCAGCCTGGGGTTCATTCATTCTATCCTGGAAATAATCACAGGGAGGAATGATGGGCCGAGATTTGGATCAGAATAATTTAAACTCAGATTTCCCACCAATATTTGAGTTTGAATTATTCTGAAATATTTATTATAGCTTCATTTGACATGTGTGGACAAGATTTTAAAGTCTGATATGGATTAATTGTAAATATTCCACTGCCATATCCCTCTGAGTTGACAGTGAGATCACTATTTACCCTTTGCATAAAGTGTGTGTATGTGTGTAAAACTACTTCTACTTATGTTATTCATGCAACACCTAAACACTTATGAATACACAATAAAAAACAAAGAAGGCTACAATGAAGTTCCATGCAAAAAACTTTTAATGCAAAATTTCGACGCAATAACATTTTTAACAATACAGAAAAACTAGATTAAACAAGATTAAAGGTGCTGAAAAAAATACTAAGTTGTTGGTGCATATAGTTCCTTTGTAAAAAAAATAAAAAAAAAGAAGAAAATAATAAAAATAAAGCTAAACACTGAGGAGGATTCCTGAACTGTCCTTGGGTGATTAGTAGCCTATACCTGACCTACAAAAACAGGTGATCAGTCCCTTTACTTTGAACCATGACTCCAATAACAAAATAAAGTGTAAACAAAATGACATTCCTAAAATAATAAAGCAGTTCCATGCTTTTTGGCCTCTCCTTCTTGTCCTCTGGCAAATTTGCATTGAGGAAGACAAGTGATGTCACTTTTGCCAGCTTGAGGCGACTTCTCCTCTCTGTGATTATTTGTCCAGTTTTAGAGAAAATTCTCTCAGATGGAACTGATGTGGCCACAATGCAAAGCTTCTTAGCCATGAGTTTGATGAGCCCGGGGTATACAGGCACCCGACTTTTCCACCACTTGAGAGGATCTTCATTTTTTGGAACAAGAGGCTCCTCTAGGTACGCCCGCACCTCCATGACAGCGTCTGCTGTGGGGTTCCGAGTCACTGTTCCAGCTACCTGCTCATAGAGGTGGGAGATACAACAATGGGGTGGGAGATAAAACAATTTTATTATGAGATTGTGATATTAGACTGATGTCATCCTAGATTTAAAGAAAAAATTGTGATGATTTTTTGCCATCCTTACTTCCTCATGGAAATAGCTCCAAACAACTGATTCCGGAGCAGCACTGCCTGCTCCTTCCTCTTGGACCGGTTGCTGGATGGGTTCGCTGCTGCTAATTGCGAGTCTTGCTGCTGCAGTTGATACTCTTTGAAAAGCCTCATCTGCAATTTTGCCATCCATGAATGCCATCCTTTTAAATCTTGGGTCAAGCGCAGCAGCATCCGCAAGGATGTGGTTGAATTCCATTCTATGGAATCTAGCTGACCATGTCTTTTGCTGCCTGTGTTGTTGCCCTCCTCTGGAAATCAGCCGTGGCTCTCTGCAGTCCCCTGGCCAGCAGTATTACTTTGGAGGCAGTCACGTAGCTAGTGAGAAAAAATATAAATGTTATTATAACGATACAATTATAAAGCTGAACCAACAATAATAAATACTATGATGTATTACACAGTATCTTTTATGTATCAAATATTCATAATTTAGTATCAGCTAATTTGCATGCAAGTCTTAGAAAACTACCGCTGACCAGTTGAACTACATACCTTTCTGCACTGAGTTCAACAGTGAGCTCTTCAAATGGCTTCAAGAAGGTGCATATCTCCTGCAATGTAGTTCATTCTTCTGGAGATAAAGGGTGGACAGGTGCATTGGTGATGGCCAGGGTGGAGACAATGGGGTTCTTGTTGGTGAGGACACTCTGCAACATCTAATATGTAGAGTTCCTTCTTGTGACACAGTCCTGTTTGGGTCGTAGTTCGTGCATCTTCATTTGGAGCTGTGTTTCCTTCAGTTTTTGTGCTCCCACTGTGCTTCTATGAAAGTATTCCACTGCCTCCTTAACTTTATTGATGATGGGTTGTGGACCTTTGAGGGCATCTCTTACCACACGATTTATAGTGTGCCAGGCATGGGAGGTGGGTCCATCCTGTTATCTGAATGGCCTTTGTGATGTTTGCAGCATTGTCTGTTAAGCAGCACACCACTTTCTTATCAACCTCCCACTCTGCTGCAACACTGAGGAGCTTGTTTGCCAAGTTGTCTGCTGTGTGCTGCTCATTAAATTCAAAGCAGTCCAGGAGGCAGGAGGACATGTGAAAATCTTCAATGAAGTGGCATGTTACAGACATGAATGAGGTTGTAGCTCTTGACGTCTAGCAGTCAGTTGTTAGGCAAACTGCTGACACTTTGGACACCCTTCCCCTGAGTGATGCTGCTTCTCTCTCATACATATCTGACACTTTCTGGGTCAGTACCCTCCGACATGGAGGAATTTAGAAGGGGTTGAGAGCATAGCAAAAGTTTTTAAAACCTCTGTCTTCCACAATTTTAAATGGCTGGAAGTCAGTGGCTATCATCTTTGCCAGCTCTTCATCTATCTTCCCCTGTCTCAATGGGGTGACAGGAGCTGTGATTTAATGACTGAGAGATATTTGTTTAGATTTTGTGGTAGCAGCAGGAATTGTTTTACCAGGTGCATGGCCAGGCAAAGATGTGGGCCCAGTGGTAACAGAGGCTGCTGCTGTAGCTGTAGCTTGAGTGACTGTGGCACTAGTATGACGTCTTCCTGATGTGGCGGTAGTAGTACTGGCACTCGCCACTTCATCGTCAGAGTTATGCTCTCTCCTCACCTCTGAGATTTTAACAGTGGGGTGTTGAGTTTTTAAATGCCGGTGCAAATTGTTTGTGGAGCCGGACTTAAATGAAATTATTTTCTGGCAAATATTGCACTTAGCCTTACTGTCTGCCTCAAGCGAAAAGTGCATCCAGAAGCTGCTCCTTTTTCTTTGGCTCATTTTGCAGAACGAGGACGTTCATCCCCCTCCTTCAGGCTGCTGTTGCACTGCCGACTCTGAGACACTCACTTTTTTTTGTCTTTGTTTTTCACTGAGGCACTCACGTGAAGGGAGTGTGCAAATGCACAACTCATGCAACATTTTATATGAAATAAGCGCTTCCTCAGTCTGCCGATCCGACGCACTCACTTTTTTTTTTTGGACATGTGTCTGAAATACACATGGCATCTGTTCAGGAAATCAACAATTTAACCATCAAAGCCCTTTGATCATACCAAAACTTCCTCAGAATATCTGTTAAAACTATCTAAGTTCTTAAATAAGATTTTCAAGATGGCTGCAAAACAGCATGGATTTCAGCATAAACGTCTACTGTAGTGGCTTATGGCAATATTACAGAATCTTACATAATCAGTTAATTTTAGATTTGGTCTTACATTAAACATTGACTATGACATGAAGTAAGGTGAATAAATAATTTATTGTATTTATTTTTCTGTTTGTTTGTGAAAGTATAGAAATGTAGGATGTTTCTTCCTCATTACTCGGCCTGCACACAGCCTCATTGAAGTGGTGCCTGCCCCTGTTGTCCCCCAAAGGATTGAGGCGCCTGATGATTTGCTTCCTCACCACCCATGACTTGTCCTCCTTTAGTGGCATGATGTAAAAAAAGCCCAGCTCATCATTCTTCCTCAAAAACTCAACCTCAACTCCGTGAAGATCATAGTCTGTGACAAGGCCCACATATTCCCTCCTGGACTTCTTGCCCTCGTAGGTCACAAGCACACAATCGCCAGTTTTGACATTTTGCAGATGTTCGGATGGATTGGCTTCAGGCTCGTCATCACTTGAATCCTCATCGTCATCTGTGGAATTAGCATTCTGGACCAGTGTATGTTTGGCTCACTCGGTTGCTGAGGAGTACGGCTTGTATTTCACTTGGCCCCATGACACTGGAACAAAAAAGTGCACATTCAGTGTACCTGGAAGAGGTGCTACCTGCTCCCAGTATTTTTCAATTTCGTGTGACACACAGAATTCTGTGATGTCATCCTTACTGATGAAAAATATCTCTATCTCAGGGCAGACCCTTCTAGCAGTCTCGGCAAATGTGCCTGCACTTATCAGCACCACATGTCCGCTAAGCATGACAGTGCCAACAGCCCTCTTTGCTGTTCCCCCCACTCCATCCACCGCACCTTTGCCATGGCTGGTGGCAAAATAATGCCGTCCAGTGCTGACATTTGGAAATATTTGCTTGAAACTAGAGGACAGGAAAAACCAAACATACTTGTTTTTAAACTGTGATGCTGCCCCATCACTGAATATGTGCAGCTCCCTGGGTGTCTCTCTTTCAGGTTCTTCCCAATGCCTGTGAGGAACGTTGCGACGGCCTTTTTGTCATGTTGAAGCTCATCACTGACAACAACATAGGATTGAACTTCCCCTTTAATCAAGGCTACAGCTGTGAAGATTATCTGCCTTTAGTTCCAATAGGCAGACTGGATTTCATTCTGGTAGCTCACAGAGTAATTCTCTGCAAAGTCCACCTTGGGTACTACACACCCTTCATCACCCTCTCTCTTCTTCCCCTGAAAAAAGCTACTCTGTTGCTGCTTTACAAAGAATGCCGGTGAACTTGGGGGCAGTTTCCAGCAGCTTTTGCAGAACATCACTGAAAAGTCCAACCTTTTGGGTCTTCACCTGCACCCCGTCAACAGACTCCCAGGTATACCAGCTGGCGTTAGTGTTTTTTTCTTCCTCAGGGATACTTGAGATCAGCTGTTGAAATTTACATCCATCACCACAGTCATTACATTCATTCAGCATCTTTCACTACTACACACAACCGCATCAATATAATTTCCAACACTTCTGAATGCCTGCCCTGGTACGTGCTTGTAGGCACAGTTGATCCAAAGTGTGGTATTTTCATGATACCTAGAGAGGCATACATTTCGAGGTGTATCTGCTCTTGGGAGTACGAATGCACTGCAAAAACTCAGCTTTAAAAAATAAGAAAAAAAGTTATGAAATGAGCCTTACATTACTCAAAATAAGCAAAATTATCTGTCAACAGAACAGGAAAATTTCACTTGATAAGATTTAAAAAAAAAAGTTAATATATCTAGCCATAAAAACCCACGGATATCTTAAAGTGATGGTTCGGAGTAAAATTCACCCTGAGGTAATTTCCACCAATAATCCAGCCAAATACCCCCTCAGATGCATTTTTAGCGACGGTCAATATTTATCAAGTTTAGGGGTATCAGCCGAATGGCTTAGTTTTGGAGTGTCCGGTACAATGTGTATATCTCGTAAATTACCCCACTAATAATGCATGGATTGTTACCCAACACACACACACACTCTTACACACACAGCTGCCCTTAATAAAACTACTTAAATTAAACTATTTGCAAAAACTACACCCTGCATCAGGGCATTTAATTTTACAAGGCTTGGAAAAGAAAATCTCAAAAGCCCTCCGGTAGTTGAAGTCCTCTGGGCTTGGTCCATTGATGGCAACCCTCAGACAGCTAAGTGGGCTCCCTGAAGCCTGTTGCAAAGGTCTGATTTGACCTGAAATGGAAAGTAGCTACTATAAGTGAACTGGAGTTAAATATTTGCCCCATGTCTTCAGTCCTCAGTCAACTCATGCCAATAGTCCTCACCCTGTTCATCGTAGAGAAATCTCTCTCACAGTTTACACTTGATACTGGGATGACCAGCACTATTGAAGCCAACTGGCTCAACAGTGGATAGATCTGCCCCCACTCGTCGCACTCACTTGAAAGCAGGGTCATGACCTCAAATTGGGTCTTGTCCTATCAAAATAATTCAATAATATATTAGTTAACACTTATTAAATGCAACAAGGTGTGTTTGAGGGTGAAATGAAACACAATGGTACGATTAGGGCATGCTAATCAATGCAGTATATTTAACCTTGAATAGCTCTCCTCCCAGCAAATGGTCCTTGAAGGACTGATACTCTTGAATTAATAAGGTTTCATTTTCGGGGAGAAACTTTTTTGCCAAAATCTGTAGGTCGAAAAGGTTCTGGTCATCACCAACAGCAGTTGCCTGCGGTCCCAAAACGCTGAACGCCCCCAGGATACCCAGACTCTGAAACCTGGTTTCCATGTGTTCAATTAGGCCACTGATGTAAGGACTGTTACGTCTGGCCTAGGGGGAACCGAACATGACATGCAAGGATGCTCCCCTCTTTTCCCTAACTCCAAAGGATGACCAGCGCTAATTAATAAATTATTTGCTTTGATCATCTGGTCCGCCACTCCCAGGGTGGAAGCTGTGGCCTTTAGTGCTGCAGTACGGTTTGCACTATTGTGGAAATAGACATGCAGTTCCTGGAGGTGGTTCCTGAAGGTTGACTTGTATGGTACGTTGTTTGAGGCATCCCTACAGACCAGGGCAAGGCGGTGTGCAGCACAAGCCACTGGTGAAACCCTGGGGAAGCTGTCAGTTAGCTGCTTGGCTACCCCATTTAGACACCCAATGTTCCCATGAAAAAAAAAACATTAAATTCAACGTACACTTTTATATGCACTGGACGTGGAATGAAAAAAGACAAATGATCATACCCATCATAACTGCAGCCCCATCTGTGCCAAGACCACACAGCTTTTCCGTTGGTATCTGCTTACTTTGAAGAATGGCTTTGACAGCTGTGACAATAGTGTCATCCTTGCCATTACTGACTGACTCTATGTCTAGGAACTGGTTAAAAACCAGTCCCTCTTTGTTCACGTATCTGAATGAAACAATAAACAGTTAAAAAGGGCAAACAGTAGAACAAGAACTTGCCTGGCAACTGAAAATCTAATCTGAATAATCATAATAATGACGCTACTGTCACAACCCGGCAAGGAATATGACAAAAAAGGGGAACACACAGGGGTAACTGAATCAAAATTATATTTATTTAAATCAAATTACTAGGTTGAAATAACCAAATGCAAAGTAATGAAGATGAATGAATGGATATGTCAAAAGTCAATAGTGAGTGTGATGCTTGGATGTGATGGAAGAGTGGTGTGGTGCGTGTATGAAGTGCAAAACTCTAACAAACAGCTGCCTGTCAGCCAGAGCCATGGAGAGTCTGAGGGCAAAGAGGGAGAGGTGCGTCACAGCTGCATTTAAGTAGGCTCCACACCAGGTGGAACCTGTTGTGCCTAATTGGCTCTCCACCCTGCCCTGCTACCTGTTGGCCAAACAGGGAACTAGCAGGCAGGGTGGGGAACGTCACACTCCCCCCCTAAAGAATGGGGTCCCACCCCATAACCTGAACCAAATTAAATTGCCCCAAATGGCTAAACATTAAGCCCCAAATTAAATTTACCAAACAAAAAAAAAATCGAAATTTTGTCCCCCAAACAAAAAACCCTCATGTCTGCCATTCCTCACCACATCCCCTGGTGTTCTCCAATGCTCACCCAGCAGCCTCGGATCCTAGGAGCACATTTAAGAGTGAGACATCAGACAAACAAAAGGAAATGTGTAAACAATAACAGACATGAGAAAATAAAACTAATGGAAACAAAACTAAAGTGCTCTAGATAGTGCATCTGCTAGCACATTACTTGTGCCCTTGATGTGACGGATGTCCAGGTGGTACGGCTGCAAAAACAGAGCCCACCGCATTAGACGCTGATTCGGGTTTTGGAGAGATCGCAAAAACGTTAACGGATTGTGGTCCGTGAACACCACCAATGGTGTCCTTCCTGTTCCCAAATAAACATCAAAATGCTGCAGCGCCCAAATCAAAGCAAGTGCTTCCTTTTCAATGACTGAATAGTTCAGTTGATACTTGTTAAATTTTCTTGAAAAGAAAGCAACCGGTTTATCAACCCCCTGTGCATCAGCCTGTAGTAACACAGCGCCCGCCCCCACGTTCGACGCATCTACTTGTAGGCAGAACGTTTCGTTTACCCTTGGTGCGGCTAGCACAGGTGCAGAGCACAAAAGGGCCTTAACATTTTCAAATGCAGCCTGGCAACGGTTTGACCAAATATAAAGTTCATCTTTCTTTAAAAGTCGAGTCAACGGCTCAACCACAGATGAGAAATTTTTAGCGAAAGATCGGTAATACCCAACAAGACCTAAGAACCGCATTAGCTCTTTTTTAGTGGTAGGTGGAGGATATTTCAAAATGGCCGCAATTTTGTCCTCAACCATTCGCACATTTCCTTGTCCTACCACCTTTCCCAAATAAGTCACTGTGGCTTTTGCGAATTCGTACTTCGCCAGATTGATGGTCAAATTTGCCCAAACCAAGCGATCAAATAATGCACGGATACGTTGAATGTGCTCGGGCCATGTGTCACTGTGCACAACTACGTCATCTAAATACACGGCGCATCCATCCAGGCCAGCCACGACTGTATTCATGAGGCGCTGGAATGTAGCGGGTGCATTTCGGAGACCAAATGGCATCACAGTGTACTTGAATAAGCCGCTGGGAGTAATAAAAGCACAAATTTCCTGTGCGTGGGCAGACAATGGGACCTGCCAATAGCCTTTTAAAAGGTCAAATTTGCTCACAAATTTGGCAGATCCTACTTGATCAATGCAGTCCTCCATTCGTGGCAGAGGAAAAGCATCTGGCTTGGTTACCTGATTTACTTTCCTGTAATCTGTACAAGGTCTAAAAGTACCATCAGGTTTACCAACCAACAGGCATGGTGACGCCCAACTAGACAAGCATGGCTCCGCGAGGTTGTTGTCCAACATATATTGGACTTCGCGATCTAACACCTTCCGCTTCTCTGGCGAAACCCGATAGAACCGCTGTTTTATTGGGGCAGAGTCCCCCACATCCACGTCATGTTCCACCAGATGTGTGGTGGAGGGAACATCTGAGAAGAGAGCAGAATAAGAGTCAATCAAAGCAATTAGCTCAGTCCGTTTAGCTTCGTCCAAATCTGACAAGATGATATCCAGCATTTTCAAAGATTGTGTATTTTTCAGCCTTCCCTGAACCACACAGTCTGGTATTTCTGCCTCGTCCGAACTTTGAGTCAATGACACACTGACTCTAGCGTTAGCTAAACAAGTCTTAACCCCTTTGTCCTCAGAGGTACGAGCGTAGTAAGGTTTGAGTAGGTTTACATGAAAACATTTTGTTTTCTTTCTACCATGTGGGGTAGCGATCATGTAATTTGTCTCCGACACTTGCTTCATGACTGTAAACGGTCCTGAAAAGGCTGCCTCAAATGGAGAATTTTTAATAGGCTGTAAAATCAGAACTTGGTCACCAGCATTAAACTGTTTTTCTTCTGCTCGCCTATCATGAAGTGATTTCATCCTTGTCTGAACTTTGTCCAACTTGGCCTTTGCAGACTCTACAGCTAGTGTCAGCCTACGTCTAAAACCCTCCACATAATCTTGCAATTTCTGGGGAGGTTTGGCTATGTTCCATGTGTCCTGCAACAGAGCCATGACTCCACGGACTTTGTGTCCAAAGACCAAATCATTGGGGCTAAACCCTGTACTTTCCTGTATCACTTCTCTGGATGCCAGTAAGAGCCACGGAAGCCCCTCCTCCCAATCTGCATCTAACTGTATGCAGTAAGAGCGCAGTAACGATTTCAACGTTTGATGAAAACGTTCCAAAGCGCCCTGAGATTGTGCATGATATGCTGTTGCCATGTTATGTCTGATGTTCAACTGACGTAGAACCTCACCAAACATGCGTGATGTAAAATTAGAGCCTTGATCACTTTGCACAATCTTTGGTATGCCAAATACTGAAATGAACTGCGTTAGTGCCTTAAACACTGACTTTGTAGTGATAGATCTCAATGGAAATGCTGCTGGGTAACGAGTCACCTGACACATCACCGTCAGCAAGTACATGTGACCAGACTTTGAGCGTGGCAAAGGACCAACACAATCTATAATCAAATGTTCAAATGGGTTGAGCACTGCCGCAATAGGACATAATGGAGCAGGTTTGATAGACTGATTGGGCTTGCTGCTCAGTTGACAGGTGTGGCATGACTTTATGTAAGCGGAAATATCCCGCTTCAAACATGGCCAAAAACAGTGTTGCAAAACACGGTCATAAGTCTTCCTAACCCCCTGATGACCTGCCACATCATCATGACACGTTTTCAATACCATCTGCCGTAAAGCAGTTGGCACGACAAACTGGAACACGGGTTCGCCGACAAGAGCATCTCCATGGGGTAACCATTTTCGAAATAGAAGCCCCTCATGCAAGCAGTAGCCATGTGCTGAGCTTTCTATTTCTTCCATGGACATTGCTCCAACAAAGAGTTCACACAAACTTTGATCATTTGCCTGTTCCTTAGCCAACTCAACCCGTGACATGGATTTAAATTTCTCCGGTAAACTGATGCCCATTGTAACCTTCTTAGATGGTGAAGTGTCTGGTTTGTCATCTGGCACATTTCGCGCCATAGCGCGTGTAACGGCACAGGCTGGATACACTTTACCCCCCTCTGCCGCTTCCAAAGAACTAGGTTCTAATGTCAATTGGGTAATCACATTTGGAAGAGGTCCATCAGCCCACACTTTCAACCCAACCAAATTGTTTCCCAAAATTACGTCCACCCCTTCAACTGGTAAATCGGCTCGCACACCCATCTGAACGTTACCATTTTTCAATCCGGAGATAAATGTGAGGTTATGTAATGGAACTGGGAAAACAGACATACCCATTCCGCGAATCAAAATGACCTCGCCGGTGTCTGTTTTGGATGAAAAGGGTAACAGCGACTCACGCACAAATGAGTCGAGGGATCCAGTGTCTCGCAAAATCTTCACTGGCACATGTTCGCTGCTGCCCTGCAATGACACAAAACCATCAGAGAGAAAGGGGCGATAGTCCTCCAACCCCTCCAATTGTTTATTAGGCTCCCCAAACCCTGCTGAGGATACTGCCGCCAATGAACTAGGAAGTGAATTTGCCAATGCTGCCGGTTTCACTGGTGCCCTAGGCAAATTACCTTTAGCTTTTAACAATTCACATTCACCCTTCCAGTGTCCTAATTGTTTGCAGTAATTACACAATCCACGGGAGTTTGAGACAAATCTATCCCGACTGCCTTGTTCCCGATCGCCCAGCTGGTCTGTAGTTTTAGGTCGAAAATAATTTTCTCTAGGTGGCCTTGAGTAAGCTGCACTGGCTGCATTTTTGTGCAGTAATGCATACTCGTCAGCCAACACCGCCGCCTGGCTGGGTGTCCTGGCCTCGTGTTCAGCAAGGTACGTGGCTACGTTTGCTGGTACAGAGTTTTTGAGCTGCTCCAATACAACCAAATCACACAGCTCTGCAAATGTAGTGACCTCTGATGCGGAACACCAGCGAGTGAAATGGCGAGTCAGGTCGCGAATAAATTCTACATGTGATTGTTTGTCAGTCTTCCTCCATTTTCTAAATCGCTGCCTATACGCTTCCGGTACGAGTTCATATGCTCTAAGCACAGCCAACTTTATCCATTCATAATTTTTACAATCCTCCGGTGTTAAGGCAGAAAATGCCTCTTGTGCTTTTCCAGACAGAACACATTGCAACAACAACGCACGGTCTTCGTCACACCAATTTCTTGCGTCTGCAAGTCTCTCAAACAATGTGAAAAATATGTCAGGGTCTTTTTCATTGAATTTTGGTATCAAACGTAAGTATCTAGTGATGTCAGTAGGAGTCCCAGATCCATAGTGGAATACAGACTCACCTTCCAGTGATTCACTAGGTAATAATTAATTAAGCCTTTAATTATGCCAAGTTTCTCCTGCTGTAAACGTATTTTAGCAAGTTCAATTCTTTGTTTTTGTTCCTCTAGAGCCAACTCCCTTTTAAGTTTCAATTCCTCTAGGGCTAACTCCTTTTCAAATTCCTTCTCTCGCAGTTGCCCTTGCTGCTCCTGCTTCAACCTTTCATGCTCCTGCTTCAACAAGAGCTCTTTTTGTTGCTCAAATGTTAAACCCGTAGAGGCATGGCGAGCTCTATGAGAAGGTTCAAGAACACCCTGCTCCTCTAGGCCTGCTTTTAATGTAGCCTTAATATTGTCTTTCAATTCTCTACTTGGTACCTCAATCTGGTAATGTGTTGCAATTACCAGCAGCTGCTCTTTCGTACACTGCTCAAGTGTCAACAGCGAAGGACAATCGATGAAATCGGAGACTACTGACGAAGCCATAATGCTAACAAACAAAATACAATTGAAATCAATAACCGCATATACACTCCGTAAGCATGCCCCTACCCTTACTGACTTCCCAAATTCAACCAAATCAGTATAACCAAACACTATTATTATCATCTGTGATAACCAACCAGGTTCCAAATTATCAATAACAAATAGTTATCACAACCAATAAACCAATTCAAAATCAATTCCAAACAAGGGACAAAACAAATATGCTCTTCCCCTCCCCATGGCCATAACCAGACTACTACACCTGTGAATTCCCCATTTTCCATGAAGGATGGCTATTAAATCAAACAGATCCTTAAAATGTTTAAGACCAATAGCTGATCAAGCTCCCATAACGTTAATCAGTTAAGTATGAACATTTTCACGTTTGCCCATGTTTGATATGCATTTATTTCTTCTGTATTTGTAATATACTACTGTTTGTTTACCTTTTGTGTATGTTAGAAAACCATGAATTATATATCAAACTCAGTGTGGCCCATGCAGCCAACCTGGACCACTCGACTGGTTAGCCCGCCTACCCCTCTAGCCTACCCGAAACTAACTAACTAGGGCTCCAATAGCCCTCCCTAGTCTTCAGGTGGGTCTAGGAGGAGATCTGAACCCGTAAACGCTAGCTTGTAACAAGCTTTAGTTTAGGTCAGGCCCCCAGCAAGCTGATTGCCTTCCCACCACTAAGTCTGGATCCTCCCCCAGCTACCACCACACTATCCCACGTGTGCAGCTGCTCCCAAAGTGAAGCAGCCGTAAGCCTACCAGGGGTACTTGTAGCGCTGCCTGCCACCAACCAGTCGAGTAGCCCACGCCAAACTACACCACACTGCAAAAAAAAAACAATTAGTTCCAACAGCCAGTTTTCACAAATCTAGATCAAAAGTTTTTTTTTTTTTTTTTTTTCACATTTAGACTAAATAAAATTTAGCTTTTTAGGACGAGCCCCCATTTTTGTCACAACCCGGCAAGGAATATGACAAAAAAGGGGAACACACAGGGGTAACTGAATCAAAATTATATTTATTTAAATCAAATTACTAGGTTGAAATAACCAAATGCAAAGTAATGAAGATGAATGAATGGATATGTCAAAAGTCAATAGTGAGTGTGATGCTTGGATGTGATGGAAGAGTGGTGTGGTGCGTGTATGAAGTGCAAAACTCTAACAAACAGCTGCCTGTCAGCCAGAGCCATGGAGAGTCTGAGGGCAAAGAGGGAGAGGTGCGTCACAGCTGCATTTAAGTAGGCTCCACACCAGGTGGAACCTGTTGTGCCTAATTGGCTCTCCACCCTGCCCTGCTACCTGTTGGCCAAACAGGGAACTAGCAGGCAGGGTGGGGAACGTCACACTACCAACTACTCTACAATCTAGGGGGTGGTGACAGGACCATTCAGTAGCCTATGTCTATAAAATTAATGGTCATACCGCAAATAAATGTCCAGCTGGCGAAGCAGGGCAACATCTGTACTTTCGTCTAACTCTAGGCTGACTGCCTGAGAAGCTCGCATCTCATGGACTAGAGGCTCCTCAATTACAAAGGACAGAATCTCTAGCATCTCGTCGATTATTCTGTGAGATTAATAGTTGTTTCTCTGATCAATCTTGAAATCAGAAAATGTAAAATGTTTTATTACCTAGATATAGAGGATGAATACATTTAACTTTGTATTATTTGTTTAAGTACTGACCTTTAGCCTATGGATGTAGTTACACCCCAGGAGTTTGGCCACTGTAGCTTACTGTAATTGATGTGGTGGGCCATCTCATTTTTAACAAGCCAATACAGGCATTTGAAGCCTCCAATCACACCCTCATGCTCCATAATGACTAGGTTCGAAACAACGACAAAAAAACTACTTCTAAACTTTCTACACACTACCCATTCACCTAAATCAGAAAAAATGCTTTTTTTGAATGGGTCCGGCAGGGCTCCAGACTAACTTTTTGCATTGGTTGCACTGGTGCACCTAACTTCTTTTTTTTAGGTGCACCAGCAGAAATGTAGGTGCACCCACATTTTTCATTGCATCGCCTTTAAAGTGTAAATTGCAGGTTGAACACCACAACCAATTAATGTGTACATAAAGCGTTCAATATGTACATACTTAAATATTTTTGTCTTAAAATGCGTTAAAATAACATTTATTGTGGTTTCAGCAAAGGTAGCATGTTTGTTAACGAAAGTGGTTGATGACGTCATAAGAGGTAGTCGTAGTAGGCTAACCCGCTAACCCAATACTCGGCAATGGAGAACTACTGGGAGACTGAGGAGGTGGAAACCCATACAATTATTTATGGACTGCAGCCATACAATTTTGAGCCTGTCAGGTGTGAAAGAGGGGAGGAGACTGCCAGGAATCATGGCCATGGTGTCATTAGTTCTTATCAGAGCCTTAGAGATGCACACTGCACCGGTAATCGCTATCGCGCATCAAACGTCATACAACTATGCCCTTCCTCCATATACGTATTATATATATCCATTCCTCACGATTTAATTAGCGATGCTCATTGTCAGAAAGAAAAGAGAGATGTCTCGATGTCCCCATCGCTTTGTTCGATAGGTGTTTGTGTGGGCAGTGCCACCCGATGGAATCAGCGGTGGAGAGTATGTGCTGCCGTGAGGTGAACGCGTTTTGAAGTATTGTCGAACAACTTGACCCGCGACCGGCAGATCTGACGTGCCTCACGCAGCATCCTGGTTTTGAGGCATGCTGCCTGAACCCGTTTGTTTTGCGTGTAGCGTACTCTCATTTCAGGCAGGATCACGGTCCTCTCCAAGCCAGCACACAAGAGTATGTTTATAATTGAGTTATTTCCTTAATCCTTTTTTAATATAAAAACACCTTTTATCCAAAAGAACAAAAGGAACTTGTGGAGCCTCTGCCCTGTTTTAAGCGAATTCACACATCTCGCACATACACACTGGTTGACCATTTTTGTTTGTCTGCCAATTCTCCTAATGCCGGTAACTCTAGTCTTGGAGTGAGCACCTCTTATGACGTCACGCCCCGCCCAGTGGAAGTGAGCCGGAGCGCCTAAAACCACTGTTAAAAGTCATTTTATTCAGCTTTTCGGTATCAAAAACCATACAAAACGATGGTGGGCAGTTCTAATATGTATATTTAATAAGAATATTGCATTAACTTCAAAAAAAATGTAACCTGCAATTTACACTTTAACGCCGAAAGGTCACCTTTTTATAGCTTTCCATAACTTTCATATAATTTGAATAATTTTGTAACAACAATAAGGTGTACAAATGCTTTTCTTTATTTTGAGCCCAATTATATGTATACAGTGGGGAGAAGAACAGGTATTTGATACACTGCCGATTTTGCAGGTTTTCCCACTTACAAAGTACGTAGAGGTCTGTACTTTTTTTTCATAGGTACACTTCAACTGTGAGAGACGGAAACTAAAACAAAAATCCAGAAAATCGCATTGTATGATTTTAAAGTAATTGATTTGCATTTTATTGCATGACATAAGTATTTGATACATCAGAAAAACAGAATTTAATATTTGGTAAAGAAACCTTTGTTTGCAATTACAGAGATCAGACGTTTTCTGTAGTTCTTCACCAGGCTTGCACACACTGCAGCAGGGATTTTGGCCCATTCCTCCATACAGATCTTCTCCAGGTCCTTCAGGTTTCGGCACTGTCGCTGGGCAACACAGACTTTCAGCTCCCTCCAAAGATTTTCTATTGGGTTTAGGTCTGGAGACTGGCTAGGCCACTCCAGGACCTTGAGATGCTTCTTACGGAGCCACTCCTTAGTTGCCCTGGCTGTGTGTTTCGGGTCGTTGTCATGCTGGAAGACCCAGCCACGACCCATCTTCAATGCTCTTATTTAGGGAAGGAGGTTGTTGGCCAAGATCTCACGATACATGGCCCCATCCATCCTCCCCTCAATACGGTGCAGTCGTCCTGTCCCCTTGGCAGAAAAGCATCCCCAAAGAATGATGTTTCCACCTCCATGCTTCACGGTTGGGATGGTGTTCTTGGGGTTGTACTCATCCTTCTTCTTCCTCCAAACACGGCGAGTGGAGTTTAGACCAAAAAGCTCTATTTTGGTTTCATCAGACCACATGACCTCCCATTCCTCCTCTGGATCATCCAGATGGTCATTGGCAAACCTCAGACGGGCCTTTACATGCGCTGGCTTGAGCAGGGGGACCTTGCGTGCACTACAGGATTTTAATCCATGACGGCGTAGTGTATTAGTAATGGTTTTCTTTGAGACTGTGGTCAAGTCAAGTCAAAGTCAAAGTTTATTTCCATAGCACAATTTACAGACGGCTGAGCCGCACCAAAGTGCTTCACAGTAAAAATGCATAAAATAAAAACAAAGTCACGGAACAAGACACAGATAAAAAGATAAAAAGACAGAAGAATAAAAAAAATAAATAAATAAATAAATTTGGTTATGGGGGTTGCCCCTCCGGTGAGGGAGGGGAGGTGCACGGTCCGTCCGACCGTGGAACCCCCGGCGGTCACGGCCCCGGGATCCAGTCGCAGGACCAACGTCTCTCGCGTGCTGTTGGGGATGCGTGTCCCTCAGTCGTAGGGGGGGGCGTCGATCCCTCTGGTGTGGGAATCTAAGTTCCCCCCCCCCGGATGGTGCAGTGGGGCACCCACCGGTAGGTCCCCGGAGCAGACGACTGGGTCCCGGCGGCGATGGCGGACGTCGTACCCCCGGCGGTGAGCGGGGGCGCCCGGCCACAGGAGGAGAGCCCGCCCGCACGTACCTCCGCGGCGAGCACGGTCCCCGGCTCGTGGGCAGACGCCCGTGCCACCGGGGTGATGGAGACCGCCGGTCCCCAGGCCCCGTGCGAGGCCAGTCCCGACCGTTGGGCGCGAAGACGCGCCTATCGCTGGATGGTGTGCGCGAACGGCGACGGCGCCTGCCGTATCTGACCACTGTCCACTCGGACATTGTGTTGGCAGGCCTTAATAAAGCAAATTGTAGTCCGGTAATGAGTCTAAAAAATATATTGTTTCAAGAGCAGATTGATTTGCCCAGAGATTGTAATGCCGGTGATGTGTCTAAAAATATATTATTTCGAGAGCAGGTTGATTTGCAAAGAATTTATTTACATAAGTGCAAAAAAGAAACAATTGGTCCCAGCTCTCTTCAGGTCATTGACCAGGTCCTGCCGTGTAGTTCTGGGCTGATCCCTTACCCTCCTCATGATCATTGAAGCCCCACGAGGTGAGATCTTGCATGGAGCCCCAGACCGAGGGAGATTGACCGTCATCTTCAACTTCTTCCATTTTCTAATAATTGCGCCAACAGTCGTTGCCTTCTCACCAAGCTGCTTGCCTATTGTCCTGTAGCCCATTCCAGCCTTGTGCAGGTCTACAATTTTGTCCCTGATGTCCTTAGACAGCTGTCTGGTCTTGGCCATTGTGGAGAGGTTGGAGTCTGACTAATTGAGTGTGTGGACAGGTGTCTTTTATACAGGCAACAAGTTCAAACAGGTGCAGTTAATACAGGTAATGAATGGAGAACAGGAGGGCTTCTCAAAGAAAAACTAACAGGCCTGTGAGAGCCAGAATTCTTAACTGGTTGGTAGGTGATCAAATACTTATGTCATGCAATAAAATGCAAATCAATTACTTTAAAATCATACAATGTGATTTTCTGGATTTTTGTTTTAGTTTCCGTCTCTCACAGTTGAAGTGTACCTATGATAAAAAGTACAGACCTCTATATGCTTTGTAAGTGGAAAACTTGCAAAATCGGCAGTGTATCAAATACTTATGTCATGCAATAAAATGCAAATCAATTACTTTAAAATCATACAATGTGATTTTCTGGATTTTTGTTTTAGTTTCCGTCTCTCACAGTTGAAGTGTACCTATGATAAAAAGTACAGACCTCTACATGCTTTGTAAGTGGAAAACTTGCAAAATCGGCAGTGTATCAAATACTTGTTCTCCCCACTGTATACATGTAAAAAAAAAAGAAAAAAAAAGTGTTTAAAGTGCTGAAATTTAACATTTAAAACATAAAATAAAACATTAACAAACTAAAACATTAAGCAAAATAAAACATTTCAAAATAGAAGTCAAAGTCAAAAGTCAAAGTACTTTATTTGCCATTTGTGCATAAACTAGTAGTCCAAGCACATAGGAACTCTTGTGCAGGCCCTCTGAGTCAATAGATAAATAGAATTGAATAGAAAAAAATAGGAAGAAGACAAAATACATTAAAAAGTGATTAAAAAAAGTACTAAAGTCTTCCTAAGTCTTATAACGGGTCTCCTCTTGCTGGCACATGTCCCTCAGATGACCAACACTTGTAATTTGGCCTTCTTGCCCTTTGGCCTTGGCTGAACCAGTTTGCCACACTCTCCCTGGCATCAAAATCCTCCAAACTGGGCCCCTCCACACTGATTCTGATGTGATCTTCCACTGTGTCTGTGTGGAGTGATGCTCTTGCATCTGATTTAATTCTCTTCTGTGAAGAGAATCCTCTCTCACAAACCGCTGATGACACTGGGAGGACCAGCAGAATGTGGACCAGGTGCAGTATGCTCTGAAAAACATACAGAAAACAATACATATATATACAAAAAAATTCAAACACATTGTCATTGGGATGTACAACCTGTCAAAGTTATTTTTTATGTCAAAGTTGACATTGACATTGATATAAAAATGTAATTAAAAAGAAAAAGAGTAAAACCTTGTACTCTGAACAGTATGGCTCTCTGGTTAACATCAGCTCCCAAAGGCTGAGGTAGGTCTTGTCCTTGAACATCATCGCAATTAACAGCTTCAGGCCCACAAACTCTTTTGCCAACTCAGTGTTAACACCATTTCTGAAATTGGCATGGAATAAACAGCCAATCAGTGTTTAAAATAACATTATTGCTACCAGCACTACTACGTACCATTGTGTAGTGGTCCACTATGCTACCTTGTGAGTACAGGGGAGAAGTGATCCAAGAGAAATGCTAGGTCATCAGCACCATGGTCCACTAACTCCTCTTGGTCTTCTGGCCAGCTGTCATGATTGAATATGTTGAAGCATTTGACAGCCTTAGTTGTGGCAGATTGGGTAGCATCTTCTCCTATAGGAAGGATAAAGACACTTTAATGAAACGATTAACTTAATTTCTGATCTATCAATGTGTTCATAAGACAGGGGAGTACACTTGCCTAGGAGGCTACAGAATCTTGCTTTCAAGTGTTTGAAAGTAGATTTGATTGTTGCCTCCACTGTTCTGTGTAGTTTAGTGATAGCACCACCATCCTCTGCCATCTTAGAGACTTCCCCGTTGAGTGTCTGTGTGGGACATAAAGCAAAAACACAAATGAGTTTAGAGTTACTTATTATACAGTATATATATATATATATATATATTCCTATATCAGAAACAAAACCACAAATGTACCTGGAATTTGTAGAGTGGCATTTCATCTTGCTCACCCTGCTGCCTCCTCTGCAGCCTAAGGTCAGCCATGAACTGTGACAGTCTGCCCCCAGGCTTGCAGGTCTTGCAGCCATGACCTCTGTGGTCACCAGCAGATGTTCAAGAGCACAAACTGCCTGTTTAGACATATCAAGCACTTTTCTAAATACAGCTGAAGATAATAACAAACATAATTGACAATTAAATCCCATTTCATCTCCCTTGCCTGAGGTAGGATGGTCTCATTTTTCTGAAGTAGGAGACTAAACTTGGTTATTCCAGCAAAAACATCAGCCAGAAAGTGACAAAAGCCCACAAAAGTGGCATCTTCCATTGATTTCTTGGCCAGTATCACACAACCCGAGCATATGTTCTCAACATGAATAAACAATATTCTGGGCAGGGAAAATTACTGAAGTTAAAATGGCATTAATTTAAAATGGCACTGATTTCCTGTGGAAATCCACTAACCTTTTTGGCTCGTCCTGCAATATCTGCATTGGCAGAGGACCCTGCCAAATGGTCCATATGACAGTAGACTGCAGTAAACTGGCCATAGCCATTCTGTCCGGGTCTGAGGAATGTCTCCAGGGCCCTGGAGACATGTGGAAGCCATCGTGTTCCTTTAACCCCACCGGGGACTAGGACATCCACTCCAAGGTCTGCTCCAATGGCCTTCAGCTCCCTCATTGATTTTGGACTAAAATGGTAGGTCTTCCACACCAAATGTAGCAGATCATATACTTGACCAATCATAGAATTGTCCCTCTGGTCTGACAACATAGCCAATTCCAATCTGTAAAGATAAATCACAATTAATCTACAAAGATAAACTACATTAATATGAGAAAATGCACAACAGCCTATAATTAGGCCTATCTGTGAGCATACAGTGAAAGGGCACAACGAAATATCCTGCATCTCTTTGTAAAAGGGCTATAACGCCCCCCTTGTGGCCTAGGTTAACTGCAGCACCATCAGCAGCCAGAGCAACTGATTTCCCCAGCCAATCTGCACACTGATGCCAAAGCGCAGCAAATGCTTGCTTTGTGGCAGCATAAAATCCTAAAGAATAATAAAGATCATACAGGTCACTAGCCTATAGATTGCAAAAGGAAAACTGTTTATATTATCTTAGCCTACTTCACTTTTTATTTATTCATTTCTAATAATATTTAGGAATACTAAACAATTTTCAGAAAAAAATCTATTTTGTTATCTCTCATGCTGTAATGTGGCTGGGCCTTCAAATTTACCTTGTGCATGTCCATGCTCCACCTCGACGTGTCCAATTAATATGCTGACCGGCCGTCCTTTCCGCAAAATGCGGCTGTAGATAATCACGCACTCATTTGTAGAGATGTCTGTGTCGCCGTCAATCATGAAAGACATATACGTGGCGTTACCAATGTCCGCAGCTGTCTTCTTCTTTAATGTGTCTCCTATTACGCCAATAAATTGGGCACATGCCGTATCATTGCTGTAGGTCGGGTTGATGTTTAAGCCATTTTTCTTCATCAAAATAATCTGTGATTTAAATTTGGTGAATGGCATTTCCTCTTTTGCAATATTGTAGGCAACATTAAATTTGATGGTCATTTCTGATTCCTCAGAGGACCTGATTGATACTGCCTGCCTCTGAAATGCAGCTGGAAGAGGGGCCACTTTCTCGACATATTTGTCACGGCATATAGTATGCTTTTATGACATGTGTTTTTTTAAAGTTTCGATACGAAACGTTGTTGCCTATATATTTGCAAATATATATCGCTGACAAAAGTAAGTTCACCTGAGGGGGCAATGCCTATTAGGCTCGTAAATGTGGTGTTACCTTTGTAGTGTGAATAAATCCTTGGAGCCTCAGCTTGGTTTGGTTTTTCAGCTTTTGAAATTATAAAAAAAAACAACTTATTACCCACATGAAAACAAAAAACCACTGTCCCTTTCTTTCACTGTTGTTATACTCACCGGCTTGCCCTCTCTCATTAGAGACTGGCTCCTTTTCTGCCCCTGTAACAAGTTGCCCTCCCTGATTGTCTGCCCCTGTGTCTCCTTCCTTCCCTGCTGTCTATCCTACCTCGAGAAGCTGTCGCTTCTGTTACAAAGTAACACCGGTCATACAAGTGCACCTTAACTTCGATTTATTTCTCAACAAGAATAACTAGCTGCTAGACCTACCTCAGGAAATACATCTGAATTCTGTTGTGGGCTTTTTCTCTTCAGATACTTCAAAATGCTCATGGTCTGAGAGATCAAAGCAAAACGGGAACTATCCATCAAATAATGCAAAGAAGTAATAGCCAAGCTGCTAACCAACCATTCCAAAACAAGCGTTCCATAACAGCTGATAATCAAGCGTTAAGTAGGAGCTAGCTAGGCTAACTGTTCAATCTTGTCAAGTTTGTGTAGCTAGCATAGAGTAACATCCTCAGGTGTCAAATTGCCTTTATCAAATTGAGGAAATTTAATTACGGCAGATAGGTCTCAGACATAAAGAGAAGTCAGGCAACCGACAAGAAAGTCTAACTATGCTATCTTGCTAAACATTTAATTAGCAGCTATTGTTTATTGTCGACATTTTCTCCAAAAAAAAAACTTGATCTCGAAAACAGGATTACCAGAAGTTAACACTAAAATATAGTCAAACACATACTTAAATTTTCTCTTCTTAATCACAGTTACTTATCAACAAATATTATCCAAATAGCGCTTCAGGTAGAAGTGGGGTCTGTTCCTCAGCTTTCCTTAGTGTTTTGACATACGCGAACTGTCAAGTGCGCACAGCTGGGGGGCAGGAGGTCGCGAGGACGCCTTGCCATGGCGACGGGGGAGAACAGAACGTTGAGGAGCCAAACCAGCCGCAAGGATTTCCCCTTATATTAAACGATGCAGGCCACCTGTGTAGGCCTATTATTGAACTGCTAGTGAAGTCTATTTGCCTAGGTAAAATGAGTGCGGGCGGATATTGAAACTATGGCGGCTGAAATTAGTCGGAAACACTGTGTAAATGTATTACACAATGAGGGTAAATTGGTGTTAAGGTTCAGCTTAATTGTCACATTCAAGATGACAACCTTGGACAAACTCAACTTTATATGATGAAATTAAACAGTTAAAAAAAAAACAAGAAAATAACAAACCAAATAAATAGCAGAAAAAATACAGTGAGGTAGATAAGTGAATATGAATAGTGAATAATTACAATTTGTGATCATTAAAAATCACTCAACAAGCACACCATCTTTATCAATAAAGTAGCATTTTTTGGATTTGATCGAAAATTCACTCAAATAACAAGCACACCATATTTATCAATAAAAAAAGTATTTTATGGATTTTATTTATACAGGATATTGTGGGCAAGATTGTTGGTTGTGCACATCTGACATCTTGCATATTTCCTCAATCGTCCTACAGAGGGCAGTGATGTGCCTTGAATTAATTTATTGGCGGGAAGTCCCAGAAGAAGAATGCAGAAATGCATGATGGGAAACAACAATGCAGCACCATGAAGTAGACTCTCATGTGGGAGAATCAGTCCAGCATGTGAGCCGTGTACAACTCATACTTACCTGGCAGGGGAGATACCATGATCAAGAAGGTGGTTCACCCAGGGCGAGGCTCAGCCATTGCACTCCGGTTGTGCTGACCCCTGCGAATTCCCCAAATGTGGGAATCTCGACTGCATAATTTCTGGTAGTGGGGGACTGCGTTCGCGCTCTCCCCTGATATCTATGTCTAAAGAAAGTCTCGGAAATGTAAGCGACCAGTAGGTGATCAATCTTGGTTTAGAAAGTTTGGTCTATGTTCATGAAGTACTTGTGTTTAATTGGGAAATTGTATTACAATTTTAGATATTTATGTAGAATTGTTTTTAAAAAATATGAAATTTAGCTTGGTGTTTGTTACAAATTAGATGACGTACAACATTACCAGCAGTGAAATTCTTGTAGCTTGGGTGAACTCAACTCAGCATAATAAAATCAAAAGGCAAAAACAAGAAAATAACAAATCAAATAAGTAGCTTAATAAAGTCACTGATGTATATAAGTGAATAATTACAATTAGAAATCAATCAAATAAAAAGCACATCTTTAACAATAAAGTAGCATTTTAGGTATTTGATTAAAAAATAATAAAAAATCACTCTCATAACAAGCACACAATCTTTATCAATAAAGCAGCATTTTATGGATTTGATTAAAATGAACTCAAATAACAAGCACACCTGACAGAGATATTAACATTTACATTTAAATTTAGGGCATTTAGCAGACGCTTTTATCGAAAGCGACTTACAAAGAGTACATTTGTCATAAGAAGGTGAAAGATTTCATTGCTGCTAACACAGTAAGAAAGTCACCAGAACAAGTTTCAAGCATTTCAATTGCTAGATTAACCATTGCTAGTATACAGAGGCAGATGAGTTGTAAAGTCTTATTGCAGTGGGGAGGCTTGAGGAGGCAGTGAGGGGCTTGCAGCGGGGTTAAATGAATCTGTTGCTGAAACCACTATTTAGCTTGTCCAGTGTACAGGGGAGGAATGTGTGGAGGGGGTTGGAGGGATTGTCCATGATTGCCAGCAGTTTCGCTAGCTTCCTCTCCTGCACGGCGACAACAGGAGCCAACAACCCTCTTAATAAGTTTGTTCAGTCTGTTGGCGTCCTGTTGGCGCCCTTTGTTTGTTGGCAAAGAAGATGGTGCTCGCCACAACAGACTGATAAAACATCTGCAACATCTTGTTGCAGATATTGAAGGACCTGAGTCTCCTCAGGAAGTAATGCCGGCTCAGGCTCTTCTTGTAAACGGCCTCTGAATTTATGGACCACTCCAGTTTATTGTCCAGTGTGACACCCAGGTACTTGTAAGTATCCACCATATCCACATCTGTCCCACCAATGCTGATACGAGAGGGCAGGGGCTTAGTCCTCCTGAAATCCACCACCCCTTGTCTTTGCCATGTTCAGCTGCAGGTGGTTCTCCCCACAACACTTAACAAAGTGTTCGACCAGGTCCGTGTACTCAGCCTCCCTCCCACCCTCAACACACCCAATGATAGCCGTGTCATCAGAGAATTTCTGAAGATGATACGACTCAGTGCAGTACTTAAAGTCTGCAGTGTAGGTGGTAAAGAGGAAAGGAGAAAGTACAGTTCCCTGGGGGGGCCCAGATGTTACCAATCAGCAGTGATGGGAATAACGGCGTTATAAGTACCGGCGTTAGTAACGGCGGTACTTTTTTCAGTAACGAGTAATCTAATTGATTACTCATCTCATTATTATAACGCCGTTATCTTTACTTTAAAAAAATTGTCGTGTTACTACATTGAATGCAGATGTTTTGCATCGGACCTCTGAGCCGAGTGACAGAGAAAATCTTGTTCCTCCCTTGTCCTTGGTGAGGGCGGAAACACGAGACAACCGCAAAAGTGATGACGATTGGCTGGGGTTGAGTAAAATTCTATGGTAAGCCAATCAGAGGGGAAGTTAGGCGGGTGCTTAGTCTGCTTACTTAAGCTGTGCGCATCAAAGTTGAGCAGCAGTAGGTTACGAGAGGTCGACTAAAGACGTTAATGTGAATCAACTAGAAAGATATGGCGAGCCCAAGTAGTCCAAAAGCAGCTTTCTTTAAATGGAAATATAGCCATTACTTTTCCCTCCAAGAAATTAAGGGGACAAGTGTACGTGTGAAATGCACATTATGCCCTGAAGTCAAGTACCTGTCCACGTCGTTCTCGAGTAATTCCAATTTAATGAAGCATCTTGCAACTATACATACATCCATGAAATTAGTGGCCAAGCTCCCTGAGGAGAAAAAGAAGGAGACAGTGGAACAGCAGCCAAGCAGCAAAAGCTTGATTTTACGGCCCAGGCACACGGTAAACCTGTGACACAGACCGAGCTAAACACACTGGTAGCCAGGTATGTTGTAGAGGACATGTTGCCATTATCGACGGTCGAGTCTGGGTCATTCAAAGCATTAGTTGCGAAAATACCGGTGAGGGGAGGGGTAAGCTTGCCATGTAGGAAAACGTTCTCGAATTATATTGATGCCCAATATGCCGAGATGAATGTCAAGCTCAAACAAACATTTGAGAGATTGGAATATCTGTCCACCACAGCAGACATCTGGACTGCATGCAATAAAATCTATTTAGGCGTAACGACACATTGGCTAAATCCTCAGAACATGGAGAGATGTAAGGCAGCACTGGCATGTAAGAGGTTCAAGGGACGCCATACACACAAAAATATAGCAACGGAGCTTGATCAAATCCACTCCTCTTATGACATCAACCACAAGATAACCACGACAGTAACTGACAACGGCTCAAACTTTGTGAAGGCATTTAAAAGATACCAGCCAGTCGACCAGGAGGAGGAGGATGAGGATGACAATGAGGTGACATTTACGGATGTCAATGAGGCCTTGCAAACCACTGTGGATGATGATGATGATGATGATGGTGATGCGATCACTTTGCCTCCACACATGAGATGTGCATCACATGCCCTGAACCTTGTGTCATGCACTGATATAGACAAGTGGTTGTTGTCAACACCAGCAACAAAAGCACTGTACAGAAACACAACCACAAAATGCACAGGGCTATCGAACAAGGCCAGTCGTTCAACTGTGGCTGCCGAGACTGCGCATGACATTATTGCCAAGAAGCTTTTAGTCCCATGCACCACAAGGTGGAATTCATTTTATGATGCTCTTGCTCGTATTTGTGGGATTCCTATGGTTGAGCTGAACGCCATCACGTCCAAGTTCGGATTGACAGCTGTCACAGAACGTGAACACCAGTTCATTCGGGAGTACTGCACAGTCATGAAGCCACTTACAGTGGCCTTAGACATTCTTCAAGGAGAAGATCATTGTTACCATGGCACACTCCTACCCACCCTGGAGATGTTGATTTTCAAGACCCTGCAACTGAAGAGTGGCCTGCACATCCTAATTGACCTTCCAGAGGCAATTGTCACAGTAAGTAACTTTAATTTATTCTTCAACAAATTACACAATTATGCAATTGTATTACTCTCTATTATATTCTATCCTGGCCTTAACAGTTATGATGGGCCTATAGCCTACTTACTCTATGATATGAGGTATGAAATGATATATGCTTACTGTAGTTAGCTGCATTTTCTCTGTCTTTGCCTCTCTCTCTTTGCCTTTCTCTCTCTCTAAGACACATATACTATAATATGGACTTTTCTTCCTTATATTTCATTTCAGGCAATCAAAACAAAATTTTCAGAGGTGCTGGAAAGTGAGGATGCTGTCTTGGCTGCTGTGACTCTGCCTAAGTTCAAGCTACGCTGGCTGCGAACACAAGACAGGAAAGACAAGGCCAAGGCAAGTCTGCTAGCAGAGTGTCGGAAACTTGCCCTGCACCAAGACCAGCAAGCAGGTACCATCCCACCAACATGCCATCCCACCAACACAGACTCTGCCATAGGCATAGAGGATGACTTCTTTTCTTTTGAGGAAGAGGATGACACCTCTTCTACTACTGAAAGTCAAGTCGCAGATTATTTCAAATCGGGGGAACAAGGGATAGATTATCTTAATGGATTTGCACTGATTAAAAAAAATTCACTCCAGCATAATGCAGCCACTCCATCCAGTGCCCCAGTGGAGAGACTTTTTAGCCTGGGGAAGCTAGTCTTGACTCCACTGAGGAACAGGCTCTCTGACCAGAGGTTTGAGAAGCTTTTGGTTTTAAGATACAACCACTGGTTCAGTGGCAGGAATGGATGGGTGGATAAGTAGATAGGTTAGCTTTGATGGATGAGGATTTCTGTTTGTAATGCATTGAGTATTCATTTCATTATAATACTCAAATTTATCAAAAATATATATAGGGCAAGTATAACAGGAAGTAAGGAGGCTAGAGGGAGTAAGCAGTCCTGAACAGGTGGGTTTTAAGGCGTGATTTAAAAACGGGGAGAGTGTCACAGTTCCGGAGGTCAGGTGGCAAGGTGTTCCAGAGCTGTGGAGCAGAGCGACTGAAGGCTCTGCCCCCCATTGTGCTGAAGCGGGCAGGGGGCACAGAGAGGTGGATGGAGGAGGAGGATCAAAGGGAACGAGTGGGGATGGTGGTGTGCAGGAGGTCGGACAGGTAGGGAGGGGCGAGGTTGTGGATGGCCATGAATGTGAACAGGAGTTGGTAAGTAATGCTGTGAGTAACGGAGCCAGTGGAGGTCCTGGAGGACAGGGGTGATGTGGTGGTATGTGGGGGTCTTTGTGATGATGCGGGCGGCAGAGTTTTGGACCAGTTGGAGTTTACGGAGGGACTTGTGAGGGACGCCGAAGAGGGGAGAAATGCAATAGTCCAAACGGGAGCATCCGTCTGCCTTCTTTTGTGTTTCCCTTTGTAAACTTCGTTTTAACTTTGAGGTTTGGGTAACCCTTGAGTAATAAATAATCTTATCTTAAACCTTAACATCCTTTTATTTTACCACTTTCAATACGAGCTGGGTTGTAGCAGCGCTGAAGGCATTTGAGATTGGCCACAATGTCTAATTCCTCAATCGTCCTGCAGAGGGCAGTGATTTGCCTTGAATGAATTTATTGGTGGGAAGTCCCAGAAGAAGAATGCAGAAATGCATGATGGGAAACAACAATGCAGCACCATGAAGTAGACTCTCATGTGGGAGAATCACTCCAGCATGTGAGCCATGTACAACTCATACTTACCTGGCAGGGGAGATACCATGATCAAGAAGGTGGTTCACCCAGGGCGAGGCTCAGCCATTGCACTCCGGTTGTGCTGACCCCTGCGAATTCCCCAAATGTGGGAATCTCGACTGCATAATTTGTGGTAGTGGGGGACTGCGTTCGCGCTCTCCCCTGATATTTATGTCTAAAGAAAATATTATAACCCCAAATAGCTCGAGAGCCATCATGATCGCTCAGAGTTCTGTCTTGGTGTTTTCACGGGGTCTTTCATGAATGTATCAAGGGAGATTTATTGTTACTGTTTAGATTTATGTAAAAGGTTTTGAAAAAATAAAATATAGTTTGGTGTTATGTTTCATGTTTGTTACAAATTAGATAACGTAGAATATGGCCAGCAGTGAAATTCTGCAGCTTGGTTGAACTCACCTCTGCATAATAAAATTAAAAGGTAAAAACAAGAACATAACAAGTAAAATAAGTAGCTGAATAAAGTCACTGAGGTATATAAGTGAATAATTACAATTAGAAATCAATCAAATAAAAAGCACACCATCTTTAACAATAAAGAAGCATTTTATGTATTCGATTAAAAATAATAATAATAAATCACTCAAATAACAAGCACACCATCTTTATCAATAAGGTAGCATTTTATGGATTTGATTTATGCAAGTTATTGTGGGCAAGATTGTTAGTTGTGCACATTTGACATCTTGCATAATTCCTCAATCGTCCTGCAGAGGGCAGTGATGTGCCTTGAAGGCATTTATTTGCGGGAAGTCCCAGAAGAAGGATGCAGCAGTGCATGATGGGAAACAACTTTATCGTTGTATTTCTTACATTGCTCATTCTTTATTAATATGGTTTCTTTGGGATTTAAATATCAGAATGCTGATTGTAGTTTGTTAGCCAATGTGTTGTTGTTGTAGTCATTAAATTGTGAGCACCATGATGTAGACTCTTATGTGGGAGAATCACTCCAGCATGTGAGCCATGTACAACTCATACTTACCTGGCAGGGGAGATACCATGATCATGAAGGTGGTTCACCCAGGGCGAGGCTCAGCCATTGCACTCCGGTTGTGCTGACCCCTGCGAATTCCCCAAATGTGGGAATCTCGACTGCATAATTTCTGGTAGTGGGGGACTGCGTTCGCGCTCTCCCCTGATATATATGTCTAAAGAAAGTCTCTGTAATATAGATGACCAATTGGTGATTAATCTTGGATTTGCAAGAATGGTCTATGTTATGCTCATTAAAGTACTCGTAATTATTTGGGAAATTGTATTACAATTTTAGATATTTATGTAGAAGGGTGTAAAAAATATGAAATATAGCTTGGTGTTTGTTACAAATTAGATATACACATAGGATTTCAGAAAAGATATGCTTTTAGAGAGTTTAGGTTAATTAATTCGCTTGCCATTTATGGTGCTGGTAAAAAATATGTCATCCATACTATTGGTTCACCAACATGTAGTAGAGGACTATGTATTGAGCAAGGTATGGAAGAAGGTTGGACATGTGTAAATATATGATAAATCACAACTAGAGGTTTTATATCTCATAAAACATGATTTTATGTGGTTTAACTACCTTTCTCTTAACAGTAGGGGCCAAAATATAGACTGTTCATTTGCCTACAACACAGGTCATTGTGTTGTGCATGGTATTGAGGAACATGAGACATGTCTCAGCTGTGATTATCACACATGTGGAGCCTGTGTACTTATAGAAAATATATAGGTTAATGTGTTAAATCAGCTTCCCCCTAATGGTAGAGGCAAAAATGTATCGATGTACACTTGGTTTACAAATACACAATACCGGTTTATGCATGGGTCATGGTCCACCAATGTAATTAAACCCCCTAAACTATGCATGTTCTAAAAGTATATGAACTCAAGATATGTCATATAACATCAAATGAGACATATCCAATCTTACTCTATACCATGCACAATGCACAGACCTGAATTGTATAAGCAAGTCAAGTGTACAGTCGATACATTTTGGCTTCTGCTATCAAGGCAAAGTTAATGAAACCACTTAAATTATATATTGTAAAAAAGCCTGTACTCTCTAAATTTAATCAAACACATATTTAGACATGCCCCACCTTTCTCCACCCCATGTACAATAAATAGCCCTGTACAATACATGCCCCAAAAGGAAATTTGTGGATATAAAAGAATGATTGTTAACAATGCAAGATTCTAAATTCCATGTTTGAGTAGATGGGATCAGATATTCTGTAGAATGTTTTTTCCCACAACATTCTAAATAGAGATTTGTCTGTTTTTGCTGGGAAATAATATGTGACCACAACTCTTATTTTCACATATTTCCACTGACTAGCTTTTCCTAGACTTTTAGCATGTGATAAGGGAAGGTTTCATGAACGTATATCAAAAATCATTTCTGTTGCAATTAGTCTTGGGTCAAGCCTTATTTTGCCTGGACTAAAGCCTAGTTTATACTTCTCCGACTGCGTAATCCGTCATCCGTCTGCGTAACTACGGACACACCTCGAGCCCTCATACTTCTCCGTCGTGGTGACGGATACGTGATGCAAATTCCGGCTTGACCAGTATGGGTCGCTACGCAAGACTGGCCATGACATTCAAGTACAAAAGGGAAAATTAGTTCAGAGGGGATCAATTATTAAATAGAAAAGGGGATACGTTATAAATGAAATGCTTTTAAAAGTAAAAACCGTACACAAACTTGCAATTTGCCACCGTCTCTTTTAAGTTTCACAAGTTCAAGTAGGTCGGCTTGCATTTTGGAGCTTTATGCGTCCATATAGTAAAGCGTATATATGTAGCGTATATATATAGCGTATATATAGCGTATAAAGCGTATATACATAAATGGCGCGGCCAGTGTTTACGTTGTATTAGAAGTCGATAGCTGAACTATTTCTCCGATCCCGACCTGCTCTCGATGGCTGTTATGTTACTGTCAGCAAGCAGCGCTCAGAGCGTAAGGGGCGTTAGACAACTTTAGACTTTGACGCGCTCACATTAGTTTGGGCCAATCAGAAGGCCGAATTGTCTAAAGTCTACAGTCGTTGCACGTTGGTGGGGCCGACGCGATTGAACTCCCCAAATGTGGGAATCTCGACTGCATAATTTCTGGTAGTGGGGGACTGCGTTCGCGCTCTCCCCTGATAACTATGTTTAAAATAAATCCAAACAACACAAATGTGCATAGGGCGACTGGTATTTGACGACAAAGATTGATCTGTTGTCTCTAAATATTTGTTTTAATTTATACATTAGGAATTAATGTTACAATTTTAGATAATAATGTGAAATATAGTTTGGTTTCATGTTTGTTACAAATTAGATAACGTTCAACATTACCAGCAGTGACATTCTTGTAGTTTGGGTGAACTCAACTCTGCATAATAAAATCAAAAGGGAAAAACACCATCTTTATCAATTAGGTAGCATTTTATGGATTTGATTTGCGTAAGGGCCGTTAGACAACTTTAGACTTTTTGACGCGCTCACGTTAGTTTGGGCCAATCAGAAGGCCGAATTGTCTAATGTTGTCTAAAGTTGTCTAAAGTCTAAAGTCGTTGCACGTTGGTGGGGCCGACGCGATGGGACCATACGAAGTGCAAATTGTAATTTAGACTGTAAGATTAACTCAGAATGTGATTGGACAGGTGAAGAGGGCTCCGGGAGCTCATTTTCCTTGTTTCCTATCGTTTCCTTGGACTGTCAATATAGACTCTAGTGTAGATCAGGTCTCTTTATTGACCTAAGTGCATTGAATATCAAAGGAAAACAATACAGCACAGTGCCTTGGCACCAGTATCACCAGCCATGTACAATATCAGTTGGAAAGAACACCCCAATGCGATTTAAAATATTAAAGATAAAAGCAATTTACTTGGTCTGAGATCGCACTGACAGACACGGATGCTATCAACACCTAAATGCTTGTTACGCCGGCAAACCGGCGATCGTGTTAAGCGCGTACTTGGGCTTGGCAGTAGTTTATTTCTCCATTAACAGACGTACAATTTCAGTATGTTTTGACCATCCCTCACCAGAAATTTGAAAAACACTGAACTTTTTCTCCGATCTCGACCTGCTCTCGATGGCTGTTATGTTACTGTCAGCAAGCAGCGCTCAGAGCGTAAGGGGCGTTAGACAACTTTAGACTTTGACGCGCTCACGTTAGTTTGGGCCAATCAGAAGGCCGAATTGTCTAAAGTTGTCTGACAACTGTAGACTTTGACGCGCTCACGTTAGTTTGGGCCAATCAGAAGGCCGAATTGTCTAAAGTTGTCTGACAACTGTAGACTTTGACGCGCTCAAGTTAGTTTGGGCCAATCAGAAGGCCGAATTGTCTAAAGTCTACAGTTGTCTAAAGTCTACAGTCGTTGCACGTTGGTGGGGCCGACTTCTGAAGTGGGCGGTGGGACCGTACGACGTGCAATCTGTAATTTAGACTCTAAGACAAACTTAGAATTTGATTGGACATGTGTAGAGGACTCCGGGAGCTCATTTTCCTTGTTTCTTATAGGTTCCTGGGACTGTCAATAGAGTGGCAAATGCTGTGTCAGGTGTCCTGTGGTGCGTCATGGGAAACACATATTCTTAGCTTTTTAAAACCTTTTTTTTTTTTATACATAATATTCCATAAATGGGGAAGCTGAACATCAAATTCTGCATGGATAACCCAAAGGCTGCCCTGTGATAAAACATTTGAGTATGAGAAAAGTGGCATCATTAGTGTAGTCATGAGTAATGGTGTTGGTTTTGGTCCTGCTTGGAATCAGTTTAATGTGTTATTACTATATTATCATAATCTTCCCCTTTATTTTGACCTCGGTCAAGGGGTGACACAACTATGTGTTGCTAAAAATAGCTTGTTGAGAAATAAAAAGGAGTTATTACTGTATAACAAACCTATTTTTTATTTCGACCTTAATAAAGGCCTTATTATATTTCCGAATGTGCTGCACAACCGGATGCCATTATATGTTGTAAAATTGGCTTGTTGACAAATCAGCTAAAAACATCTAATGTTGCATTTATTGACATGCATGAAGTACCACAACACACTGTTTGTGTAGATCAGGTCTCTTTACTGACCTAAGTGCACTGAGGAAAAACCAGCGGAACAGCGGAAACAGTATGGACAGCGGGATGAAGAGGTGATTCACAAAGCCCCCCACTCACACACACACACACACATTCAGTGAAACAGTTAAATGAACTGTATAAACAATTGAGAACTATAAATAGAATAAAAAAGGCAAAAAATATTAGAAAATACAATAAATATTTACACACAATTTACAAAATATGTACATTAAGAGGAATTCGATCAGTCCTGTGACTGACCCAAAAGGCTGTCAACCGCCTTCTGAAAGTCAGTGAAAGTCTCAAATCTCTGCCCCGAAAACTCCTTAGAAGGGGAGGACTTGGAGGCTTCACAGAACGTCTTCCTCTTGTATTTTTTGTGGCCTTGTGTAGGCTGGCCACAGAGAGCACAGATGTACATTTTTATCTGGCGAGGTCCAGACCCCTCACGCTCTGCCTTTTTCCTCTTATAGACCGTCGACCGCGCTAGAGACAGAGAGGATGATATGGGAGCCTGCGTGGTCAAGGCAGCAGATGAGGTAGTGGAGGAGGTAGTGGACAGGACAGCAGACGATGTGGGAGGTGTGGACCCAGAGGACAAGGACAGGGCGAGCAAGGAAGGCTTCACCACCTGACTGGACTGGGCATCTGATGACGACGCCCCTCTCGGAAGAATGGGGAGGGGGCGGGGGACCCTTCTTTTGAGGTGCCTCGTTCCTGCCAAAGACGGTGTGACCTCATACTTCACCTGAGGCCGGCTGGGGTGAGGTCTCTCCACAGGCAACTCTGGCGCTGGGGGTCTCGTTGCGTCAGCAATGCTCTGGTGGCGACGGAGGACGGCCAACCCTTGATCTGTGACGTTTCTGGCAGACAAGGCCTCTTATCTGCGGATGAACTCGGCCACACATTTTGTGTTGATTTTCAAAATGGGAATGCCGAGTTTGCTGAGCTCAGCGTCATCCACCGTCACTCTCTGCTGCGCCCGCTGATACATCGTGGTCACCTGTTGTTTCTGCGGTGACCCTCGCCCCTTGCCTCCACAGTCGGGATGCAGCCAGAGCTGTTTGATGAGGCAGTACATCAGCCTGTTCTTCCTGGAGTCCAGCAGATGTGCAGCTGAGTACCGCTTGCTGAACTTCAGCTTCTGTACCAACGCAGATTCTGCTGGATCTCCACTGGTGCGGCTGAAGAGGGCGTTTCCCCAGCGCGCAGAGTAGAGGGAGTCGAACTGCTGGATGCTGCGATCGTGGAGGTCCAGCTTGTTCCAGGCAGCGATGACTTTCTGCCTCGTGGAGTTGCTGATGGCAAGCTTCCCCTCCTCCAAGGCAATGTCCACAAGAACTTTGCTGAGCTCCTCCACGTGCTCGTACCCAGGCAGATGACTCGGTCCGCACACATCCTCCACACAGGGGTCGAGGTCAGCAGCCACAGCCTGGTCAGTGAGGGAGATGGTCTTCCTCAGAGGAGTTAGAGGGTCACCCTCACTGTCAGAGGTGTAGCCTGCATCTGGATCCTCCTCCACCTCCACATCCCCCGGGTCCTCCGCGTCATCTCCTTCATCCTCTGTTTCCTGGAGTGTCTGCCGGGCCTGGGAGTAGTGATGAGGAGCGCTGAATGCAGACTGAGCGAAGAGGTACTCGAGTCCGATCCGCTCATCACCAGCCGGAACAGGAGGCCTGTAGTTGGCTTCCTCCACCTCCCCAAACAGTTCCTGACACCGCTGATTCAGGCGATGAACAAGAGGAGACAGGTACGTCATATGTCTCCTCCCCTTTTGCCCTCTGACACTCGCCGACTCCCTGTCCGAGTTCCACCGAGCGATCCCGGCCAGCAGGTACACCTGGAACGGTACAGCGGCACAGCGAGGGCCCGGGATCATGTAGGGCAGGAAGGAGTGGAAGCCCTCCAGACTGTTGCTCCCTCTGACCGTGGTGTAGTACGGGAGCCGGACACCGTTGCGGGTGACATGCTTTTTGATGTTATACATGTTCCGCCCCGGTGGATCCTGGATGCACTCCAGGTGCTTCTGCTGGTTCTCCCACACGTGGTCGACAGCCGCCTCGTCCTTGAACAGATGGACCTGGTTCTCATCCATCCCGGCGGCACCCTTCAGGATGTCGATGGCACTCTGGACTCGCATGAACGTCTCCTGGGCCCCGACCGTGATTCTCCTGACGTAGTGGCTCAGGTCGTACTTGGTGACATGCGTTTCCATGAGCTCAGCGTCAGTCAGGGAACCATACTTTGTCGGTTGCCCAGCGCGTATCGCCTGCAGGAGGAGTGCCATGTCGTCCCTGTTGTAGGCGAAGACAGCAGCAGAGAGCGCAGACTTAAAGAGGGCGTACTTGGGGTGGTGGTCGGTCCTAAGGGCGGCATCAAACCTCTGGATCCACTGGAAGATGTCCAGTCGAATGAGCATGCCTCCATCTACCCACCTACTGAACAGCTGCTCCACTGAGGACACTCCCAGGACACGACAGCAGCCACGGTCCAAGTACATAAGTTAAGGCGGTGCCTCTCCTGCCCTCTCATACCTGGCCATGAGTCCCTCAGCCATCGGCCTCATTTTGTCCAGCGACTCCTCGCACGTGAGGACCGACATGAGGATCTGCCCCTGCTCGTTGGCCACGTTGGTGCACCACTCTGCCGTGCCCTTGCCATCACCGGACAGCTTCTTGCAGATCTAATGATAAATACAAAACACAACTTGTAGATCTGTTGTTTGTACAATTTTTTGTGCTTTGAACAGTTGAACAGTAGTGTGGGAAATATACCTTCTTGGTGGAGTCATATTTCAGGACCTTGCCAAACGTGGACAAAACCTGCGTGCGGTAGTCCTCGATGTTATTTGCCTCAGCAATGAGGAAGGCTTTCCGCAGCAGCTTAGGGTATGGGTGGCTCTCTCCTCTGTGGTGGTCTCTGAAAGCGGGGCGTGAAGATGCCTGAAAGTGGAAAAATGTGAAAATAAACAATAATGAGATGCTGTAATATGTACTGTGTAACATTTCTTTGTTTTGTGACAGGCACGTTATGGACCCATTGGTGACCGCAGTGACTTTCTTTTTTTCAGCCAAGTACATGGTGATTATGGATCCATTTTCCAATGAAGCTTATTTTTGCTGTTGTGTGAAATCTGACTCACTTGTGATTTTTCCAGGTTGGTTGTACTGGCTGAGGAGAGTCGTGTAGAGGTCCTTCCTCTGCAAGTATTCCTCACAATGGCTCTCCAGCACCTGTCTCCACACCTTGGCCATGGTGTTTCCCTCAGTGCGATCCCTCATGAGGCGGATCACTGCCTTGTCCAGACCACGCCTGAAATTAGAACACAATGGCAGTGAACCTTAGGTGTGTTATTGTGTAATCAATACGAATTGAATTTTCTATGGGATGAATAAAGTACTATCTTATCTTATCTTGATTTCATTCAAATCACTGTGAAATTATGCAGAGACTCACCGTAATGTTAACACGGCTGGAAAAACTGCTCTGTGTGCTGGGGTGAGTTGCCTCAAGATGCCTTCCTCCCATGACAGGAACCGACCAATGGCGCGGTCCTCTGACTGTTTGGCAGCTTTCCGGCAGGCGTTGCAGGCCAGGCCAGGACTCCATGTTAACATGGAGTACCAGCCTCCGACGTCACAGATCTGCCGAACAGTCTTCGGGTACCCACATCGGTACAGGGACGCCTGGCTGTCGTTCCTTGCAGGACACGCGGGCCTGGGGCAGCGAAGACTGTACTGCCACACACCTACTGGTCACCAGATAAACAGACGGCTCTGAAAAAAGGAGTCCGCTGAAGGCACTCTCCCCCCCATCACGCCAGGAGATTCAGGTGGGTGAAACCACATCCGGTCAGCTTTCAGGACTCTCCTCCACCTCGTCTTCCCATGCTTTTCCTGGTATGCCATGGGCTTTTGAAAGAGCCCCCTCTCATCATCTCCCTTCAGCCACTTCAAGTCTTCTGCGGGGAGACCATGGAGACTGGATTCCCACATTTGATGCCATCCCTCAAATGTAATCTGAAACAGCAGAACACAAACAAACAAAGTTTATGTAAAACCCATTAGGCACACTAGGAATAATTTTCCCGTTTTGTCAGTTTCAAGCATTACCTCAGGGTGTGCAGCTTCTCCTTCAGCTGTCACGGAGGTGGCCTCACATGGCTGAGGTGACATGGCACCAGTCCTCTGATCTTCAACGCTAGTGGATGATGCAGGAGCCTCAAAACAGATCAGTGTATTAGTATAAACATGTACTGATTGGTTGTCTCTGCTTTGATTTTCTAACTGTAACCCTTTCACAGAGTACAGAGACACAGGGGTGACACAGTTGCGTTCCCTAGCTCTTCTCCTGGGTCTGCGCTCACACACTGACATTCATCCCTCCCTTACTTGTATTTTACTTACTGCATTTGCACTCTGAATTGCACAGCAACATGTTGTTGGCCCACCCTTAACTTATATACATTCATTTAGATGAGCATACTTTTTGTGGTCCATGTTGCCAGGTACAAATATTAACTTACCGCTGTCTGGGCGTGGGTGTCTGTGCGTGGCTTCTGTGGAGTATCTGACTGGCACACCTCTTCTTGTTCTCTCTCTCTACCCCTAGCATCCTCTGATAACATCAAAGACTTTAGTTTACACTTGTTTTATGCTGACCTATTTGATACAAGTTCTGCATTAATACAAGATTTGTGCAATGGTGACATTATTTCAAGACCTCAGAAAACTCATATGTACCTTCTCTTTCAAAGGTGGCAAGCGCTTCTACCAGCAGTGCATCATCTCCCCCAGCTGGACGTGGCAGTGACAGGGGCGGACACAGCTGAAGGGGCCTTGGAGGCAGAGGCTGACACAGCTGGGGGGGCCTTGAAGGCGGAGGCTGACACAGCTGAAGGGGCCTTGAAGGCTGTGGTGGACACAGCTGAAGGGGCCTTGGAGGCAGAGGCTGACACAGCTGAAGGGGCCTTGAAGGCAGAGGCGGACACAGCTGAAGGGGCCTTGAAGGCGGTGGTGGACACAGCTGGGGGGAGCCTTGAAGGCGGAGGCTGACACAGCTGGAGGGGCCTCGGAGGCAGAGGTGGACACTGCAGCAGAGGCCTTGGAGACAGTGGAGGTGGCAGCTGGTGTAGGCGAAGCCATATCCTGTTGAGGTTTCTGTAAAATACAGTTGAATTGCCTGAGAAGTGCCATAATGTAGTGTGCCATAAAGTGTTCATAATGTACAACTGTAAACAAAAATCAATTGTGTGTTCTATCACGTGTACACACTGTGGTCAAATTAGTTTGTGAAATCATATTAGAAAGCATTGTATTCTAGAAAAATGCTGTAGGCATCACAATAAATCCATAGGGTAATCATTTTATCAGTAGCTTGCCAAACACTGTAAGCACCTTAACCTACCTCCTTGTCAAGGATGTATTGCCTGAACCTCTTAAAGGACTTGGTTGTGATGTCGTCCTCCTTCATGGCCAGCCACTGCCTCACTGATGTGTATGCCTCCTGAGCCATCCTCCGCTCGTGGGCACTTCCAGCTTGTGGGTCGGCTTGCAGGCGTTTGTGCAGACTGTACCACTGCCACATTTCCTGAAAGGTGAAGGAACGGAAGCCTGACCATAGATGGCCCTGTCCACATTTACCTCCAGGTGGCAGTAAATGGCAGCGAACAGCTGCACATACTTCAAGAGATGCTCCTTCACCAAGCGGCAACATTCCATGCTGAAAAATGAAGCCCATGCGGAAGTGCAAAAACTTGCAGTTCCTCGACTGGCCGCTTGAGGCTGGCTGCAGAAAGGAATCAACTCCCATAGACACCCATGTTAAAATGTCTAACTTTACAGCCAAAATAAACATGTTTACAGCCTGGTTCAAAAAACGGTTTTGGTGTCTTTCAGTAGTGTTCGAGTCCATGACAACTGTGAGGGGGGTGAATTTTTTTAGAATCCATTATTTTAATGCACAGAGAAGGATTTATTTTATGAATAATTAAGGGGGTGGTCAACTTGATTGGCAGCTGTCATCTGTCATCACGGCATGACCTTCACGGATTCGAGGCTTTGATTGGTCTGGCCAGAGGTAGGCGGGCTTAGAACACAGACTGAAATGTCCATGATGGCGGCGCCCAGTAGCTCAATTTTAGGCTTCATCTCCGCTGTTAAGAATGTCTATGGGTGACATCACGGAGGGTTTGTCCATATTTATATACAGTCTATGTCCTTCACCCACTCGTCGTTCATGGGCCTCCTCTCAGGATGACGGCTCTCCTTGATGTGGCGATCAAGGAGACTATAACATTACATAACATTGTTATTTCATGAAAAACATAACCGTGTACAATGTCATACTATTTACTGCAACATACTTACTATTTAATGTACCCCACATCATTTTCTGCCAGCCATCTGCCAGCCTTGGGCTTGGCAGTAGTTTATTTCTCCATTAACAGACGTACAATTTCAGTGTGTTTTGACCATCCCTCACCAGAAATATGAAAAACACTTAACTATTTCTCCGATCTCGACAGGCTCTCGATGGCTGAGACAACTTTAGATTTTGACAAGCTCACGTTAGTTTGGGCCAATCAGAAGGCCGAATTGTCTACAGTCGTTGCACGTTGGTGGGGCCGACTTCTGAAGTCTACAACTGTAGACAATTCGGCCTTCTGATTGGTCAAAGTCTACAGTTGTCAGACAACTGTAGACAATTCGGCCTTCTGATTGGTCAAAGTCTACAGTTGACAACTAGAGTACTATAGAGAGAGAGTGGCGTCAACTCCGTTCACTGCAATGGTTCGTTTTTTTCACAGCAATGGCGGCGCATGGGGTCCCTCAGAAGTTCCCGGAAGTTAGCGCGAGCCAACTGTCACTGTCACTCAATGTATTTCAACGGAGGAGATGGTAGGAGCAGCACTTGTCCGAGGTAAAACGTTTAAAGAATGACATTCTCATATCTGTAGGGCATCGGAATTAAATTGACGAGTAATTAATTATGTTGGCGTATTTTCTCCGTCTAGATTAGAGGATTTAGAGAATATTAACAGGTAAAAATGTAGGCTAGCACACTAGGTAACCATTACAACCCGTGCAACAGGCAGATAACTGTCAATTCAGCTCTCCAAATACGCTGTAACTAAATCCAACCCTGCCGATTTATACTAACAGCAAGGTTAATGTGTACCGAGTGTGATTGCAGTTATAGGTAGGAATTAAATACAAATTGCAACTGTTTACCATTTTCATTACTTAAGGTCTGGATGATTTTGTGTGCATGTATTTTGGAATGAAAAATAATCCCACTATTTATTTGCCTTTGTTTTTGGCGTCATATCATACGACATATCAACCCATCTCATACAATACATATGTAATACGTTTTTGGTGTGTATCAGTTACCTGCAAATGGTACTTTATGGTCGAGAAGTAGCGATGCCACTTCACAACTTCATTTGCATGCTGCAGGCCATGAGTGCTTAGTATAAAATGGTGTGACTCAAAACACATAATGAATGCAATTTTATTGACGCTTTCATAACAAATGTTCCTAACATGAGATATCATATTGTGTATTTGGGAACCGACAGAAGGAGCACTTTATGGTGGAGCATGTAGCAGGCCAGGGGTCCTTCCTGAGTGGAACGACACTGGGTGTTATAGCCATCTCATCAATGGTCAACACACACTCCCTTTCCAGGTCTGTAAACCCACTTGCCTTCAGTTTAAGGAAGTCAAATACTTCTGTCAGAACACCAGGCTCAAATTCAACTGTCTGCAGTCTTCTCTGCAGGGTTCTAATTCCTGGCAGGGGAATCTGCAAGTCCCGCAAGACCTTGTAGCCAGTTGAACCAGCAGCAAACCGAAGTTTTAATGCCTTCTTCACTGTGTCGTTGCTCCATTTCTTCCCTCCTGTGGTTAGTCTCCCTAATGCTCCAATTTGATCTTTGGTTAAAATTTTCTTAATTTTTTTGTCCTTGATCTTCATTGTCCTCTTAAGAATTGCGTTTTCCCGTTTTACTTTTCTCAGTGCTGCTCTTTTTTTTTTAATTTTATTTTCTTGTTTTTTCAGTTGTTTTAGGAGCTGTGATTCCCTGGTTGTTGGCTCCCTGCTCTGCAGAATGGCTGATGTGAGCTCTCTCTGTCTCTCCTCATCTGCCATGTCCTCTCTTCCTCCTGTGTCACTTTCCCTTCTCTCACTCTCCTCAGCTTTTCTTTCCTCAATCCAAGAAACTGGTGCAAGTAGAAGACATGACACTGGTCATTTATGAACAATAAAATGATATTGTCACTAAAACAAGAAATATGGTGTAGTTATCAAGAGTTCATATACATTATACCTGTGGCATCTTTAATGCAGTAGCTGTGATCGGCGGAAATGGACCCTGTCTTTGTAGGTGAAAGGGGGCATCGTGAAGTAGGGGCCCTCCTCCTTCTGACTACTGGCCGGTGCGCAAATATGGATGGTATCGCATCTTCTCTCAGCCTAGTCTTGCCCTTGCCGGTCTTAACAAACTGGTCAGCCTCAAAATGTGCCTGCAAGAAGACTTCAACTGAATTTTCACACTTAACTCATTTTTACCAAGGAGTACGAACATGTCTAGTATATTTATCTTTTTTCCGTTTTCCTGTTCTATGTTTTAAAATAAAAAAAGCTCAAATTCCTGTACGGCCCGGTATTCAAAAGTGCGCAAAAGTGCAAATTCATTGTTTGAATGTGACATAATAATGTCACATAATTTTTTGTGGTTATGGTTTTTGTCTGTCACGACTAAATTGCTCCTTCCGACTTTAGCCACCCATGCTCTTCGTCTGTCCCTGTCTTTGGGGAAGCCATACACGTGGACGCCTTTCTCGGAGCGATTGGAGCATCCCCATGCAGCACAGTATACCATGTCGAAGACTGTATCAAGGACAACATAGTGGAAATGAGACAAACAGCTTGCTGTGCCGCTGATGTGTTTTATTTTCAAACAAATAGTTTTTAAGGAATTCACTGAAAATTAATTTATATATTATATACACAATATATATAAAAATTATATGTAAAATATATACAGATATATATGTATCTATATTTATATATATATATACAAATTATATATATATATATTATACATATATTATATATATATATATATATATATATATATATATATATATATTATCTTATATATATTATATTATCAGAATTCTTATTGGAACACACAATGTTGCTGTGAGTCAGACCTATTATGTAGTACAGTACTCGATTGAAAAATCACTGTCGTCCGCCTCAGTCATGTCTTCAAGTAAAAATTTAAGAGAAATATTACGATTTTAATGCTATCAACGAATGTAGAGGTTTAATAAACTTAGCTGAGTTCAAATAAATCAACATAAGCACAGAAATATTACAGAGCAAAGCAGTTGTTGACATTCTTTACCGATTGTTGTGGTTTTCCTTGTATTTTTCAATTGCCCTCCATGCACGTACGGGAACTAATAGAGGGCTACGGGAACCACGTGATCGGCCAGGTTTTTGAACTTCCGTTGACGCCACTCTCTCTCTATAGTACTCTATTGACAACTGTAGACAATTCGGCCTTCTGATTGGCCCAAACTAACGTGAGCGCGTCAAAATCTAAAGTTGTCTCAGCCATCGAGAGCCTATCGAGATCGGAGAAATAGTTAAGTGTTTTTCATATTTCTGGTGAGGGATGGTCAAAACACACTGAAATTGTACGTCTGTTAATGGAGAAATAAACTACTGCCAAGCCCAAGTACGAGCTTAACACGATCGCCGGTTTGCCGGCGTAACAAGCATTTAGGTTGTGATAGCATCCGTGTCTGTCAGTGCGATCTCAGACCAAGTAAATTACTTTTATCTTTAATATTTTAAATCGCATTGGGGTGTTCTTTCCAACTGATATTGTATATGGCTGGTTTCAGTACATTGCCTTGCGGAAAATAACACTATATGCGTTAGCGGTCAACAGGGTAAACTATCGTTTCTCTTGGTCAAAAAATAGACTAGCATAACTAGCAGCAAAAACTGACTGTAACTGCCAGAGAAGTGCCAGAGAGTTTTTGGGTTTATTATTTTCATGAGCACATTTTCTTGATTATTTTCTTGTGTAATTACTGTTGAAGAAATGTTTATTTGCCCATTATTACTGTCATTACGGTAAAGTGTACGAATTTGCGCAGGGGAATTTTACTGGTGACGCGCATTTGATCAAGCAGGTAATAAACACGTTACTCGCCACTCAAGTCAAGCAGCTCCTTTAAAGTTTAAGGTTTAACGAAAGCAAAGAAAGTTAACCTAAGTTTCACCTACTCCCTTTGGTGTGCGGCCAATGAGGTATGTGTATGTCATTTAAGTTCATGTTAAGTTTAGCTCTATGTTTCATTGTATATTTGTAAATGTGTATGTTTTATGTGTTTTCTAGTTCTCACGGCGTAAAGGCATCGCAAGCATTGCAATGATTTAATGTGTGATATTCATACAATAAATGCCAGTAAAGAAATTCGCAAGTCGTCATTGAACCGGGGGGATCAACACTGACAAATCTGTGTTAAGAATGTTGTGGGAAAAAACATTCTACAGAATATCTGATCCCATCTACTCAAACATGGAATTTAGAATCTTGCATTGTTAACAATCATTCTTTTATATCCACAAATTTCCTTTTGGGGCATGTATTGTACAGGGCTATTTATTGTACATGGGGTGGAGAAAGGTGGGGCATGTCTAAATATGTGTTTGATTAAATTTAGAGAGTACAGGCTTTTTTACAATATATAATTTAAGTGGTTTCATTAACTTTGCCTTGATAGCAGAAGCCAAAATGTATCGACTGTACACTTGACTTGCTTATACAATTCAGGTCTGTGCATTGTGCATGGTATAGAGTAAGATGGGATATGTCTCATTTGATGTTATATGACATATCTTGAGTTCATATACTTTTAGAACATGCATAGTTTAGGGGGTTTCATTACATTGGTGGACCATGACCCATGCATAAACCGGTATTGTATATTTGTAAACCAAGTGTACATCGATACATTTTTGCCTCTACCATTAGGGGGAAGCTGATTTAACACATTAACCTATATATTTTCTATAAGTACACAGGCTCCACATGTGTGATAATCACAGCTGAGACATGTCTCATGTTCCTCAATACCATGCACAACACAATGACCTGTGTTGTAGGCAAATGAACAGTCTATATTTTGGCCCCTACTGTTAAGAGAAAGGTAGTTAAACCACATAAAATCATGTTTTATGAGATATAAAACCTCTAGTTGTGATTTATCATACATGTCAAACCTTCTTCCATACCTTGCCAAATACATAGTCCTCTGTCATGATCTGTTTCTGTGTTCTGTCATTTTCATTGGTTTGCTTTGTGTTTCCCCTTGTCTTGGTCTGTCTGTCTGGTTTTCATTGGTTTGCTCTGTTTCCCCTGTGTCCTGTTTCCCTTGGTGATTGCCCCATCATGTTCACCTGTGTCTTGTTCCCTCACCTGTCTTGGGTTTGTAATTAGTCTGTGTATTTAAGTCCTGTCTTCTGTTCAGTCTTTGTCCGAGTCTTGTCGTGTTTGGTGTCGTCGCCGTTTGGTGTCGTCGCCGTTCATGTGAGTTGTCATCTGTGTTCCTGTATCTTTGCCTTAGTTTTGAATTAAAAGAGCAAAAGTACTCCTGCCTGCCTCGCCTCTCTGCACTTGGGTCCAACCCCTCAGCAACTCGTGACAGTCCTCTACTACATGTTGGTGAACCAATAGTATGGATGACATATTTTTTTTACCAGCACCATAAATGGCAAGCGAATTAATTAGCCTAAACTCTCTAAAAGCATATCTTTTCTGAAATCCTATGTGAATCCTATTCTGAAATCCTCAATGCATCTAACATGCATTGAGACGACATCTCCCACATTTCTCCATACCATGGAGAGTATAGCCAAAGATCATTGAATACTGACCGAGATATAATACGTTACAATGGGAGCAAATGTGAATAATTCCGGTCTGCTTAAGTGCATTACATCACAATATAACCTTTTCAAGAGAGAGCTCCACTCTGGTCTGCATAAAGTGCCAATGAACATGAAGGACTTTACTGCTTGTCTTTCAGAAGAGACGCCCAAAATGGATCCATTGATGCCTGCATTGTCTATTTTGGACACAACTGTGCCCCAAGACAGGCAGCAATGCCTTCTTAAGGCATCCAAGGAGGCCAAAGCTGTCCAGTCCAGATCATCACACTCCACACAGGATGACAGCAGGTTAAGGGACCCAGAAACGGCTTATAAAGAAGGTAATAGCTGGGGGTCATGGAGGTGTTTCCATCCTGTGTTAAAGAGCAGCCATGATAATTAAAAGCAGAGCACTAGAACCTTTTGTGTTAACCTTGTCTTCAGCCAAAAGGAGATGCCAGTTGATCACACCAGATCCCACAGAGGTGCAGTGCCTGGGCCAGCTGGTTTCAGATGGCTGGCAGAAAATGATGTGGGGTACATTAAATAGTAAGTATGTTGCAGTAAATAGTATGACATTGTACACAGTTATGAAATAACAATGTTATGTAATGTTATAGTCTCCTTGATCGCCACATCAATGAGAGCCGTCATCCTGAGAGGAGGCCCATAATCGACGAGTGGGTGAAGGAGCATCTCTTGAAGTATGTGCAGCTGTTCCCTGCCATTTACTGCCACCTGGAGGTAAATGTGGACAGGGCCGTCTATGGTCAGGGCCGCTTCCGTTCCTTCACCGTTCAGGAAATGTGGCAGTGGTACAGTCTGCACAAACGCCTGCATGCCGACCCACAAGCTGGAAGTGCCCACGAGCGGAGGATGGCTCAGGAGGCATACACATCAGTGAGGCAGTGGCTGGCCATGAAGGAGGACGACATCACAACCAAGTCCTTTAAGAGGTTCAGGCAATACATCCTTGACAAGGAGGTAGGTTAAGGTGCTTACAGTGTTGGGCAAGCTACTCAAAAAAATGATTACCCTATGGATTTACTGTGATGCCTACAGCATTTTTCTAGAATACAATGCTTTCTAATATGATTTCACAAACTAATTTGACCACAGTGTGTACACGTGATAGAACACACTATTGATTTTTGTTTACATTATGAACACTTTTAATTATGGCACTTCCCAGGCAATTCAACTGTATTTTACAGAAACCTCAACAGGATATGGCTTCGCCTACACCAGCTGCCACCTCCACTGTCTCCAAGGCCTCTGCTGCAGCGTCCACCTCTGCCTCCGAGGCCCCTCCAGCTGTGTCAGCCTCCGCCTTCAAGGCTCCCCCCAGCTGTGTCTGCCTCTGCCTTCAAGGCCCCTTCAGCTGTGTCCGCCTCTGCCTTCAAGGCCCCTTCAGCTGTGTCCGCCTCTGCCTTCAAGGCCCCTTCAGCTGTGTCAGCCTCTGCCTCCAAGGCCCCTTCAGCTGTGTCCACCACAGCCTTCAAGGCCCCTTCAGCTGTGTCAGCCTCCGCCTTCAAGGCCCCCCCAGCTGTGTCAGCCTCTGCCTCCAAGGCCCCTTCAGCTGTGTCCGCCCCTGTCACTGCCACCTCCAGCTCAGCAGGGTCCAGCTGGGGGAGATGATGCACTGCTGGTAGAAGCGCTTGCCACCTTTGAAAGAGAAGGTACATATGAGTTTTCTGAGGTCTTGAAATAATGTCACCATTGCACAAATCTTGTATTAATGCAGAACTTGTATCAAATAGGTCAGCATAAAACAAGTGTAAACTAAAGTCTTTGATGTTATCAGAGGATGCTAGGGGTAGAGAGAGAGAACAAGAAGAGGTGTGCCAGTCAGATACTCCACAGAAGCCACGCACAGACACCCACGCCCAGACAGCGGTAAGTTAATATTTGTACCTGGCAACATGGACCACAAAAAGTATGCTCATCTAAATTAATGTATATAAGTTAAGGGTGGGCCAACAACATGTTGCTGTGCAATTCAGAGTGCAAATGCAGTAAGTAAAATACAAGTAAGGGAGGGATGAATGTCAGTGTGTGAGCGCAGACCCAGGAGAAGAGCTAGGGAACGCAACTGTGTCACCCCTGTGTCTCTGTACTCTGTGAAAGGGTTACAGTTAGAAAATCAAAGCAGAGACAACCAATCAGTCAGTACATGTTTATACTAATACACTGATCTGTTTTAAGGCTCCTGCATCATCCACTAGCGGTGAAGATCAGAGGACTGGTGCCATGTCACCTCAGCCATGTGAGGCCACCTCCGTGACAGCTGAAGGAGAAGCTGCACACCCTGAGGTAATGCTTGAAACTGACAAAACGGGAAAATTATTCCTAGTGTGCCTAATGGGTTTTACATAAACTTTGTTTGTTTGTGTTCTGCTGTTTCAGATTACATTTGAGGGATGGCATCAAATGTGGGAATCCAGTCTTCATGGTCTCCCCGCAGAAGACTTGAAGTGGCTGAAGGGAGATGATGAGAGGGGGCTCTTTCAAAAGCCCATGGCATACCAGGACAAGCATGGGAAGACGAGGTGGAGGAGAGTCCTGAAAGCTGACCGGATGTGGTTTCACCCACCTGAATCTCCTGGCGTGATGGGGGGGAGAGTGCCTTCAGCAGACTCCTTTTTTCAGAGCCGTCTGTTTTTCTGGAGACCAGTAGGTGTGTGGCAGTACAGTCTTCGCTGCCCCAGGCCCGCGTGTCCTGCAAGGAACGACGGCCAGGCGTTCCTTTACCGATGTGGGTACTCAAAGACTGTTCGGCAGATCTGTGACGTCGGAGGCTGGTACTCCATGTTAACAGAAGTCCTGGCCTGGCCTGCAACGCCTGCCGGAAAGCTGCCAAACAGTCAGAGGACCGCGCCATTGGTCGGTTCCTGTCATGGGAGGAAGGCATCTTGAGGCAACTCACCCCAGCACACAGAGCAGTTTTCCCAGCCGTGTTAACATTACGGTGAGTCTCTGCATAATTTCACAGTGATTTGGCAGTGACGAGGCAGCTGTCGACCACGTTTAGGAGAACCAGCAGAAGCACCTGGAGTGCATCCAGGATCCACCGGGGCGGAACATGTATAACATCAAAAAGCCTGTCACCCGCAACGGTGTCCGGCTCCCGTACTACACCACAGTCAGAGGGAGCAACAGTCTGGAGGGCTTCCACTCCTTCCTGCCCAACATGATCCCGGGCCCTCGCTGTGCCGCTGTACCGTTCCAGGTGTACCTGCTGGCCGGGATCGCTCGGTGGAACTCGGACAGGGAGTCGGCGAGTGTCAGAGGGCAAAAGGGGAGGAGACATATGACGTACCTGTCTCCTCTTGTTCATCGCCTGAATCAGCGGTGTCAGGAACTGTTTGGGGAGGTGGAGGAAGCCAACTACAGGCCTCCTGTTCCGGCTGGTGATGAGCGGATCGGACTCGAGTACCTCTTTGCTCAGTCTGCATTCAGCGCTCCTCATCACTACTCCCAGGCCCGGCAGACACTCCAGGAAGCAGAGGATGAAGGAGATGACGCGGAGGACCCGGGGGAGGTGGAGGAGGATCCAGATGCAGGCTATACCTCTGACAGTGAGGGTGACGCTCTAACTCCTCTGAGGAAGACCATCTCCCTCACTGACCAGGCTGTGGCTGCTGACCTCGACCCCTGTGTGGAGGATGTGTGCGGACCGAGTCATCTGCCTGGGTACGAGCACGTGGAGGAGCTCAGCAAAGTTCTTGTGGACATTGCCTTGGAGGAGGGGAAGCTTGCCATCAGCAACTCCACGAGGCAGAAAGTCATCGCTGCCTGGAACAAGCTGGACCTCCACGATCGCAGCATCCAGCAGTTTGACTCCCTCTACTCTGCGCGCTGGGGAAACGCCCTCTTCAGCCGCACCAGTGGAGATCCAGCAGAATCGGCGTTGGTACAGAAGCTGAAGTTCAGCAAGCGGTACTCAGCTGCACATCTGCTGGACTCCAGGAAGAACAGGCTGATGTACTGCCTCATCAAACAGCTCTGGCTGCATCCCGACTGTGGAGGCAAGGGGCGAGGGTCACCGCAGAAACAACAGGTGACCACGATGTATCAGCGGGCGCAGCAGAGAGTGACGGTGGATGACGCTGAGCTCAGCAAACTCGGCACACAGATCAAGGGTTGGCTGTCCTCCGTCGCCACCAGAGCATTGCTGACGCAACGCAAACCCCAGCACCAGAGTTGCCTGTGGAGAGACCTCACACCAGCCGGCCTCAGGTGAAGTATGAGGTCACACCGTCTTTGGCAGGAACGAGGCACCTCAAAAGAAGGGTCCCCCGCCCCCTCCCCATTCTTCCGAGAGGGGCGTCGTCATCAAGTGCCCAGTCCAGTCAGGTGGTGAAGCCTTCCTTGGTCGCCCTGTCCTTGTCCTCTGGGTCCACGCCTCCCACATCGTCTGCTGTCTGTCCACTACCTCCTCCACTACCTCATCTGCTGCCTTGACCACGCAGGCTCCCACATCATCATCTCTGTCTCTAGCGCGGTCGACGGTCTATAAGAGGAAAAAGGCAGAGCGTGAGGGGTCTGGACCTCGCCAGATAAAAATGTACATCTGTGCTCTCTGTGGCCAGCCTAAACAAGGCCACAAAAAATACAAGAGGAAGACGTTCTGTGAAGCCTCCAAGTCCTCCCCTTCTAAGGAGTTTTCGGGGCAGAGATTTGAGACTTTCACTGACTTTCAGAAGGCGGTGGACAGCCTTTTGGGTCAGTCACAGGACTGATCGAATTCCTCTTAATGTACATACTTTGTAAATTGTGTGTAAATATTTATTGTGTTTTCTTTTTTTTTTTTTTGCCTTTTTAATTCTATGTATAGTTCTGAATTGTTTATACAGTTCAAATCACTGTTTCACTGAATGTGTGTGTGTGTGAGTGGGGGGTGGGGGGCTTTGTGAATCACCTCTTCATCCCGCTGTCCAGAGGTGATGAATGTCTTCTGCTGCTCTGCTCTGAACTCCTGTCATTTGAAAACACTCAGGGTCTCATACACACACCTCAAACACACAGGGACACACACAGACATGCACACACAGTTTATGTACCTAATATACTGTGTAGTACTACGTCACTGCTCTCCTCTATTGACCATGCACTGAAATGGTCAGTCAGCTCTTTTGTTTCTTTTCTCAACCAAAAGTGACATGTAAATGGTTCACTGTCATGGTTTCATACTGTCTTTCCAAAGATACTGGTGCCAAGGCACTGTGCTGTATTGTTTTCCTTTGATATTCAGTGCACTTAGGTCAATAAAGAGACCTGATCTACACTAACAGTGTGTTGTGGTACTTAATGCATGTCAATAAATGCAACATTAGATGTTTTAGCTGATTTGTCAACAAGCCAATTTTACAGCATATAATGGCATCCAGTTGTGCAGCACATTCGGAAATATAATAAGGCCTTTATTAAGGTCAAAATAAAAAATAGGTTTGTTATACAGTAACTCCTTTTTATTTCTCAACAAGCTATTTTTAGCAACACATAGTTGTGACCGAGGTCAAAATAAAGGGGAAGATTATGATATATAGTAATAACACATTAAACTGATTCCAAGCAGGACCAAAACCAACACCATTACTCATGACTACACTAATGATGCCACTTTTCTCATACTCAAATGTTTTATCACAGGGCAGCCTTTGGGTTATCAATGCAGAATTTGATTTTCAGCATCCCCATTTATGGAATATTATATCAAAAAAAAGTTTTAAGAATATGTGTTTCCCATGACGCACCACAGGACACCTGACACAGCCTTTGCCACTCTATTGACAGTCCCAGGAACCAATAAGAAACAAGGAAAATGAGCTCCCGGGGCCCTCTTCACCTGTCCAATCACATTCTGAGTTAATCTTAGTCTAAAGGCGAGTTTCAGATCGTTTGCATTTGCGCATTTGTTGCAACGAGACTTGAGAAGATCCGGCGGAACTCATCATAATCACGTCAAGTTCCCGTCTGGTCAAGGCGGACACAGGTGAACTTCTCGTCAACAACTTCCGTTCTTCGTAGCAGACGAGTTCGAGGCATTGGATCTCCCCTTACTGATGCAGGCTGAGGAGCAAATGCGATGAATTTTTTGCATGCACAATGGCTTGGCTATGTGGAGAAATGTGTAAATAAAATAAATAAAATACAAAATGCATGATGAGTGATGAAGTGAAAGTTCACAAAATCGTCTCTTTTTAATCTCTTTTTAATATGCATAGTTTGGGAGAGGGCACCAGACACGCCTCTCTGAAAGGTGTAACGTCACTTCTGACGTGGATAATTTAATTTCGGTATTCCAACCAACCAGGGCAAAGTTGAGAGGATGTTGAGGGGAGTGTCTTATGTCCGCACTTGCTCGAGAGAACATGGCCAGAAAAGCAGGCGGAAGTTGTTTTCCTGAAAACGCGAGTTTTGAAAGCCAGGTGAAGCGTCGCATCGGAAGTTCATCAGAGGTATTTCTGACGTTTTCATCCCAGAATGCATTCTGAAGCATGGCAAACGAAGCCGCATGCCTCATCTGAAACTCGCCTTAAATTACAATTTGCACTTCGTATGGTCCCTTGGCCCCACCAACGTGCAACGACTGTAGACTTTAGACAACTGTAGACTTTAGACAATTCGGCCTTCTGATTGGCCCAAACTAACGTGAGCGCGTCAAAGTCTACAGTTGTCAGACAACTTTAGACAATTCGGCCTTCTGATTGGCCCAAACTAACGTGAGCGCGTCAAAGTCTAAAGTTGTCTAACGCCCCTTACGCTCTGAGCGCTGCTTGCTGACAGTAACATAACAGCCATCGAGAGCAGGTCGGGATCGGAGAAATAGTTCAGTTTTTTTCCTATTTCTGGTGAGGGATGGTCAAAACATACTGAAATTGTACGTCTGTTAATGGAGAAATAAACTACTGCCAAGCCCAAGTACGAGCTTACACGATCGCTGGTTTGCCGGCGTAACAAGCATTTAGGCTGTGATAGCATCCGTGTCTGTCAGTGCGATCTCAGACCAGGTAAATAACTTTTATTTTTAATATTTTAAATCGCATTGGGGTGTTGTTTCCAACTGAAATTGTATATGGCTGGTTTCAGTACATTGCCTTGCTGAAAATAACACTATATGCGTTAGCGGTTAACAGGGTAAACTATCGTTTCTCTCGGTCCATAGCATAGCAGTATGTTACTCGGTGTTAGTCCAGGCAAAATAAGGCTTGACCCAAGACTAATTGCAACAGAAATGATTTTTGGTATATACGTTCATGAAACCTTCCCTTATCACATACTAAAAGTCTAGGAAAATCTAGTCAGTGGAAATATGTGAAAATAAGGGTTGTGGTCACATATTATTTCCCAGCAAAAACCGACAAATCTCTATTTAGAATGTTGTGGGAAAAAAACATTCTACAGAATATCTGATCCCATCTACTCAAACATGGAATTTAGAATCTTGCATTGTTAACAATCATTCTTTTATATCCACAAATTTCCTTTTGGGGCATGTATTGTACAGGGCTATTTATTGTACATGGGGTGGAGAAAGGTGGGGCATGCAGTCGAGATTCCCACATTTGGGGAGTTCACTCCCCAAATGTGGGAATCTCGACTGCATAATTTCTGGTAGTGGGGGACTGCGTTCGCGCTCTCCCCTGATAATTCTGTTAAAGAAAAATGATATGAAGATACTATATCAGCGTTCGAACCACGGCGCTCAGCGCGATTAAATGATGTTGAAGTTGTGTTTATTGGTGCGGTCCACGAGTTAATAGGAAGATGGACATATTGGAATACACCCTTAGTGCATTCACTCACTGTTCACTTCCGACATCCGGGATGATAAAAAAGTCAGATCACTCGTTTCCACGCCACGTTTTTTACATATTCTGTTTTGTGAGGACATATAGAGCAAGAGCACACTGGGTGTTGCTTTTTTTAATCTTGCTTTAGTTTGTTGTTTTTTGTAGGTTTTTTTTATTGAAAGACGTGCTGTGCACTTAACCTGCATTCTGGAATTAAATCACTCCCACAACTTCATGGTTTATGGTAATTATTTCTTGTTCGACCGCAGGCTTGACGTTCAGATGACAACTTGTTGAGTTGGTTGTGTAGTAATCCCACTTACACATATTATCCGCCTTGATTACATTCAACAACAACAATGTAATAATGATGAGTACGTGGTCGTTTTTCAACTTTAAAGTCTTTACTATCAAATGGGCACCATCACTCATAGTCATACTGCACAATGACATGTATTGGACGATGCCCGTTCCAACATGGAAGGAAAATCATAGGAAAAAAAAGAAATACAAATATGAAATAAGGGCATGACAGAAAAAAGTAAGAGCAGCAATGGAGAATGAAATAGAAGCGGCATTGGAGAATGATATCAAGTGCATGGCATGTAAGTATTACACATGAAGTGGTGAATTATACCTATGTTTTGATGGTAGCAATGATGTATGTATGTAAAATAGTCTGGGAAAAAAAAACATGTGGTAATTTCTTTCTGCTTTTAACTTCTACAAGTTCTTACAGCCATACAGTTACGTCCCTACGCCCTCTGTCAGGGCTGGTGTATACTGTGCTGTGTGGTGTGTTTGTCTCTGCAGTGCTGCTGGTTCCTGTTGGGTTGGTCCGGGTCATCAACGGATTGGAGGCAGCTGGCCACCATCTGATGCTTTAAACCCACCTATCCTGAGGGCTCTCTTCCCCTGGCACCACGGCACTGTGTTGAAGGACTTGACTTCATTGTAGGGTTTATGGGAGGTTGCTCAAGATAAGACTGGCAGTATGATTTTTTGTCCAGTGTTCTTTGTTAAATCTGATATTAAGTTACATTTGTTAAACTTGATTATTTGTCGTTGAATAAATTATTTTCGTTTAGCTAAATCCTCACTCCTCAGACAGACAGACTTACTGTTACTGTTAAGACTCCTCTTACTGTTATTTGCTATGGTTCGAGAGCCGGGCCATAACAATACACAACAGTGGATGGATTCAAAGTTGTTGTGGTTGTACCTCTGCCCTGCCACAGTTGAACTAGGACAGGGATGAAGATGTGTGTTCTGATGACTGGAGTCGGTGGTTCAAGTCCCGCCATGAATGCTGTTCATGTTCTTCTGTAACTCAAACAATGTCACATGATTTTGATGTCAAGTATAACCTCCTCCGCTGTCATAGACGGGCACAACAGTTGGAGCACTTAGTAGGCATCTCTGGAGAGTCTGGTTCAGGTCAGAGCCTGTGCACCACCCTCAGCTGTTACTTAATTGTCTGACTTCTAAGTCAAATATAAAACCCAGAACATGTTTAACAACATGCCTTGGTGGTGCAGTGGATAGAGCTGCTTGTGTTCAGTTCTGGAGACCAGGGTTCAAGTCCTGGCTGTTACTTTATTGTCTGACTTCTAAGTCAAATATAAAACCCAGAACTTGTTTAGGAACATGCCTTGGTGGTGCAGTGGATAGAGATGCTTGTGTACAGTTCTGCAGACCAGGGTTCAAGTCCCTGCGTGAGCTGTTTGTTGGCTCCTTGTCATTCTCAAGGGGTTATAGAAAAGGTTTTCTTGAATGTCATCTCATTTTTAACAAAACAGGGTGTCTTCAGTGAGAGAGCTGTACCTGTTCTGGGCTCTAATCCCCCACCCACTTACCTAATTACTTTGCCCACCCACGTCCCCACTCAGACATTCACATGGGAATGGATGGACGAACTCTTTCACTCACTCATTCACTCACTCATTCACCACCCAATCACCACAATCCATTTATTCCCATTGTGATGAATGGATGCAAGAATTACATCCATTCACCCAGACACTTTAACATTCGCACAAATTACCCTTAGCTGGAATTGAACCCCTGTCTATAGAACAGATGTGGAGCAGCTCTCTCAATTGCGCCACAGAGACACCAATTAAATTCGTGCGGGAGGTTCTACTGCATGTTACAATCCACATGTTAGTGTTTGTAAAAACATTGAACTCCAGATTGTTCTTGGCGTGAGTCGAACCCATGACTTAAGATCAGTTCACCAACAGCTCTATCCATTGTGCCACTGAGCCACTGGCTAGCTGACAGAAGTCAACGTGTATAATTGTCTTTACAATTCAATGTCTCTTTGTAAAGAGTCAATTATCCAATCATCCAATCATCCAGCACATGTTTGCTGAATCCATAATGGCAATCTATTGCCTGTTAAGAATAAGCAGTAGCCTGAACAGGGACTTGAACCCTGGACCCTCAGATTAAAAGTCTGATGCTCTACCAGCTGAGCTACCCAGGCTTCATGAAGATGGTAGAAAGTTGTGTCTTATGATGACAATTCTGGATCGATGCCTGCCTTATCCAATCTGCTGCATTCTTCAGCATTTCACTATCATCTAATAATAATAATGCATTTTATTTAAAGGCTCCTTTCAAAGCACTCAAGTATGGAGGACTAAAAGTGCCAAAATTAAATAAATAAATACACCATTAAATAATTCTTAAATGTGTCATTAATTAATTAAAATTTGAATTAAATAATTAAATGTGTCATTAATTAATTAAAATACCGATTAATTTTATGTAAAAAACAAAACAAACGTATATAATCATTTCACTATTTAATTAATTTACATTTACATTTCATGATTTACATTTACATTTCATGATCCTGTGTTGCAGTGCTTCATTAATTGTCTAAACTGTCAAACTCGCCCATCAAAGTCAGTGGGTGGGGCTAGCGCTAATCTAGTCTGATCCATTGCTTTGGTCTGAAGTAGAGGGCCTGGATAGAGAAAATGGAGGATCTTCATGCCGGTATCCAGTCCAAAATAAAAGAAAAATGCTTGCAACACCTGGGGATCGAACCCCTAATCTTTGCATTAAAAAGCTATCCTCTAACCACTACACCATCAGGTCTTAATAAATGCAAGCAAGAGTTGACAAGTTGGTAATCAGTGATCAATCCGTAAACTTCGGTTGCTTGGCAACAGTAAACAAAGAGATCGTATTTTTTTTAACTGCTAACTAACAAACCGGTTTATGCGTTCACTGAACAAAGATTCTGGAAATAAAAGACCAATTTTCCATCAGAAAATTAATCAGAACCGTTATTACCAACCCATAAACAGTAAAAGCCAAAACCTTTCCGATTCCCCATGTTCTCGCGAAAATTGTGTTAATAGCCTTAGCCACACAGAAAGACTAAAAATACCAAGGGTACGAATAGACACTCCGAGGAATGTATTGAAGTTCTTGGAGTTATTTCCGCACTTTCCGACCGAGATGTTGACTATAGAGTGACTGCAAATTTAGAAGAAGTAGTCCACCGCTTCTCTGGTACCAGGCGTTTGGCGTTTGACATATCGAGTGCAGTTCTGGAGCATCAAGTTATTAGTGGGTTACCCGCTGGTCAAATTGCAGTGATGTTCGGAGTGTCAAAGAGCTCTGCGTCAATCCATTATCTGGAATTGATTTGCCTTGACTTGATGCGCACAGTAACCAATCAGGCATTAGGATCCGCCTACCAACTTTGATGGGCTAGTTTGACAGTTTAGACAATTCATGAAGCACTGCAACACAGGATCATGAAATGTAAATGTAAATTAATTAAATAGTGAAATGATTATATACGTTTGTTTTTTTACATAAAATTAATCGGTATTTTAATTAATTAATGACACATTTAATTATTTAATTCCAATTTTAATTAATTAATGACACATTTAAGAATTATTTAATGGTGTATTTATTTATTTAATTTTGGCACTTTTAGTCCTCCATACTCAAGGACACCTTACAGACAAATTAAAAGACAAGTAACAGTGGCATACTCTGTCAGTGTGTGACAGAGTACAGCACTCAGAATAAGTGTGTTTTTAGGCGTGATTTAAAGGTGGAGACAGAGTCAGAAGTGTGAATGTCTGGTGGAAGAGAGAGTTCCACAGGTGGGGAGCAGATCAGCTAAAAGCTCTTGACCCCCATGGTGGACAGGTTGGCAGATGGAGCTGAGAGCTGGATGGCAGAAGAGGATCGGAGAGGGCGTGAAGGTGTGGAGTGGATTTAGAGAGTTGGCACAGAGAACCTCCCTGCCACAGTTGAACTAGCACAGGGATGAACCTTTGGTGAAGATACGGGCCGAAAAAAAAAGAAGACATTTTAAACGAAAAAAAAAAAAAATGTTTTTATCTTTACCAAACGTTCATCCCTGTCCTAGTTCAACTGTAGCAGGGCGTGGTGGTTAGACAGGCCAGGGTGGACACGGAACACAGTACCAGTCTGAAGGGCTGGGCAGGCGCTGGCTCGCAGGTGGGTTCAGCTGTAATGAGGGCCTGATGGACACCCCCGGGAGCCAAATTAGAGAGTGTGGAGGCTTTAAGTTTGGATTAGAGTTGCTTTCCTCAGAGTCAGCGTGGCTGATAACAGCTGGCAGACTGTCCCCCCCCACCCACCCACCCACCCACACACACCCACACACACACACACACATAGGAGAACGCTGTGTTTCCTGATGATTTGTTTTTAACTGCTGGCATTGAGTGGAGGCCAAGTTCTTGAAGAGAGGGGCTGTGAAGGACGAAGGGGAATCCTGATGTCCTCCAGGTGGGATGGGGCTAATCCAGGGAGAAGGTTTGGCTCCTCAACGTGAGTCCGCTTCCAGTTTCTCCAGCTGTCTTCGGCTCCAGAAGGTCCAATGTGTTGTCATGAAATGGTGGTCTTGGTGTGTTATGATGTGATGTAGGTTATGACGATGGTATGATGTGATGTAGGTTATGATGATGGTATGATGTGATGTAGGTTATGACGATGGTATGATGTGATGTAGGTTATGATGATGGTATGATGTGATGTAGGTTATGACGATGGTATGATGTGATGTAGGTTATGATGGTATGATGTGATGTAGGTTATGATGATGGTATGATGTGATGTAGGTTATGACGATGGTATGATGTGATGGTATGTTATCTAGGTTGTGATGATGGTATGATGTTATGTAGATTATGATGATGGTGTGATGTTATGTAGATTATGATGATGGTATGGTATTCAGGAGCCACAGGCAGGACTGTAACTCACTACACATTAAAAATGAATAAATAAATAAATATGAACAAACTAATAAACCAATTCAAATATTGTTTTCTTAAATTCTCTTGAGTCCATGACAAAACACAGCTTTTTGACTCTGTCGGATGTCAGATGACAGTAGCCTACTCTTATCACCATCACCATCACTATCACAGCACTACCTATCACCATCACTATCACAGCACTACCTATTCCTCTCAGACGGAGGCGGTAACCAGGAGCTGCTCTACAGCTGGAGGACGTCCGGCCCCTGAGACCCTTTGATTTGATCTGGAGTTATGAATTGCCCTCGCAGTCCGGCGGCGAGGGCATTTCATAAATGCAATTTCATAAACGAAAAACATGCGGGATGGCGTTCTCCCCTATCCAGAAGCATCCCCACGCACAAAAAACCGCAACTGCAAAGGACAAAAGAATAGGTAGACGCGGAATGAAGCCTGTTCCAAAAGAAATGGGGAAACAAGTCTTTTTGGGTGGCCGTGAGAGGCGTATTGTAGGGAAGCTCTGGCAGCAGAGAAAAAAAAGTAAATCAGGCGCCGCTCGCTACTGCTGGCACCGTGGCAGAACCCGACACAAACACGAACAAATGTGCGCGGATCGAGTCGACGCTCCTCGCCAGGGTTTCGGTTGCTCAGCGGGCTGTGGTGGAAATAGACCGCCGGGTTGAATCCCGGAGAGCGCCGCCATCTCCGCGGGAACACACCGCGCTGCGGGGAGTCTGGAGACGTCACGTGACCTCTACTGTCAAGTGAGACGCCCAGCGGTCGACGTGAGGCTGACCAGCGCGCGGCTGCTTCGGAACCACAGGTGGAACTCAGTGTCACTCTGAAGCAGGTAAAGTCGAAGCTCACACTGGACATGAAAATGCATGCCACGTTGCTACATTCACGAGGAGTCTTCAGAGTTGATTTCCATCCTGACCAAACTTGGGTGGGACTTGAAGCCGGGACCCTCAGAGCGGATCACCAGGGCCTCTCTTGGTGGTGCAGACGACAGCGCAGTGGGAGGTTGGTACCACCACAACATTGGCACAGTTAAATAATTTTTGCGTTCAAATGGATTCAGGCAGATGGTCGTCGCCAAACGGATATCATTTGTTGAATGTCAAGGCAAAAAAACAACAACAACACATAAAAAACACCAATGTTGTTGATTTTGGAATTAATTGCAAGTTCCGGGCAAGTGCTCTGATGTGTTCTGAACATGAACCCTCGCTGTTCCACAGCTGAAGACAGCGATGGACGCCTTTTCACTGTTGAACTAAGGCGATGTTTGGTGAAGATTGGGAAGGAAAACATTATTATTAATCACATCAATTATTTCACTGTTTCCGTTACATTTCAAGCGTGCACCTTGGCTGAGGCTGCCATGGTTACACTGAGATAGGGGTGAGCAAATGTCAAAACGCGTCACAACAAACAAATGACTCCAACAGACATGTCGTACACACACACACAAATAAAGACACAAAGTCATTTTGTTTGCAGTTCTGGAAACCAGGGTTCATATCCCTGGTTGAGCTGTTTGTTGGCTCCTTCTTCTCCTCCTTTATTCTCAAGGTGTTATGAAAAAAACATTAAATTAAATGTCATCTAATTTTTAACAAAACCCGGTGTCTTCAGTGAGAGAGCTGTACCCTACCTGTACTGTGTTGGGCTCTAATCCCCCACCCACCTACCTACCTTCTCACCCGCTTCCCCACTCAGAATCAGTCGTTCGCATGGTAAAGGGCATTTAGCAGACAGCCCAAAGGAACCAGGAATCAGTACATTTGTGGGGTTTGACATGTGGACAATTGGAGGAGGAGGAGGGGGATCACGGGCATCCAACCGCCGACCCTACGGTTAGCGGACGACCCGCTCTGTCCACCCGCTCTACCCACTGAGCTACTACCACCCAAAATTCTTGGAGGATGCGGGCATCGATCCCGCTACCTCTCGCATGCTAAGCGAGCACTCTACCATTTGAGCTAATCCCCCATGCATGGGAATTGATGGATGAACTCATTCACTTCATTCTCCACACACTATCCATTTATTCCCATTGTGATGAATGGATGCAAGAATTTCATCCATTCACCCAGACACTCACAGAAATTACCCTTAGCAGGACTTGAACCCATGTCTACAGAACAGATGTGTAGCAGCTCTCTCAACTAAACCACAGAGACTTGATTAGGATTGTGCAGGAGGTTCTACTGTACCTTACCATCCACATGAGTGTGTTGTAAAAAGTTGTAACTCCACATTGTTCTTGGCATGAGTTGAACCCATGACTGGATGATCAGATCACCAACAGCTCCATCCATTGTGCCACTGAAAGGAGTCAAAGTGTATAATTCACTTCACTTCACACACAAGAGGCTCAATCATAACCAATTCAAATAGGCCCACATAAAAGGCCCAAGATAACAGCAAAAATGTACGTTAACACAAAACCATCTTATTGAAATGAAAATTAACTCTTCTCATTGACGAACTTCATACAACACCAACTGCAATATTCATGGAAACTATTTACATGATCCACCCATCGTCCACAGTTTAGGATAATCCATGTTCTTATGTAGGAACAGGATTGCATCAACGTTGGATGGCTTCAAGGCTGTTCCTCCTCTGATCAAAGGTCCTGCTGGCCACACTGCTGCTGGCTGGAATGGCAAGGAAGCCACGGGCAAGAACAGCAAGCTTTGGGTAGTTGAGGTGCTGTTCTCTCCACCAGCCCAAAACATCTCTCTCGTCCTGCATTGCGTGATTTTGGCTGTAGTGCATCTCCACTTCATCCGCGGCATATTCCACTGTTAAATTAGCCAAATCCTCAAAAATCAACTGCAGCTGTCTTGGGCGCAGGTTCAGTGGCGGCCTCCTCCTTTATTGACATTTCCTGAGTGTTTGGTGCTCTGGTGTCGCTGTAAATGGACTGGCTTCATCGCACTATTTTCCAGGACTTCACTGCAAAAGAGGCACTGAGGTGGGTCCGCAGCAGTAGAAACAAATCCATATAAGATATAGTTCTCACTGTACTGCCTTGGCTTAAGTTTGGCCTCTTTCTTGTGTTTCTCGGCGGGCTCCTCTGAACCCTGACCTGAATCCAGAGCAAGTGGACGTTTCAGCCATTTATCCATACCAATATTTGTCTGGCTGCAGGTATGCCGCTATTTTGACTGTGTGGTTTTGGTGCGGCTGTGCCACAAGTATAATTTTATTGACGGGCTAATGAAATGAATGAGGGATTTTTATTTATCTTATTTATTTTATTTACTTATCATCTTGGAATTTCCACATACCCCCTGCAATGTGCTCACGTACCCCTAGGGGTACACTTACCCCTGGTTGGGAATCACTGCTCTAATATATACGTACATACATACACTGGATGGATTTAGAGGTGCTCTGGTTGTACCTCTGCCCTGCCCTATCGCTTTGCTGTAGCTAACAAACGTCTCTGCTACCTTCTGTTCCTCCTCTTCCTCTTCATCCACTGACTCATTGATTGCTCGGATCAACGTGTTCTTCTCGTTATCTGGTAGAACTTTGCCGTGGATACACACCTTTCTTAGCTGTTCAATATTCAGCTGACAGTTGCTCCATTAGCTGATCCTGTAGCTGCTCCAGCTCCATTGTTTCTTCAGATGTTTTCCATGTGTCCCTGTTCAGGTGCCAATTGTGTTGCACACTTGAAGAAAGTAAACTCTAAACAGTGTGCTGGGAAAGATTTTCTTAATTGATTTAAAGCATTACAGTTCACTTCATATGCTCTCTCTCTACTCTGGCTTGAGTTTTTCTTCTTTTCTCCGCCTGAAACAGCATTATTTCCTGGTCTTATAGCGCCATCGCCACCTATAGGCGAAAACATGCACTTGCATAGTAACTTAAGAAAATAATAATAATATAAATATAATCAACAAAAGGTACCCAAGAAAAGACAAAGTGGCATTAACCATTGTTTTGATACAGGCTTGACAGTTTTAACACAATTTACATCTTCTGGCAGATGTCAGCATTGCATTCAAATGGATGTTTCCAAACAATTTCAGTTTTGAGCTTCCCTTTCCCAAACCGAATGACGTCTACATTGTCGGCTCCTCCACTTGTAGGAGACGCAGATGGAGAAACCGATGTCTCATGTTCCTCGTGATGCAGTGATTTCCAAGTGAAACCAAACTACCAAATTCTTCTTCTTCAAAACCAAAAAAAATTCAAAAAGAGACATTGTTAAATTAATAGGAATAGGGATGTTAACGATGCTTAAATAGTCCCAGCAGAGAGTTCACATTAGTTTGTAAGAATTTTATTGTTCATATAAAAAGAAACAGGCGAGACAAGTATACATTCCTGGTTTGTATTGGCGGCTACAGCCAAAGCTAAAATCAAATCAATGGCATAAATCAAGATAATGAATGTCATTGTATTTAATTTCAGTACACCATTGGTTTGATGAGCAATCAATAATTATCATTTATTGTGTTGTATTAGTAAAGAAAACAGACAAACATTGCAAATTTGGTCAGACTTTGTAGGTTTTGTAACCCATGATTCTACACCCACCCACCCCTCTATATACTGCCCTGATGCTACACCCACACCTTCCCCACACTGCCCTGATGCTACACCAACCCCTCTATACTGCCTTGATGATACACATACCTCATTGGCCGCACACCAAAGGGAGTAGGTGAAACTTAGGTTAACTTTCTTTGCTTTCGTTAAACCTTAAACTTTAAAGGAGCTGCTTGACTTGAGTGGCGAGTAACGTGTTTATTACCTGCTTGATCAAATGCGCGTCACCAGTAAAATTCCCCTGCGCAAATTCGTACACTTTACCGTAATGACAGTAATAATGGGCAAATAAACATTTCTTCAACAGTAATTACACAAGAAAGTAATCAAGAAAATGTGCTCATGAAAATAATAAACCCAAAAACTCTCTGGCAGATCTCTGGCAGTTACAGTCAGTTTTTGCTGCTAGTTATGCTAGTCTATTTTTTGACCGAGAGAAACGATAGTTTACCCTGTTGACCGCTAACGCATATAGTGTTATTTTCCGCAAGGCAATGTACTGAAACCAGCCATATACAATATCAGTTGGAAAGAACACCCCAATGCGATTTAAAATATTAAAGATAAAAGTAATTTACTTGGTCTGAGATCGCACTGACAGACACGGATGCTATCACAACCTAAATGCTTGCTACGCCGGCAAACCGGCGATCGTGTTAAGCTCGTACTTGGGCTTGGCAGTAGTTTATTTCTCCATTAACAGACGTACAATTTCAGTGTGTTTTGACCATCCCTCACCAGAAATATGAAAAACACTTAACTATTTCTCCGATCTCGACAGGCTCTCGATGGCTGTCGAGAAAGCACAGTGCCTTGGCACCAGTATCTTTGGAAAGACAGTATGAAACCATGACAGTGAACCATTTAAATGTCACTTTTGGTAGAGAAAAGAAACGAAAGAGCTGACTGACCATTTCAGTGCATGGTCAATAGAGGAGAGCAGTGACGTATTACTACACTGTATATTGGGTACATAAACTGTGTGTGCATGTCTGTGTGTGTCCCTGTGTGTTTGAGGTGTGTGTATGAGACCCTGAGTGTTTTCAAATGACAGGAGTTCAGAGCAGAGCAGCAGAAGACATTCATCACCTCTGGACAGCGGGATGAAGAGGTGATTCACAAAGCCCCCCCCTCCCCCCCACTCACACACACACACATTCAGTGAAACAGTGAAATGAACTGTATAAACAATTCAGAACTATAAATAGAATTAAAAAGGCAAAAAAATATTAGAAAACACAATAAATATTTACACACAATTTACAAAGTATGTACATTAGTCATAATGTATATACTTCAGGATACATTATAGTATATATAATGTATATTATAATGTATATATAATGTATATATTCTATAATGTATATAGAATATACATTATAGTCATACTTCAGGACCTTGCCAAACGTGGACATAACCTGCGTGCGGTAGTCCTCGATGTTATCTGCCTCAGCAATGAGGAAGGCTTTCCGCAGCAGCTTAGGGGAGGGCAGCTCTCTCCTCTGTGGTGGTCTCTGAAAGCGGGGCGTGAAGATGCCTGAAAGTGGAAAAATGTGAAAATAAACAATGAGATGCTGTAATATGTACTGTGTAACATTTCTTTGTTTTGTGACAGGCATGTTATGGACCCATTGGTGACTGCAGTGACTTTATTTTTTTCAGCTAAGTACATGGTGATTATGGATCCATTTTCCAATGAAGCTTATTTTTGCTGTTGTGTGAAATCTGACTCACTTGTGATTTTTCCAGGTTGGTTGTACTGGCTGAGTCGTGTAGAGGTCCTTCCTCTGCAAGTATTCCTCACAATGGCTCTCCAGCACCTGTCTCCACACCTTGATCATGGTGTTTCCCTCAGTGCGATCCCTCATGAGGCGGATCACTGCCTTGTCCACACCACGCCTGAAATTAGAACACAATGGCAGTGAACCTTAGGTGTGTTATTGTGTAATCAATACGAATTGAATTTTCTATGGGATGAATAAAGTACTATCTTATCTTATCTTGATTTCATTCAAATCACTGTGAAATTATGCAGAGACTCACCGTAATGTTAACACCGCTGGAAAAACTGCTCTGTGTGCTGGGGTGAGTTGCCTCAAGATGCCTTCCTCCCATGACAGGAACCGACCAATGGCGCGGTCCTCTGACTGTTTGGCAGCTTTCCGGCAGGCGTTGCAGGCCAGGACTTCTGTTAACATGGAGTACCAGCCTCCGACATCACAGATCTGCCGAACAGTCTTCGAGTACCCACATCGGTACAGGGACGCCTGGCTGTCGTTACTTGCAGGACACGCGGGCCTGGGGCAGCGAAGACTGTACTGCCACACACCTACTGGTCTCCAGAAAAACAGACGGCTCCGAAAAAAGGAGTCTGCTGAAGGCACTCTCCCCCCCATCACGCCAGGAGATTCAGGTGGGTGAAACCACATCCAGTCAGCTTTCAGGACTCTCCTCCACCTCATCTTCCCATGCTTGTCCTGGTATGCCATGGGCTTTTGAAAGAGCCCCCTCTCATCATCTCCCTTCAGCCACTTCAAGTCTTCTGCGGGGAGACCATGGAGACTGGATTCCCACATCTTATGCCATCCCTCAAATGTAATCTGAAACAGCAGAACACAAACAAACAAAGTTTATGTAAAACCCATTAGGCACACTAGGAATAATTTTCCCGTTTTGTCAGTTTCAAGCATTACCTCAGGGTGTGCAGCTTCTCCTTCAGCTGTCACGGAGGTGGCTTCACATGGCTGAGGTGACATGGCACCAGTCCTCTGATCTTCACCGCTAGTGGATGATGCAGGAGCCTTAAAACAGATCAGTGTATTAGTATAAACATGTACTGACTGATTGGTTGTCTCTGCTTTGATTTTCTAACTGTAACCCTTTCACAGAGTACAGAGACACAGGGGTGACACAGTTGCGTTCCCTAGCTCTTCTCCTGGGTCTGCGCTCACACACTGACATTCATACTTACTGCATTTGCACTCTGAATTGCACAGCAACATGTTGTTGGCCCACCCTTAACTTATATACATTAATTTAGATGAGCATACTTTTTGTGGTCCATGTTGCCAGGTACAAATATTAACTTACCGCTGTCTGGGCGTGGGTGTCTGTGCGTGGCTTCTGTGGAGTATCTGACTGGCACACCTCTTCTTGTTCTCTCTCTCTACCCCTAGCATCCTCTGATAACATCAAAGACTTTAGTTTACACTTGTTTCATGCTGACCTATTTGATACAAGTTGTGCATTAATACAAGATTTGTGCAATGGCGACATTATTTCAAGACCTCAGAAAACTCATATGTACCTTCTCTTTCAAAGGTGGCAAGCGCTTCTACCAGCAGTGCATCATCTCCCCCAGCTGGACCCTGCTGAGCTGGAGGTGGCAGTGACAAGGGCGGACACAGCTGAAGGGGCCTTGGAGGCAGAGGCTGACACAGCTGGGGGGGCCTTGAAGGCGGAGGCTGACACAGCTGAAGGGGCCTTGAAGGCGGTGGTGGACACAGCTGGAGGGGCCTCGGAGGCAGAGGCTGACACAGCTGAAGGGGCCTTGAAGGCAGAGGCGGACACAGCTGAAGGGGCCTTGAAGGCGGTGGTGGACACAGCTGGGGGGAGCCTTGAAGGCGGAGGCTGACACAGCTGGAGGGGCCTCGGAGGCAGAGGTGGACGCTGCAGCAGAGGCCTTGGAGACAGTGGAGGTGGCAGCTGGTGTAGGCGAAGCCATATCCTGTTGAGGTTTCTGTAAAATACAGTTGAATTGCCTGAGAAGTGCCATAATTAAAAGTGTTCATAATGTAAACAAAAATCAATTGTGTGTTCTATCACGTGTACACACTGTGGTCAAATTAGTTTGTGAAATCATATTAGAAAGCATTGTATTCTAGAAAAATGCTGTAGGCATCACAATAAATCCATAGGGTTATCGTTTTCTGAGTAGCTTGCCCAACACTGTAAGCACCTTAACCTTCCTCCTTGTCAAGGATGTATTGCCTGAACCTCTTCAAGGACTTGGTTGTGATGTCGTCCTCCTTCATGGCCAGCCACTGCCTCACTGATGTGTATGCCTCCTGAGCCATCCTTCGCTCGTGGGCACTTCCAGCTTGTGGGTCGGCATGCAGGCGTTTGTGCAGACTGTACCACTGCCACATTTCCTGAAAGGTGAAGGAACGGAAGCGGCCCTGACCATAGATGGCCCTGTCCACATTTACCTCCAGGTGGCAGTAAATGGCAGGGAACAGCTGCACATACTTCAAGAGATGCTCCTTCACCCACTCGTCGATTATGGGCCTCCTCTCAGGATGACGGCTCTCCTTGATGTGGCGATCAAGGAGACTAACATTACATAACATTTTTATTTCATGAAAAACATAACCGTGTACAATGTCATACTATTTACTGCAACATACTTACTATTTAATGTACCCCACATCAGTTTCTGCCAGCCATCTGAAACTCCTCCCATTGTATTTGCCAAAGGTCAATACCAGCTGGCCCAGGCACTGCACCTCTGTGGGATCTGGTGTGATCAACTGGCATCTCCTTTTGGCTGAAGACAAGGTTAACACAAAAGGTTCTAGTGCTCTGCTTTTAATTATCATGGCTGCTCTTTAACACAGGATGGAAACACCTCCATGACCCCCAGCTATTACCTTCTTTATAAGCCGTTTCTGGGTCCCTTAACCTGCTGTCATCCTGTGTGCAGAGTTGTGTCCAAAATAGACAATGCAGGCATCAATGGATCCATTTTGGGTGTCTCTTCTGAAAGACAAGCAGTAAAGTCCTTCATGTTAATTGGCACTTTATGCAGACCAGAGTGGAGCTCTCTCTTGAAAAGGTTATATTGTGATGTAATGCACTTAAGCAGACCGGAATTATTCACATTTGCTCCCATTGTAACGTATTATATCTCGGTCAGTATTCAATGATCCTTGGCTATACTCTCCATGGTATGGAGAAATGTGGGAGATGTCGTCTCAATGCATGTTAGATGCATTGAGGATTTCAGAATAGGATTCACATAGGATTTCAGAAAAGATACGCTTTTAGAGAGTTTAGGCTAATTAATTTGCTTGCCATTTATGGTGCTGGTAAAAAAAATATGTCATCCATACTATTGGTTCACCAACATGTAGTAGAGGACTGTCACGAGTTGCTGAGGGGTTGGACCCAAGTGCAGAGAGGCGAGGCAGGCAGGAGTACTTTTGCTCTTTTAATTCAAAACTAAGGCAAAGATACAGGAACAGACAGATGACAACTCACATGAAAGGCGACGACACCAAACAACGACAACACCAAATACGACGAGACTCGGACAAAGACTGAACAGAAGACAGGACTAATTACAAACCCAAGACAGGTGAGGGAACAAGACACAGGTGAACACGATGGGGCAATCACCAAGGGAAACAGGACACAGGGGAAACAGAGCAAACCAATGAAAACCAGACAGACCAAGACAAGGGGAAACACAAAGCAAACCAATGAAAATGACAGAACACAGACACAGATCATGACAGAGGACTATGTATTGAGCAAGGTATGGAAGAAGGTTGGACATGTATGATAATTATGATACTTATAGAAAATATATAGGTTAATGTGTTAAATCAGCTTCCCCCTAATGGTAGAGGCAAAAATGTATCGATGTACACTTGGTTTACAAATATACAATACCGGTTTATGCATGGGTCATGGTCCACCAATGTAATGAAACCCCCTAAACTATGCATGTTCTAAAAGTATATGAACTCAAGATATGTCATATAACATCAAATGAGACCCATCTTACTCTATACCATGCACAATGCACAGACCTGAATTGTATAAGCAAGTCAAGTGTACAGTCGATACATTTTGGCTTCTGCTATCAAGGCAAAGTTAATGAAACCACTTAAATTATATATTGTAAAAAAGCCTGTACTCTCTAAATTTAATCAAACACATATTTAGACATGCCCCACCTTTCTCCACCCCATGTACAATAAATAGCCCTGTACAATACATGCCCCAAAAGGAAATTTGTGGATATAAAAGAATGATTGTTAACAATGCAAGATTCTAAATTCCATGTTTGAGTAGATGGGATCAGATATTCTGTAGAATGTTTTTTCCCACAACATTCTTAACACAGATTTGTCAGTGTAGATCCCCCCGGTTCAATGACGACTTGCGAATTTCTTTACTGGCATTTATTGTATGAATATCACACATTAAATCATTGCAATGCTTGCGATGCCTTTACGCCGTGAGAACTAGAAAAGACATAAAACATACACATTTACAAATATACAATGAAACATAGAGCTAAACTTAACATGAACTTAAATGACATACACATACCTCATTGGCCGCACAACAAAGGGAGTAGGTGAAACTTAGGTTAACTTTCTTTGCTTTCGTTAAACCTTAAACTTTAAAGGAGCTGCTTGACTTGAGTGGCGAGTAATGTGTTTATTACCTGCTTGACCAAATGCGCGTCACCAGTAAAATTCCCCTGCGCAAATTCGTACACTTTACCGTAATGACAGTAATAATGGGCAAATAAACATTTCTTCAACAGTAATTACACAAGAAAATAAATAATCAAGAAAATGTGCTCATGAAAATAATAAACCCAAAAACTCTCTGGCAGTTCTCTGGCAGTTACAGTCAGTTTTTGCTGCTAGTTATGCTAGTCTATTTTTTGACCGAGAGAAACGATAGTTTGCCCTGTTGACCGCTAACGCATATAGTGTTATTTTCCGCAAGGCAATGTACTGACACCAGCCATATACAATATCAGTTGGAAAGAACACCCCAATGCGATTTAAAATATTAAAGATAAAAGCAATTTACTTGGTCTGAGATCGCACTGACAGACACGGATGCTATCAACACCTAAATGCTTGCTACGCCGGCAAACCGGCGATCGTGTTAAGCTCGTACTTGGGCTTGGCAGTAGTTTATTTCTCCATTAACAGACGTACAATTTCAGTGTGTTTTGACCATCCCTCACCAGAAATATGAAAAACACTTAACTATTTCTCCGATCTCGACAGGCTCTCGATGGCTGAGACAACTTTAGATTTTGACGCGCTCACGTTAGTTTGGGCCAATCAGAAGGCTGAATTGTCTACAGTTGCCAACTGTAGACTTTGACCAATCAGAAGGCCGAATTGTCTACAGTTGTCTGACAACTGTAGACTTTGACCAATCAGAAGGCCGAATTGTCTACAGTCTACAGTCTACAATCTACAGTCGTTGCACGTTGGTGGGGCCGACCATAGACATCCTATTAGGTAGACGCAACATTGGCTGCTGCCAAACGAGAAATTCGGCCGCAATATTGGATCGGGGATCAGGAGCCGGCGAGCAGCATTGACAGCAATAGTTGACAGGTAGCGTCTACAGAAGAAAACAAGGAGTCCGGGCTGGTGTTCAGCGTATTCCTGCTCAAATGAGCGGAGCGTCGAAAATAGGATTCGGGGGATTACTTTTCACAAGTAAGATTTAACACTAACGCACTGCACTATTGGTTGTATTATATTACCACAGAGTTGAGAAGGAGTACTGAAATCGTAGCCAGCTAGGCTAACAAACCGTAATAGAGTATGACCGTAATAGAATTGCTTGTCAATGAAATGAATGAAGTGAAGAAATGACATACTTGAACAACATAAAGTTTAAATAGATGTTGAAGATAAAGATTGTAAAAGCCAACAGGGGTAAAAGTTAGGACCACAGTCCAGATTGTGTGTGTGTGTGTGTGTGTGTGTGTGTGTGTGTGTGGGGGGGGGGGGGGGGGGGGGGGTGTATTAGCGCTAGCTAACTAGACAATCAGATGGACAGTGGCTATACAATATAGCTAGTCTATCTTTCCTATGGTGGCTGGTGGCATCATGCCTTCAGTGTGCATATTGTATCTCCCTCTGTCTCTCTCTCAACTCTCCTTCTTACCTCTTCTCTCTGTCATGTCGTTCAACTCCCTCTTCTCCCTCTCTCCCTCTCACCTCTTCTCTCTGTCATGTCGTTCAACTCCCTCTTCTTCCTCTCTCTCTCGACTCTCCCTCTCTTGCCTTTTCTCTCTATAGTGTAACACTCTGTAGTACCATTGATACACTTATTAATACTAACCATCATGAAACTTATAGCACGCCTAACCCACTCTATATATCTCTCTCTTCCCACTTACCTCACTTGTGAGGTAAACCATTACCAGTCATCAGCCATCCTTGTATTTGGTCCTCATCGCACCTGAAGTCCCATCCTATGACTCCCTACCATCACCTGTTGCTGTCCCCTTGACCGGATTCCTGGCGTGCGCTACCTAGCGATCCACTACTGCCCTATGACAATTCCCAATAGCTATGACAAGTCATCCTACACTGGACTATTTGAACTTTCTGACACTAAATGGGATTCATGCATTATCATACTGGTTATGTAACCATCCTACATCTTTGTTACATACACCCCAGGTGGCTCTAGGCACCATGTTCTATTCTCTACACCTAACTAACCTATTCATTTATCATGTATACAAACCTTACTGTCCTGTAACTGACCCTAGGCAGATGGGTCAGGCCCTTGAGTTGTAGATCTGCATGAGGTTTCTTCCTATATGTATCTCCAATTATAGGGAGTTTTTCCTCGCCCTGTTACATATGGGCTCTCTCTGAATGTTCAACACTGTCAAGCGCCATGAGTCGTGTAATGTTTTGATGCTCTATAAATTGAATTGAACTGAATTTTAACTGGTGTATAATTCCCATAAACAAAGCAAATAAGTGAAAACTTAGTTCTCCAGCCCCATTCGTCTTTGTAAGGAAATGTTCTATTTTGTCTTTATTATTTTGTCAGAATGCACCAGAATGCTTCATTTGTATGTGAAAATCACAAATAATCTTCTGAGGGAGGATGACCCCAGACCCCCCTGCGGGGGTTTGGTTTTCAAGCTTTCAGCCCCACCCAAAATTCACCAGATGCCACTGATTATGATGCATTCTCATTTTAGGCAAAGTATAAGACAATACTTTCTTAACAGTATAATTGTAACCTGAATAAGTCGTTCAAGTAACAATATTCAAATACTAACATTGTTGGGTAAGACAGAACTTGGTTTTATTCTGAATCCATTGAAACAGATTGGTGGTTTTAGCTGATATGAAAACGTTCAGGTGTTTATATATGTTATGTTTATTAAGTTGCCTATTTGGCAGATGCTTTTATCCAAAGCGACATTCATAAAAAAATACATATAAAACAATCACTGTAAACATAATAATTTATGTTGTTAATACAAAATATCAATACAAGTGTCAAGACAGAATAAACTCTTTGCTGCTGCCGAAACAGTCAAGAGATACAGTCTATAGGACCCTAAGATGTATTCATACATTGTTTATGTATGATATACGTAGCCTATATTAACCTAATTATATTGTTTCTTCAACTTAAACATAGCTGACCCTTTTTTTCCCCCTTCTCGGGGATTATGTTTCCAGTTTTGATCTCGGACGTCTGGTCACTTATAGCATATAATATTATCCTATTACTGTTAAGCCAACTATGAATAATAAAACACGCCAAAACACGTGTCCTTTATCATAGCTACACGTATTACAAAAACCGCGTGAAAATCAATGGTATTCAGTGAGGTAAGATTAATTAAATGCGCTGACAGTTCATTTCTCCTGTCAAATGAATTACACTGAGGGGGGCGGATCACCACTCCAAGATGGCGGCCCCGCGTCTCGTCAGCCCAGTGGGCAGTAGCGCTCAATGTTGCGTCTATGAGATAGGATGTCTATGGGGCCGACTTCTGCGAGTTCCCCAAATGTGGGAATCTCGACTGCATCATTTCTGGTAGTGGGGGACTGCGTTCGCGCTCTCCCCTGATAATGCTGTTAAAGAAAATTGATAAGAAGATACGATGCCAACGTTCGAACCACGGCGCTCAGCGCGATTAAATGATTTTGAAATTGTGTTTATAGGTGCGGTCCACGAGTAAATAGGAAGATGGACATACTGGAATGCACCCTTAGTGCATTCACTCACTGTTCACTTTGGACATCCGGGATGACAAAAAAGTCAGATCACTCGTTTTCACGCCACGTTTTGTACATATTCTGTTTTGTGAGGACATCTCTAGAGCAAGAGCACACTGGGTGTTGCTTTTTTTAATCTTGCTTTAGTTTGTTGTTTTTTGTAGGTTTTTTTTTTTATTGAAAGACGTGCTGTGCACCTAACCTGCATTCTGGAATTAAATCACTCCCACAACTTCATGGTTTATGGTAATTATTTCTTGTTCGACCGCAGGCTTGACGTTCAGATGATAACTTGTTGAGTTGGTTGTGTAGTAATCCCACTTATACTATTATATTATCCGCCTTGATTACATTCAACAACAACAATGTAATAATGATGAGTACGTGGTCGTTTTTCAACTTTAAAGTCTTTACTATCAAATGGGCACCATCACTCATAGTCATACTGCACAATGACATGTATTGGACGATGCCCGTTCCAACATGGAAGGAAAATCATAGGAAAAAAAGAAATACAAATATGAAATAAGGGCATGACAGAAAAAAGTAAGAGCAGCATTGGAGAATGATATCAAGTGCATGGCATGTAAGTATTACACATGAAGTGGTGAATTATACCTATGTTTTGATGGTAGCAATGATGTATGTATGTAAAATAGTCTGGAAAAAAAAACATGTGGTAATTTCTTTCTGCTTTTAACTTCTACAAGTTCTTACAGCCATACAGTTACGTCCCTACGCCCTCTGTCAGGGCTGGTGTGTATACTGTGCTGTGTGGTGTGTTTGTCTCTGCAGTGCTGCTGGTTCCTGTTGGGTTGGTCCGGGTCATCAACGGATTGGAGGCAGCTGGCCACCATCTGATGCTTTAAACCCACCTATCCTGAGGGTTCTCTTCCCCTGGCACCACGGCACTGTGTTGAAGGACTTGACTTCATTGTAGGGTTTATGGGAGGTTGCTCAAGATAAGACTGGCAGTATGATTTTTTGTCCAGTGTTCTTTGTTAAATCTGATATTAAGTTACATTTGTTAAACTTGATTATTTGTCGTTGAATAAATTATTTTAGTTTAGCTAAATCCTCACTCCTCAGACAGACAGACTTACTGTTACTGTTAAGACTCCTCTTACTGTTATTTGCTATGGTTCGAGAGCCGGGCCATAACAATACACAACAGTGGATGGATTCAAAGTTGTTGTGGTTGTACCTCTGCCCTGCCACAGTTGAACTAGGACAGGGATGAAGATGTGTGTTCTGATGACTGGAGTCGGTGGTTCAAGTCCCGCCATGAATGCTGTTCATGTTCTTCTGTAACTCAAACAATGTCACATGATTTTGATGTCAAGTATAACCTCCTCCGCTGTCATAGACGGGCACAACAGTTGGAGCACTTAGTAGGCATCTCTGGAGAGTCTGGTTCAGGTCAGAGCCTGTGCACCACCCTCAGCTGTTACTTAATTGTCTGACTTCTAAGTCAAATATAAAACCCAGACCATGTCTAGGAACATGCCTTGGTGGTGCAGTGGATAGAGCTGCTTGTGTTCAGTTCTGGAGACCAGGGTTCAAGTCCTGGCTGTTACTTTATTGTCTGACTTCTAAGTCAAATATAAAACCCAGACCATGTCTAGGAACATGCCTTGGTGGTGCAGTGGATAGAGCTGCTTGTGTTCAGTTCTGGAGACCAGGGTTCAAGTCCTGGCTGTTACTTTATTGTCTGACTTCTAAGTCAAATATAAAACCCAGACCATGTTTAGGAACATGCCTTGGTGGTGCAGTGGATAGAGCTGCTTGTGTACAGTTCTGCAGACCAGGGTTCAAGTCCCCGGGTGAGCTGTTTGTTGGCTCCTTGTCATTCTCAAGGGGTTATAGAAAAGCTTTTCTTGAATGTCATCTCATTTTTAACAAAACAGGGTGTCTTCAGTGAGAGAGCTGTACCTGTTCTGGGCTCTAATCCCCCACCCACTTACCTACTTTGCCCACCCACATCCCCACTCAGACATTCACATGGGAATGGATGGATTCATTCACTCACTCATTCACTCACTCATTCACCACCCAATCACCACAATCCATTTATTCCCATTGTGATGAATGGATGCAAGAATTACATCCATTCACCCAGACACTTTAACATTCGCACAAATTACCCTTAGCTGGAATTGAACCCCTGTCTATAGAACAGATGTGGAGCAGCTCTCTCAATTGCGCCACAGAGACACCAATTAAATTCGTGCGGGAGGTTCTACTGCATGTTACAATCCACATGTTAGTGTTTGTAAAAACATGGAACTCCACATTGTTCTTGGCGTGAGTCGAACCCATGACTTAAGATCAGTTCACCAACAGCTCTATCCATTGAGCCACTGAGCCACTGGCTAGCTGACAGAAGTCAACGTGTATAATTGTCTTTACAATTCAATGTCTCTTTGTAAAGAGTCAATTATCCAATCATCCAATCATCCAGCACATGTTTGCTGAATCCATAATGGCAATCAGCAAGCCTGTTAAGAATAAGCAGTAGCCTGAACAGGGACTTGAACACTGGACCCTCAGATTAAAAGTCTGATGCTCTACCAGCTGAGCTACCCAGGCTTCATGAAGATGGGAGAAAGTTGTGTTTTATGATGACAATTCTGGATCGATGCCTGCCTTATCCAATCTGCTGCATTCTTCAGCATTTCACTATCATCTAATAATAATAATGCATTTTATTTAAAGGCTCCTTTCAAAGCACTCAAGTATTGAGGACTAAAAGTGCCAAAATTAAATAAATACACCATTAAATAATTCTTAAATGTGTCATTAATTAATTAAAATTGGAATGAAATAATTAAATGTGTCATTAATTAATTAAAATTGGAATTAAATAATTAAATGTGTCATTAATTAATTAAAATACCGATTAATTTTATGTAACAAAACAAACGTATATAATCATTTCACTATTTAATTAATTTACATTTACATTTCATGATTTACATTTACATTTCATGATCCTGTGTTGCAGTGCTTCATGAATTGTCTAAACTGTCAAACTCGCCCATCAAAGTCAGTGGGTGGGGCTAGCGCTAATCTAGTCTGATCCATTGCTTTGGTCTGAAGTAGAGGGCCTGGATAGAGAAAATGGAGGATCTTCATGCCGGTATCCAGTCCAAAATAAAAGAAAAATGCTTACAACACCTGGGGATCGAACCCCTAATCTTTGCATTAAAAAGCTATCCTCTAACCACTACACCATCAGGTCTTAGTAAATGCAAGCAAGAGTTGACAAGTTGGTAATCAGTGATCAATCTGTAAACTTCGGTTGCTTGGCAACAGTAAACAAAGAGATCGTATTTTTTTAACTGCTAACTAACAAACCGGTTTATGCGTTCACTGAACAAAGATTCTGGAAATAAAAGACCAATTTTCCATCAGAAAATTAATCAGAACCGTTATTACCAACCCATAAACAGTAAAAGCCAAAACCTTTCCGATTCCCCATGTTCTCGCGAAAATTGTGTTAATAGCCTTAGCCACACAGATAGACTAAAAATACCAAGGGTACGAATAGACACTCCGAGGAATGTATTGAAGTTCTTGGAGTTATTTCCGCACTTTCCGACCAAGATGTTGACTATAGAGTGACTGCAAATTTAGAAGAAGTAGTCCACCGCTTCTCTGGTACCAGGCGTTTGGCGTTTGACATATCGAGTGCAGTTCTGGAGCATCAAGTTATTAGTGGGTTACCCGCTGGTCAAATAGCAGCAATGTTCGGAGTGTCAAAGAGCTCTGCGTCAATCCATTATCTGGAATTGATTTGCCTTGACTTGATGCGCACAGTAACCAATCAGGCATCCGCCTACCAACTTTGATGGGCTAGTTTGACAGTTTAGAGTAGACAATTCATGAAGCACTGCAACACAGGATCATGAAATGTAAATGTAAATCATGAAATGTAAATGTAAATTAATTAAATAGTGAAATGATTATATACGTTTGTTTTTTTACATAAAATTAATCGGTATTTTAATTAATTAATGACACATTTAATTATTTAATTCCAATTTTAATTAATTAATGACACATTTAAGAATTATTTAATGGTGTATTTATTTATTTAATTTTGGCACTTTTAGTCCTCCATACTCAAGGACACCTTACAGACAAATTAAAAGACAAGTAACAGTGGCATACTCTGTCAGTGTGTGACAGAGTACAGCACTCAGAATAAGTGTGTTTTTAGGTGTGATTTAAAGGTGGAGACAGAGTCAGAAGTGTGAATGTCTGGTGGAAGAGAGTGTTCCACAGGTGGGGAGCAGATCAGCTAAAAGCTCTTGACCCCCATGGTGGATAGGTTGGCAGATGGAGCTGAGAGCTGGATGGCAGAAGAGGATCGGAGAAGGCGTGAAGGTGTGAAGTGGATTTAGAGAGTTGGCACAGAGAACCTCCCTGCCACAGTTGAACTAGCACAGAGATGAACCTTTGGTGAAGAAACGGGCCGAAAAAAAAAGAAGACATTTTAAAAGAAAAAAAAAAGAAAAGTTTTTATCTTTACCAAACGTTCATCCCTGTCCTAGTTCAACTGTAGCAGGGCGTGGTGGTTAGACAGGCCAGGGTGGACACGGTGAACACAGTACCAGTCTGAAGGGCTGGGCAGGCGCTGGCTCGCAGGTGGGTTCAGCTGTAATGAGGGCCTGATGGACACCCCCGGGAGCCAAATTAGAGAGTGTGGAGGCTTTAAGTTTGGATTAGAGTTGCTTTCCTCAGAGTCAGCGTGGCTGATAACAGCTGGCAGACTGTCCCCCCCCCCACCCACACACACACACACACACACACACACACACACACACACACACACACAGACACACACACACATAGGAGAACGCTGTGTTTCCTGATGATTTGTTTTTAACTGCTGGCATTGAGTGGAGGCCAAGTTCTTGGAGAGAGGGGCTGTGAAGGACGAAGGGGAATCCTGATGTCCTCCAGGTGGGATGGGGCTAATCCAGGGAGAAGGTTTGGCTCCTCAACGTGAGTCCACTTCCAGTTTCTCCAGCTGTCTTCGGCTCCAGAAGGTCCAATGTGTTGTCATGAAATGGTGGTCTTGGTGTGTTATGATGTGATGTAGGTTATGACGATGGTATGATGTGATGTAGGTTATGATGATGGTATGATGTGATGTAGGTTATGATGGTATGATGTGATGTAGGTTATGATGATGGTATGATGTGATGTAGGTTATGACGATGGTATGATGTGATGTAGGTTATGATGGTATGATGTTATGTAGGCTATGATGATGGTATGATGTGATGTAGGTTATGATGGTATGATGTGATGTAGGTTATGATGATGGTATGATGTGATGTAGGTTATGACGATGGTATGATGTGATGGTATGTTATCTAGGTTGTGATGATGGTATGATGTTATGTAGATTATGATGATGGTGTGATGTTATGTAGATTATGATGATGGTATGGTATTCAGGAGCCACAGGCAGGACTGTAACTCACTACACATTAAAAATGAATAAATAAATAAATATGAACAAACTAATAAACCAATTCAAATATTGTTTTGTTAAATTCTCTTGAGTCCATGACAAAACAGAGCTTTTTGACTCTGTCGGATGTCAGATGACAGTAGCCTGCTCTTATCACCATCACCATCACTATCACAGCACTACCTATCACCATCACTATCACAGCACTACCTATTCCTCTCAGACGGAGGCGGTAACCAGGAGCTGCTCTACAGCTGGAGGACGTCCGGCCCCTGAGACCCTTTGATTTGATCTGGAGTTATGAATTGCCCTCGCAGTCCGGCGGCGAGGGCAATTCATAAATGCAATTTCATAAACGAAAAACATGCGGGATGGCGTTCTCCCCTATCCAGAAGCATCCCCACGCACAAAAAACAGCAACTGCAAAGGACAAAAGAATAGGTAGACGCGGAATGAAGCCTGTTCCAAAAGAAATGGGGGAAACAAGTCTTTTTGGGTGGCCGTGAGAGGCGTATTGTGGGGAAGCTCTGGCAGCAGAGAAAAAAAGTAAATCTGGCGCCGCTCGCTACTGCTGGCACCGTGGCTGAACCCGACACAAACACGAACAAATGTGAGCGGATCGAGTCGACGCTCCTCGCCAGGATTTCGGTTGCTCAGCGGGCTGTGGTGGAAATAGACCGCCGGGTTGAATCCCGGCGAGCGCCGCCATCTCCGCGGGAACACACCGCGCTGCGGGGAGTCTGGAGACGTCACGTGACCTCTACTGTCAAGTGAGACGCCCAGCGGTCGACGTGAGGCTGACCAGCGCGCGGCTGCTTCGGAACCACAGGTGGAACTCAGTGTCACTCTGAAGCAGGTAAAGTCGAAGCTCACACTGGACATGAAAATGCATGCCACGTTGCTACATTCACGAGGAGTCTTCAGAGTTGATTTCCATCCTGACCAAACTTGGGTGGGACAGCATTGGCACAGTTAATTAATTTTTGCGTTCAAATGGATTCAGGCAGATGGTCGTCGCCAAACGGATATCATTTGTTGAGTGTCAAGGAAAAAAAACAACAACAACAACACATAAAAAAACACCAATGTTGTTGATTTTGGAATTAATTGCAAGTTCCGGGCAAGTGCTCTGATGTGTTCTGAACATGAACCCTCGCTGTTCCACAGCTGAAGACAACGATGGACGCCTTTTCACTGTTGAACTAAGGCGACGTTTGGTGAAGATTGGGAAGGAAAACATTATTATTAATCACATCAATTATTTCACTGTTTCCGTTACATTTCAAGCGTGCACCTTGGCTGAGGCTGCCATGGTTACACTGAGACAGGGGTGAGCAAATGTCAAAACGCGTCACAACAAACAAATGACTCCAACAGGCATGTCGTACACACACACACAAATAAAGACACAAAGTCATTTTGTTTGCAGTTCTGGAAACCAGGGTTCATATCCCTGGTTGAGCTGTTTGTTGGCTCCTTCTTCTCCTCCTTTATTCTCAAGGTGTTATGAAAAAAACATTAAATTAAATGTCATCTAATTTTTAACAAAACACGGTGTCTTCAGTGAGAGAGCTGTACCCTACCTGTTCTGTGTTGGGCTCTAATCCCCCACCCACCTACCTACCTTCTCATCTCATCTCATCTTCTCATCTCTATCCATTTATTCCCATTGTGATGAATGGATGCAAGAATTTCATCCATTCACCCAGACACTCACAGAAATTACCCTTAGCAGGACTTGAACCCATGTCTACAGAACAGATGTGTAGCAGCTCTCTCAACTAAACCACAGAGACTTGATTAGGATTGTGCAGGAGGTTCTACTGTACCTTACCATCCACATGAGTGTGTTGTAAAAAGTTGTAACTCCACATTGTTCTTGGCATGAGTTGAACCCATGACTGGATGATCGGATCACCAACAGCTCCATCCATTGTGCCACTGAAAGGAGTCAAAGAGTATAATTCACTTCACTTCACACACAAGAGGCTCAATCATAACCAATTCAAATAGGCCCACATAAAAGGCCCAAGATAACAGCAAAAATGTTCTTATGTAGGAACAGGATTGCATCAACGTTGGATGGCTTCAAGGCTGTTCCTCCTCCGATCAACGGTCCTGCTGGCGACACTGCTGCTGGCTGGAATGGCAAGGAAGCCACAGGCAAGAACAGCAAGCTTTGGGTAGTTGAGGTGCCGTTCTCTCCACCAGCCCAAAACATCTCTCTCGTCCTGCATTGCATGATTTTGGCTGTAGTGCATCTCCACTTCATCCGCGGCATATTCCACTGTTAAATTAGCCAAATCCTCAAAAATCAACTGCAGCTGTCTTGGGCGCAGGTTCAGTGGCGGGCTCCTCCTTTATTGACATTTCCTGAGTGTTTGGTGCTCTGGTGTCGCTGTAAATGGACTGGCTTCATCGCACTATTTTCCAGGACTTCACTGCAAAAGAGGCACTGAGGTGGGTCCGCAGCAGTAGAAACGAATCCATATAAGATATAGTTCTCACTGTACTGCCTTGGCTTAAGTTTGGCCTCTTTCTTGTGTTTCTCGGCGGGCTCCTCTGAACCCTGACCTGAATCCAGAGCAAGTGGACGTTTCAGCCATTTATCCATACCAATATTTGTCTGGCTGCAGGTATGCCGCTATTTTGACTGTGTGGTTTTGGTGCGGCTGTGCCACAAGTATCATTTTATTGACGGGCTAATGAAATGAATGAGGGATTTTTATTTATTTTTATTTACTTATCATCTTGGAATTTCCACATACCCCCTGCAATGTGCTCACGTACCCCTAGTGGTACACTTACCCCTGGTTGGGAATCACTGCTCTAATGTATACGTACATACATACACTGGATGGATTTAGAGGTGCTCTGGTGGTTGTACCTCTGCCCTGCCCTATCGCTTCGCTGTAGCTAACAAACGTCTCTGCTACCTTCTGTTCCTCCTCTTCCTCTTCATCCACTGACTCATTGATTGCTCGGATCAACGTGTTCTTCTCGTTATCTGGTAGAACTTTGCCGTGGATACACACCTTTCTTAGCTGTTCAATATTCAGCTGACAGTTGCTCCATTAGCTGATCCTGTAGCTGCTCCAGCTTCATTGTTTCTTCAGATGTTTTCCATGTGTCCCTGTTCAGGTGCCAATTGTGTTGCACACCTGAAGAAAGTAAACTCTCAACAGTGTGCTGGGAAAGATTTTCTTAATTGATTTAAAGCATTACAGTTCACTTCATATGCTCTCTCTCTACTCTGGCTTGAGTTTTTCTTCTTTCCTTCGCCTGAAACAGCATTATTTCCTGGTCTTATAGCGCCATCGCCACCTATAGGCGAAAACATGCACTTGCATAGTAACTTAAGAAAATAATAATAATAATAATAATATAAATATAATCAACAAAAGGTACCCAAGAAAAGACAAAATGGCATTAACCATTGTTTTGAAACAGGCTTGACAGTTTTAACACAATTTACATCTTCTGGCAGATGTCAGCATTGCATTCAAATGGACGTTTACAAACAATTTCAGTTTTGAGCTTCCCTTTCCCAAACCGAATGACGTCTACATTGTCGGCTCCTCCACTTGTAGGAGACGCAGATGGAGAAACCGATGTCTCATGTTCCTCGTGATGCAGTGATTTCCAAGTGAAACCAAACTACCAAATTCTTCTTCTTCAAAACCAAAAAAATGTCAAAAAGAGACATTGTCAAATGAATAGGAATAGGGATGTTAACGATGCTTAAATAGTCCCAGCAGAGAGTTCACATTTGTTTGTAAGAATTTTATTGTTCATATAAAAAGAAACAGGCGAGACAAGTATACATTCCTGGTTTGTATTGGCGGCTACAGCCAAAGCTAAAATCAAATCAATGGCATAAATCAAGATAATGAATGTCATTGTATTTAATTTCAGTACACCATTGGTTTGATGAGCAATCAATAATGATCATTTATTGTGTTGTATTAGTAAAGAAAACAGACAAACATTGCAAATCTGGTCAGACGATAAGTTTTGTAACCCATGATTCTACACCCACCCACCCCTCTATATACTGCCCTGATACTCCACCCACACCTTCCCCATACTGTCCTGATACTCCACCCACACCTTCTCCATACTGCCCTGATGCAACACCCACCCCTCTATATACTGCCCTGATACTCCACCCACACCTTCCCCACACTGCCCTGATGCTACACCCACACCTTGCCCACCCTGCCCTGATGCTACACCCACACCTTCCCCACCCTGCCCTGATGCTACACCCACACCTTCCCCTTCCCGCCGGCGTCGGCGCCGCCCCGCAGGCCTCCTCCACCCAGGCAGCCGCAGCAGCAGCCTCCGCCTCCACCCAGGCCACGGTGGCGCGCGGCGGGCAGGTTCTTGTAGACGGCGCGGCCGTACGGGATGAAGCAGAGGCCCAGCTGCAGGTGGCGGGCCAGCCGGCAGTAGGCGGCCAGCGCCAGCACCAGCAGGGGCGTGACCAGCAGGAAGCCCACCACCAGCAGCGCCACGCAGCCGCCGTCCGTCAGCAGGTCGGAGCAGTAGCGGGACGTCCCGTGAGGACGCACCTGGAGGGGGGGAGGCAGGGAGGGGGAGAGGGAGAGGGGGAGAGGGGGAGAGGGGGATAGAGGGAGAGGGGGGGAGGGGGAGAGGGGGATAGAGGGAGAGGGGGGGAAGGGGAGAGGTGGAGAGGGGGAGAGGGGGAGAGGGGGAGAGGTGGAGAGGGGGAGAGGGGGAGAGGGGGATAGAGGGAGAGGGGGGGGAGGGCAGGAAAGAGATGGGAGACATTGAAACGTTTTTAGGACAAACATTTTGACCACTCACACAGGCTCAATTGACCAATAAGTTAAATTTTGATGAAAGTAATTGTATTACGTCATCATTGAAAGTTGTGTCTTAAGTTGTGTTCAATTAAAAAAAACAACTATTATATATATAGTATATTTACTATATATATATTTATTTGGATATATATTTGGATATTTGGGTTCTGGGTTCAGCTTGGGAGCCCGACTTCCGAGTTGTGTTCGTCTTATCAGAGCGTGCTGCAGTGAAGACTGTAACACATGATGTACCCTGAATGGAATGCTCCTCTGAGGTGTGTGTGGCCAGATAGTGCTTCGTGTTGTGGCCCACACGCTTGCACACACACACACACACACACGCACACACACACACAGTTAGAGCCCCCCCCCCTTGTATTGTGATGTAAAATGAGCCAAGTGACCCTTCTGCACACTTGTATTTTGTGCATGATCTCCCTCTCTAGGATTTATGTATCTAAGGATACCTAAATGATATCGCCTTAGCCTTATCCATGTACAAACCCGTGGGCAGTGGTGAACACCTGGATGTGCCTGTTATGGTTGGCCCTTGCTTGACCGAGTGACCGACACCAGTGACAGTTGCCCGAGATAGTGGACCCTTACCCCGTGCTCCGTACCCTAAGTGGTTCGGTTCACGGTAAATCTAAAGTCTCTGCTGGCTCTCCTGAGGCCTCCGGAGCAAACGGCTGCAGCAGGAGAGGATGGGGGCAGTGGAGTTGTATCTATCTCTGGCCCTATCCTGTGCCTTTGTTTCCTGTGCCTTTTGTTTGACGTTTGTCAAACAGAAGGCACAGGCGGCCGCCTGACAGCGTCGGTGTTGCTTATCTAGCCGATTCTGTTCAGACAGCGCGGCTTCCCGTCAGGACGTAATCCACCTTATCTGTTCTGAGAGGTGAGGGCTGCAGCCACAGGGCTGGAGGATGAGGAGGGTGGACATTCCCCCAGCAGATTGGCGGAGAGAGAGAAAATCAACAATGTTTTGTGTTATTTGAAGGCAGAGCTGGTTCGCTGATCGTTTCTGTGTTGACCCATGTCAAACAAGACATACTTCAAACATGTGTAGCTAAAACGCTGTCTGTCTGGTGATATGTATTGCAATATATTGTTTGTGCTCTATTGAACATGTAACCTGAGCGCGTTAGTATAACGGCGAGGAACATAGAATGCTAATATCCCCCTTGTTTGTTTTAACTTCTTCAGTCCTTTCCCACTCATTTCTTTGTACCCTCCTCCGCTGTTCTCCCTCTCTCCGTTAATCCCCTCCCTTAATCCGGAGTCACATGAGATGTAGTCTGATTGGTGGGAGAACCAGAGCCAGAGTGTTCATTAAGACCCTCATCTGAGGAGATGTGTTATAGCGTTCCCATTCGAAGTCCCTGAACCAGAATGGCCCCTTAGGGGAGCAGTGTCACCGCTGACTTGGCAACACTGAAGAGGGGGCCTCCCCCACCGGGTCAGATCCAGTTAAACTGCTGGGCGTCAGAGCTCAGAACGACCCAGAACCATGCCTCGTCATACTCATAGAACCACCGGCGAGGATGGACAAACAATTTTGAAGCGCCTAGCGCAAAACTGGTAGACCTGTGTAAGCTGTCACTTCATGGCAACATGCACTGGGTTCGATCCCCCATAGCGGCTACCTAAGATGCCTACCTCCCCTCCCTGCTCCTGAAAGCCTTTGCTAAGTGATGTCGTTAACAGTCTCAACAGCGATGAACACAACCCCATCACTAAACCCCTCGAAGGCTCCTCCTCACCGTGGAGTGGCAGAGGAAGCCGAAGGCCACCATGGTGGTGGCGGGGGTCAGGATGGTGCCAAACACCAGGCCGGCCAGGCAGGCGTTGATGGCGGCGATCACCAGGTTCTGGGCGGTCACCAGCACGGAGCACGCCCAGCAGTCCAGGGCCCCTCGGAGCTCCAGCGGGTACTCGCTCCCCCCGCCGCCGCCGCCGCCGGTGGCGCTCTCGGCGGCCGAGTAGGGCGGGGGCACCACCACGCCGCGCGGCGGGGTCTCGGAGCCTCCGTCCATGCCGCCGGCGGCGGTGGTGGAGGCCAGGGAGTTGGAGTGCTGGAGGTGGTGGTGGTGGTGGTGGGCGAGCTGCTGTTGGTGTTGGTGGTGCTGTAGCTGCTGGAGGTGGTACTGGTGGTGCGGTGGCAGCTCTTCAGACAGGTCCAGGTTCTGGTGGTGAGCCCCCTTCTCCAGAGTACCAGACATACTCATTGGGAACTAGAGGGAGGAGAGAGAAGGCACAGTCGAGTCACTCAATAGAAGTACCAATAGGTGCATCATTTCTCCAAGTGGGAGGAAGTGTTTAATCAGAGGAGGGGTTCTGAGGCCAGTGGCTGGAGACATCGTGCCAGGCTTCAAAGACCTCTGGTTCTGTTGGGTTGAACTTTGGGTCAGGTTTTATCTATGTGAACAGGAAGCTTGCCTCATAGGATGCCTGCCTATGATGATGAGAGGATGGTTATCTCAAAGCTGATTGGCTGAGTAGTGAAGGGGCCCCTGTGTTTATTGGAAGTGTGTGAGGCGGAGAGTTAAAGGGCATCTTGAAATGAAAGCATGTTTTTTCTTTCCATACAGCATGTAGCTGCTTTGTGTCATGCAGTGTAGGGTGGATCAAGGCCTGGTGCCATTACATTTCCTTAAGGTTTGATGTTTCTGCCAAAGGGAAGTGGCAAGCAGCGCATATCTTACTCCCCTCATAATAAAATACTATTTAGTGAATGCCAATTTCTACCCGAGGCGTATGAAGTATTATGAGACCTCGTCTTTGGATGCTCTTTCTGTCACCATAATACTCTTGGGCAAAGGTATTTGGCTCGCTGACCAGAAGTCTGACGAGTCTTAAGCTTGAGAATGTGTGGCCACATTTATTTATTTTATTTTCTTAAAACCGCTGGCTTCAAAGGCACCAAGAAGCTGCGTAGAAATGTAGTATAAAGCAAAACATTTCTTTTGAAATGTAGAAGGTTGAAACGGAGAAATGACTGGAGTGCAGGGCTTGTGTAAATACAAGCGGGTGGGTACAGTCAACAGAGGCACTGAGGGGAGATCTTCTAAAATGGAACACAGCTGTGTGAGTGGCAGAGTCCTCGCTGGGGAGGGAATATCTCAGACACACACACACAGGCTTCTCCATAACATCCTATATCCCGAGGCTTCCACCCAAATGGGACAGTGTGGAAACTCTTGTACCACGACTGGTACAGCCTGGCACGCCTTGCAGACCTTTTTAGTTCGCAAGCCATCTTCCGTCCCAGCGAGCCTGGTCCCTAATTCTGCTAATTCAACTGCACATGTAAATATAACACTTTTACTTTTACTTTTACTTTTACACTTCTGCACCTTAGAATGTTGAATGTTTTAATGTTTATATTATTATCATGTTATATATATTTTTTAATTTTTTATTTTTATTTTTTTTTCTATTTTTATTGCACTAGTTTTTCTCTTCTTCTGTTACAGTATTCTTAGACACTTATTGAGTTGTTTTGGGGTGCCTGGGACTTAAGATTTTCATTGCCAACATGTACGCTGTATCTGTTGTGCAAATGACAATAAAACCTTTGAACCTTTGAACCGATTAGCCCGATGCTAGCCCTGACCAGACATTAGCCACATGTTAGCCCACTGCTAGCCAGGAAGCCATCTCTCCCCAGGTATGCTCAGTCCATTGACCTCAAAGTTACTTGTGCAAGTCCTATACTCTACGCAATGGATAAGTGAGGGGTGCACAGTATTCTGCTGATGCAACACAAACAACTTTTGGACTAATCTTGGATGGACAACCAAACGTTCCCCATCTCCAAACGGTTGCTATAACAATGCAACATTTCACCCCGGTAAACACAAGCAGTGAGCCGGAGGTCCGGAAGACATCGGTACCTTCAGAGAAAATAACCTTTTGTTTAGTTTCCAAATCTGTCCCTCCATTGTTTCCTCAAGTGTTGTGTTGTGTCCATGAAGGTCATGGGGAAGTAGCCAGATGTGAGACACACAGTGTGTGTGTGTATGTGTGTGTGTGTGTCACATCTGGTTGCTACCCTACTCAGTTTGTCGTTTGAATAACGCTAACCTGAATCATTATACACAATTTAATTCATTCATTTTAATTGAATAAGTGGTGAATTGAATGAGCCACCCCCCTCTTCCTGACCTATCAAGTTTGACGCTGCCATTAGCAGTGTCTATTGTGCCTTGATTCTATTGTGGTCAAACAAAGGCAGTGGCATACATACATGCATGTCTGTCCTTTCTGTCTCACGTCGTTCATTGTGGTTATTTAGATCACCCTTGCTTTGGTTCCCCGATGAATCCTTACTTTGTTTGAGATCAACTTGAAATTAATCTGCTACTTGGTTTAACATTTGATTCTACTAGAGTTTACAGTGCCAGTTTACGATGAATCCAGACTTAACATGATATGTCACCGGAGCACTCCTCTCTATAGAGCCATTGTTTGTCATTCGCGTATTGTGTAGAAAGATTGACCAAAGTATCCTTCACTAAACAATAGCCAAACTAAAATGCAATTAAACCTGCGTTTATCCCACTAGCTTTACAACAATAACACACAGGCTAAAAACTGCATGTCCAGTGGTGTAACGCACACAGACTGCATATAATCCAGACTAAACTGACTTAATGAGTCTGTGTAATGCAGATTAAACTGACTTTCCATGGACACATGTGGAAGCCTTCGGACGCTTTTCACACCCACTACAGCGGCCACCAAACGAACACAGCGGTAATGGATTCAGATGTACGTGTGTATTGTATAGAGTCACACGTAGAGTCTTCTTCTCTGGGGGGGTAAAGCAGCAGCCCTTCCCCCCTTGTGCATGACCATGTTAGAGAGAGAGGAAGGATGTTCAATGGAACATGATTTTACCCATTAAGAACACTCGCTGATCTCGGGCTGACAAAAAAACAATCACAGAATGCCTCCCACTCGGACTTTCCCACTCAGAAAGTCCTGAGTGGGAAACGCCGCATTAGCGCAGCGGCTGTCCTGAGCCACTTGTTACTTCAACGGCGATCTGGTTTTACCGAGACATGCTGCTGTGTCATACCTCTGCTGGATTACCGTTGGTGTGCGTTTCCTCAGACGTTGGATAAAGGCCACATGACTTCATTGACGTGCCACCAAATGTGGCAGGCCGTTACCGTGAGCAACACAAGGGATTTCTCAGGGTTCTCTATGCTTTCATTTTAAGGTGAATCCTACGTGTTTTTACAGTTAATCCTAAATTGCTTTGCAGTGTCCAAGGTTAGTTTGAATGATAACACCCACTTGATTTACAGGGAGTCTAGAGGTGGGCTGAAACCTGAAGGAAATATACCACCAAGCGGCTGAACGGTTCTCTAGTGGGTTCCTGTGGCGCTGCCCCGTGGCGTGGTACTCACGCTGTGGTGTTGGCCCAGGTGGAAGTCCAGCTGTGGTTCCTCCAGGGTGCAGCTGGTTTGTCTCCTCCTGTTTTGAACCGCAAAACAAAACAAAAAAAACGCTCTTCCAGACCGGACCGGCGGGCCCTTGAAGCACAAAGCTGTACGCTCTGCTTCCACCCTCCGTCTCCCTCTCTCTCTGTGTGTCTCCCTCTCTCTCTCTGTCTCCCTCTCTCTCTGTGTCTCCCTCTCTCTCTGTCTCTGTGTCTCCCTCTCTCTGTGTGTGTCTCTCGACCTTTCTCTGTCTCCCTCTCTCTCTGTGTCTGTGTATCCCTCTCTCTCTCTCTGTGTCTCTCACCCTCTCTGTCTCCCTCTCTCTGTGTGTGTGTGTCTCTCTCTCTCTCTCTCTCTGTGTCTCTCACCCTCTCTCTGTCTCCCTCTCTCTGTGTGTGTGTTTGTCTCTCTCTCTCTTGCTCTATGTGGCGGTGCTGAGTGCTCTGCAGGTCAGAGTGGCGTTGGCGGTGATGTATACGTGTGTCTTTAAAGCGATGCACCACTAATCCCATTCCCTCCCTCTCTGCCTGTCTACTTTCTTATCTACCCCTGATGGTATGCTGGTATGTCAGCCCCCCTGCCCGCCTCCCTCTCCTCTCCTCCCCCCCCCCCCCCCCCCCCCCCACCGAACCCACCCGCCCCTGAACCCACCCCCCTCACCCCCGCTGTTGGAACCGATTAACGCCTGTGTCCTGACCCGAGTCTGACTGTAGTTGGCTGTTGGTCCAAGGATGAAGATTGTGAATCTTGGTCATCACTGGTGTTCCATCTCTCTCTCTCTCTCTCTCTGTGTCTGTCAGTATTGCCCCCCCCCCCATGTGCTGTGAGAACCCCTCTTAGGAATTCTCCCCCTCCCTCCCCCTCTATGCTACTTTCTCTCCCCTCACCAGCTATGTTTAAAGTCACCCACCCCCACCCTCCAACAGCTAGGCCCTGGTCACCCCCACCCGTGTTGCCCACTGTTATTTCTGTTGTGCGGGTGTGGGCGAAAATGAGGGCGTCTGGTCTGATAAGTTGAGGTTTGCAGGGGGGTGGGTGGGTGGGTGGGGGAGTGGCTGCAGAGACCGGGTCAGGGGGGGAGGGGAGGGGAGGGGGGGGAGGCTGCTAGGGTCACACATGCTGCCTGTTTATATAAGGGGGCAGCGGAGATGTTGATGGAGCGTTTCCAGTCTCCTGCCGTGGTGGTGGTGGTGGTGGGGGTGGGGGTGCGGGTGGGGGTGGTAATGGTGGTGCTGGGGGGGTTGGGGTGGTGGTGGTGGTGGTGGTGCTGGGGGTGGTGGTGCTGGGGGTGGTAGTAGTGGTGGTGGTGGTGATAATGGTGGTGGTGGTGGGGGTGGGGGTAGATCTGGGGCTGTACGAGATGCGGTGTCCGGTGTACGCTGTTTGCGAGGAGATGCAAACTTCCGACTGTTTGTGTTTCGGGAATGTTTACGTTTTTGCGCAGAACCACAACCGGTGACGTCGGGAACCAACGCAGAGTTCTGATGTGGAGATGAAGACGGGGGGCGGGGGGGCTTGAGAGGAACCGGCGGGGAACCAGCAGGTCAGCGGACAGATAGGAGAGAGAAGGTTCCTATAATCACTCTTAACTGATGCAGATCTTTCACCCCCCTTTGAGATCTGCGTGTGTTTACCATTCCTGCGCCTCATCGCTGTAATTCGTCTAAAAGTCTGGGGATGCGTTATCCATTTTCAAAATAAAAGTCTGATGAGCCTGATATGTACTTGAGGATGTTGCGCGTTACACAATAACAGCGGGGTGAAGGAGAGGGCAGAGAGCGATGGAGGATGGAGATGGAAATTTTTCTTCAGCACATTTTCACATCTGGTTTTCTTCTTCTTAATTAAGCACTTGTTAAACAAGCCATCAGCACCTGTTTGGTTAAAGTTATACCAAATCAATCAAAGTTATATCAACTCCTTTAAATAAGTCTTTGCTTTAAAAACTACGTAAATGTGATTGTAGCTTTAGCTGCTAATTGGCTGCTATCTACTTGCATTTACTGTACCTGAATATTTAGTTCTTTTTGCACTGTTAATACTATAAATATTCTTACAGAATCTTTTGCTGCCATTACCATCACAATTGCCCTTTCTGCACTAATTTTAACAGGAACTTAGATTTCAACATTGCATATTTATTTTTATTGTCTTTTTATCTTTTTGTATCTAATCTGTTTGAAATTGTATGTTTACTTTTAGTATTAGGAATGTCATGTATTGTCTGTTGTGCCTGTGCACTGTATCTGTCTCACCGTGGGAGGGGGAGAAACTCTTGATTCCTTTGTACGCCTTGTCATGTGAAGGAATTGACATGAAAGCCACTTTGACGAATGTGTTGATTAGCAGCTGACGCTAAACCAAGCTAATCAGCATTTGCTCCATTGGCCAGCGATCACTATTGTCATCATCTGACCTGTGGGGGTGGAGGAGGTGGAGGTCTTCCTGCCTGTGCGGAGAGGCAGGATTTCCGTCACCGTGGCCCAACGCGGCTGCTGACCTGGTGTTGGCTCTCGGCTGCGTGTGATGACCCCCGTTCACCAGGGTTCACACCGTTACTACACCGCTGTCAGACTTAGCCGGGACTTTTACTGCACCGTGTGCAATTCACTTAGCCAGTGAATATGTAAGGCGACCTCATGCGAGATTTGGTACACTCATCTATGACCTCTTTAACCTGAACAAAGATAGTTATTATTATGCTGATTATTATTCCAAACAGTTTTTCTCAAGTCTTTTTTTTTTTACTATGCATTTTTGTAATTGCTCCCAATTTCATGCTGAAAATGTTGAGGAAGGATATTTGGGTATTATGTTCTATCGTGTTATCCTTTTTTTTAGTTTTGTATTTGTATATTAGAACATCATTTTAACTTTGACACCTGCGGTGCAATGTGAGGACCAGCCAGACACACAATAGTGTGTGTAACACAATAGTAACTGGTTGTGGTGGTAACCATAAATACATGTTCTGGGGTCCTCCCACAATAGTGTGTGTAACACAATAGTAACTGGTTGTGGTGGTAACCATAAATACATGTTCTGGGGTCCTCCTGGGGGGACTTGTTTCCCATGGTCCCAAAACATGTGCACAGCGTTCAAACCACCCATTTGCTTTGCGATAGCGCAGTCGGCCTGCCGTCATAACACTGACGCCATGTGTCTCCAGAAACTACGCGTCTGTCCCCACCGGTGTGATTGCTGTGCATGTAAGCAAAATGGTGGGCGGCAGATCGGCTTCTGCAGTCTTTTCCAAGAATCATCAGTTGGGAAATGGAAGCCTCACAACATTTCCTGTCCGTCGTAGCCGAGCAGCGTTGCCACGACAACAGCCCTTCCTCTCGGGCTCACGGTGTGTGTACACACACACACACACACACACACACACACACACACAGCACAAAGGCTGATGTATCTCCTGCGCAGGAACGCCTCCTCTACCTGACTGACAGCTGGATGCTGAACTAGAGGAACGCACCTTCGCCCCGTTGACCGCGGGGAGCTGCCACTCCATCCTCCGTTGCCAGGTAACAGTTTGAACTACAGTGATAATTGGGAGGTTACAACAAATCAGTAAAATCACAATTGGAAGACGAGATGTATTCCTCAACCACCAATTTGTGGGGCTGTTGTGGGAAGTGACCAAATGGTTTAATCAATATTAAAATGTTGTGATAAATGTGGTTAGCAGGACTAATAAAATACTGATGGACAACTTCAAACCCTAAACTTTATTAACTGTGACCGTGAAAATAATATTTGTGGAACATTTGAGTTTATCAAAAAGCGTTTATTAATATTCATAGTAATGTCACACAAGTTCACAAAGTGTTTAAGACATGTCTGGCTCAGTTTGGTGTGTGTGTGTGTGTGGGTGTATGCAAGTGTTTGGTGTGTGAATTCTCTAAACAGTGCAGTTTTAAATAGTCGACCACAAAGGGAAATAGAGGGGAAAGGTGTATTGCAACAGGAAAAATAGAAATCTCATTTAAAAAGAGGACGAACAAGGGAAAAACAAAGGTGTTCAAAAAGAACATTTAGCACCATCTATCCATAGTATTCAACAGATATCATTAAAATCTCATCTTAAAAAGTCCCCTGCCCTATATGGAATAAAAATCATAAAAACCCAGAAGAGAAATAAAAACAAATAAAATAACCTTTTGTCTCTCATCCTCATGTCTCTAATAAACACACAATGACAGCGTTGTGTTAGTAGTATCGTCTATGTGAGCCTTGCTGCTAACCTGCTACAGGAAAAGGTGTTTTTATATTCAAGATAAGGATATTTCATATAGAACAGGGGGGGAGGGGAGAGGGAGAGAGAGAGGAGAGGGAGAGAGCCCAGCACCAGATAAACAGTAGTCTCTCGCCCTTCCTCGCCACACAGATCCAGTCTCCACTTTATACCAGACAGAGAAAAAAAAAAAAAAGCTTAGCACCTCTTGATGTACAACCCTACAGAGAACACCAGTGTCCAATAAATAGAAGAGAAAACACTTTTTTTAAATAAAGAGGAAAAATTAAATGTACAATGTGAGAGGGTGGTGGGGGGGGGGATATTAAAAATCCGCATACAGGACCAAACATTCGGCAGTAATGACGCACAGGCAAATAATAACAACACACATTGGATGGCCGTCGATTTCCGACCATTACGACCCGATGCACGTCAATATTAAAAACTCTACAAAACATGAAGAATGTGATGATAAACGCAAAAAGATTCACACGTCACGAACCCTCGGTGACAAAACAAATGAAAGATTAAGTCCCGAACACACAAAAAAGAAAAACCAAAACCAAAGTCTATGCAACCCGTATGTTCTGAAGCACACCACGTTCATATTCGTAATGCTTTAGAAAATGTTCATATCTCTATTCTTAGTATTCTTCTAAATACAAGTGACAAGGCCAATGTGGTATATATCTAGGCTGATCTAGTTTAGAAAAAAAAAACCAATAAATTATTTTTTTTTCCGGTAGAAGCACCCCCGCACAATCGCGCAGACAGCATGTACAAAATTCAGTATTCAACACGGTGTAAAAAAAACAAAAACAAAAGAGGAATAAAACATGCCATTGGATTTCTCCTTTGTCTTTTGTTCAATGGTGGCACTGACTGTGCCGTGGTCGTCAAGTACACCGTTGCCGGGGCAACCGGCGGAGAGAGAGAGAGAGAGAGCACCTTTCTGAGAGTAAACTGGCGGTTTTTTGTTGTTTTTGATTGGCGGTTTTGTGAATCTTATGTAAACAGTTGCAGTAAACTGGTATTTTTTTTTCTTTTCTTCCGTTGGCTGTTTCGGCAAGTGTTAGCAGTTAGTAAAAAAAAACAAAAAAACAACCCCTCAAAAGGATTTGATTTGTTTTTTTAAATAACAAAAGTTGCAAAGTGAAATGCTGTGTTTCTTTTGTCCCGGCTTGCAGGAGTTTTGGTTATGACTGCGAGGAGCAGGGAGGCCTTCACCGCGATCCAGATGAGGCCGACTGCACAGAGAGAGACAGAGAGAGAGAGAGAGAGTGAGTGAGTGAGAGACATGGGTGGGGGGTCATCACTCCAGCAGGGGGCGGTTGGTTGGGAGAACCAGGAGGGTGTGGGTGTGTGTGTGTGTGTGTGTGTGTGCCGGGTGCGTCCTTACCAGGCTGAAGGAGTCGTAGGCGGTCATGAGCTCGTCGATGCGGTACTGCTCCAGCACCACCACGTTGAGCAGGCTGGGGCTGCGCAGGCGGGCGCAGTCCTCGCAGTGCACCACGTAGGTCTTCCGGCTGTTGCTCTCGCTGGTCACAAACAGCAGGTCAAACACCTCCACCTGGTGGACACAAGGGGAACGTCAGGAGCTGGGTTCTTTTTTTGGAAATGTGTTTGACGATGGTGTACAATGTCCCATGTTTTATTTGTAACTGACATCCCCCGACAATACCCTGAAGTAGTATGCTGAATAAATAACTATTCCCCCCCACAGGCTCAGAAAAAGTAAGTAGGTAGGTAGGTGGATAGATCTGAAATCATTAAGACACCCCCCAGAATCAAACTCAAGGACACTTCAAAATGTGGTAGGTGAGGAGATCTCAGTTCACAACTGGAGAATGTAATTCCACGCAAGGAATTTCTTGTGCATAGGAATACCGGTAATCATCGAGATACTTTTAGTTGAGGTGGGGATCGAACCGCCAACCCTCTGGTTGTGGAACACACGCTCTACCCACTGAGCTATACCGCCCAGTTGACAGCCGGAAAGCAAATAGGGGAGTCAAACATAACAATGGAAAGCTGGGCTCGTTGTTATCTCTATGGGAGTTTTAAAAGTTGACAAAAATTAAAAATTCATGGCACAACTATACGAAGGTAGACCTTTGTAATACAGTTTTAATGAAATCTTGAGGTTCTGTCGTTTTAGCCTCCATTAATTGCAGACATTTGGTGTGAAGAATAATATGAGGAAAAGTGATATCTAGACTGTGCATTCCTATGTACAATAATGCCATTTGCTGAAGACAGTGGGAAACAGTAGTAGTAGTGAACCCACATCACACTCGTTGCAGTAGTAGGCGGGCTCGTCCTTGACCCGACTCTGGTAGGAGATCTTCTTCCCTCCTGCCACCAGCTGGTCTCTCAGTACCTGGATGTGCTTCATGGACTGCAGGAGACAGTGCCTGGTGGGAGAGTCACAGTACATGAGGACTACATCATCCTTAAACGGATTAAAGCTTCCCTCTTTTGCCAGTAACTTAATTTAACATTGAGTAATGAAAGTCACAAGTTCATGGGAGAGAGACATTGACGTTAGTCCCCAAACTACATCCGTTGATGGTGAATGAAGCATCCTTGTGGTTGAACGCACATCTTAGACCCTGCAGGAGTGCAGGTGGCCCCTCCACTTACTTGAGCATCTTAAAGGTGTCTGGGTCGGTGACCTTGACTGTGCGCGCCACGTTCCAGGACACGTGGATCATGGGGACGATGGACTTGACCTTCTTCACCTCGTTCCACTCGAACCGCTCCAGAGCCAGCTGGTACTGGTACGCTACACACACACACACACACACAACACAACACACAGTGTTAACATTGATGGCCGGGGACAAGGCGCTAATGTCGCTAGAAGACCCAGTGGCGTTAGCTAGCGGTTTGTAGCCAGCTCAGGACTACATGGTGTGCAGCACTGCTCACCATTGAGAGGACCCACGTTCCACGCAATGTTGTTGCACCAGCCCACGGCTTGCACCCAGTGCACGGTGCCGGCGTTGATCCACACCAGGTCCCCGGGCCGCTGGATGAAGCGGTACACGGGGATGTTGGCCTTGTAGAGGTCCTCCAGGACCGGCCACCAGGAGCCTGTTAGGTAGTCCACTCCGTGCCTGAGCAGAAACCAAACATTAGTCCAAACAGGTAAACGAACAAGTGACCTGGTCGTACAAAAAAAAGGGGGCTTGCTGCATGAAGGTGCAAAGTTGGACGGCGAACCACATACTCACTTTTCACAGAAGTCGCTGATGGCCTGCCAGTAGTTCTCGTGCACGGAGAACCACTCGCAGTCCCCCGGGCCGATGTTCACGTTGACCGAGCAGAAGTTGTTGTTCTCCTGGTGACCTGGTGGGAAGGGAGAAGACATCCATGTAAATGATGTGATGTATTTTGTTTGCTTCAAACCAAGACTTCTTACAGTCCTTCAATCAGATATAAACGTGATGCATGCTGCTGTTTCCCCACAACCAACTGGAAACAAACTGCCAGCTCACCGAGGGGACCGGTGTTTGGCTCGTGGGGCTCGTGGGGCTCGTGTCTTACCGGGGGTGCGGCTGCCGGGGACCTTCATGTAGAGCTGCACGGTGTTCATGCCGAGGATGGTGTGGCCCACGTGGCTCAGCATGTTGCCGCTGGAGGCCACACGCATGAAGGCCGGCAGCTTCTGCAGCTCCTGCAGCTGTGGCTTCCACCTGGTGGAGAGAGAGAGAGAGAGAGAGGAACCTGAGGGGTTAGGGCAGCATTCACTCCCGGTCAAACAATCACATGAAATAATTTAAAACATTGATAATGACGTTGAAAACGGTCTTGCTTTCCTGTGGGCTTACATTGCTGCGATGCAGACACCCTTGCATTGTATTTAGATAAGGAGGCGACAGAGACGAAGGGTTCTGAGGTCCTCGCTACTTACCGTTTTGGGTCCGAGAGGTCAATGTTGGTGCCGAATTTAATGATCTTCCCCACTGGCTTCTGCTCACCGCTAGCAGAGGGAAGTAAAATGAAACCAACCATCAAACCACGCATTCCGTCGAATTGTTTTGCTCCGAGTTAAAATGGAGGATGTTTGTCGTTACCTGCTGCCGGCTTCTTTAGGTGCGTCCTTGCTGGGGGTGTCAAGAAAGCTTAATGGCTTCTTATCCTTGTCGTTCCCTTCATCATCATCCTCGTCCTCACTTCCTTTCTCCTCCTGTGGGACACATGAACAGACATTAACAAACGTATACCAATGGAGGCCGTCACTGAACCGGCAGCAGTCACGTTGAAGGCAGGAAGCCATTTTGAAGCCAGGAAGCCACGTGGGTTTGGATCCAAGATGGCCGCCGGAGGTGAGGGTCTGCTCACCTGCAGGCTCTCCTGGAAGCTGGAGGCCTGGTACTGGGCATACTTGGCGATGGTGGTGTGGGAGCGGCTGCTCTCGCACGGCCAGGTCTGGCCCGTGCCACTGGGGTCCCAGTTCTCGTCCGCGGGCTGCTGCACCTGCGTGCGCACCTCCACCGCCTGCTCCGCGTTGGCGTCCACCAGGGACTTGGTGGAGAAGAGGCCCAGGTCTGGGGGAGGAAGAGGAGGGTTCTAGTGTGAGGGGGTGATGGACTGGGAAGGCCTTCCCCATCGGGTCAAGCTGAACTGGAAGAGTGTGTGCCATGGTTATGGGGTTAAATCTTCCTACCAAATGCCAAACAATTATCATCGGTAACATCCTGCTGCCAGAGTTACTCTACCAACAACAGTTTGAGTTTGAATTAGCTTGCTTTACATCCATTTTTAATCCTTTGTTCAAAAAAATATCACGTAACATGCGATTGATCTCAGTCGTTGTGGTGCCCTGTACCGGCACCTTAAAGATGTGAGTGCACAGTAAGTCGCCGAGGACGGCTGTAGGAGTGTGTGAGCGCGTACTGAGTCTCAGCGATCCAGCCAGGCCTCTGATGACGGTCACAGGGTTCTTGGAGTCGGTGCAGAACTGCAGCAGAACGGGCGAGAAGGCGTCCCTCTTGCTCTCCAGCTGCCCGGGACGAGATCATACACACGGTCACCTTAAAGTACACCTGCACATTGGGTTGTTGTTGTTTTTTTTTTACCAATGAACAAGTCACCACTAGATGGCTGAAGAGACTTGTGTGAGAGTTCCTCTGCATAGGCAGGAAAACGCCCACATTTCAAAGACAAAGGAAACCCAAGGACACCGTTTAAAATACGTCAAAAGTATACGAAGGTAACAAAGTAAATAGGACTGTTGCAGACTTGAGTTGCGACGAGGTCCCTGAAAACACCAGCTGCCAGAGGGCGACAATCTGGTTTCACTGCCGTGAATAGTCACAACAAAAACATCCCGAGGCGTTCACTGAGTAAACCAAGGTTAGCGTGTCGGGGCCTCTTACGTAAATGCTGGGCGTGGGAGGGTACAGCTTCTCCCTGGGGAGGGGCACCTCCGAGGTCATGGGGGGCTTCACGGAGAAGGCCGGCAGCAGATAGGACTCCCTGAACTTCCCCTTCACCCTGGAGCCCCTGGGAGCCCAGACAGAACAGGGTCAGTCAATGAGCTCAGGAAACACAGGACTACTACTTCTCTTGCGTGTGTGTGTGTGTGTGTGTGTGTGTGTGTGTGTGTGTGTGTGTGTGTGTATGTATCTATGTATTTATAAATGTATGTATGTATGTATGCGGTACTGTTGTCCTGTTTCTTTGTTTCGTTCTGTAAGTGACTTTGGGTCTTTGAAAAGCGCTATACAAATAAAATGTATTATCATTAATTATTATTGTTAGTACATGTTCGGTTGGAGACGTGCAAGCCTTTGGTGATCCAAATCCAATTCAGAACGGCTTCATAGTGACCTCTTTTGCATTTATATTTTCAAAATCAAAAAAGGGTCTCAGGCTTACATCAGAATTGTTAACCACCATTCAAAACATTGCCTTCATTAGCTTTATATTCCCCATTATGTGTATTAAATATATGTGTTTTATATAGTTCTCTCTGGTGGGAGGTACTCACTTGCAGGCCCTGATGATCTCCCCGGCCGTGTTCCGGATGGTGATCTCCTCCAGCGGTATGCGCTTCTCCTCCACCTCCGAGGCGATGAAGGTCTCGCGGTCGCCGCTCTCCACCTTGATCAGCCGGATCTTCAGCTCCTTGGGCGGCCCGTCCGACAGCGCCTTCAGCTTCAGGAAGTCGTTGGAGCCCGGCGCGGCGGCGGCAGCGCCCTCCAGCTCCGCGTCGCGTCCGCTCGGCGACGAGGAGGACGAGGAAGACGAGGAGGCCCTCTCGCCCCGGGACGCCCACTCCCCCTCGCTGGTGGAGCCGGCGGCGGCGGCGGCGGCGTCCTTCCGTTGCCTCTTCTTGTCGTGCGGCGAGTGGATCTTCTCGCGCACCGCCTTGCCCTGGAGGTCCAGGTCGGCCAGGATCCTGCGGTCCTTCTCCTTGTGGCCCTTGCTCTCCTTGTGTCGCTTGCGGTGGCCAGAGTGCGTGGACAGGGAGGAGGACAGGGAGGAGGAGGAGGAGAGGGCCCTCTTCTCCCGCTCCTGCTTCTTCCTCTCCTTGCGGTCCTCGTGAGCCTTGCCGTGGCCGTGCTTCCTCTTCGCCTCTCCGTCCCTCTCCCTGGCCTGCTGCCGGTCCCGGCTCTTGTCCTTGGTCCTCTCCTTCTCCTTCCCGTGTGCCTTGAGTCCCCGGCCCTCCGCCTTGACGCGCCGCTCGGGGGAACTCCTCTTGTCGGCGTGGCGACCGGCCATGAGGTCACAGCTGCGGCCCAGCTCCGCCAGCGACGACTCGGAAATGGTGGTCAGCTTCTCCGCCGGCTCCCGCTTGACCTCCGCCCTCGCCGGCTGCGAGGCGGGCGAGGGGGCGCTCTTCTCCCGGGGCAGAGCCGTCCTCTCCGCCGCCTTGCTCGCCGCCGGGGGAGGCGGGGACGACTTGGTGCCGGGGGCCGCGTTGGGGCCGAACCCGGGGTGGGGCGAGTCCGCGGTGGGGGAGCCGCCCTCCTTCTGCTGCTGCCGGTGGATGTGCGGCCCGAGGGACAGCGACGACGAGTACTTGACCCCCAGCAGGGCGGAGGGCGGCGGCCTGCCGAAGGGCCCGCCGCGGTACGCGTACTTCTGGCTCTCCGGCACCGTGGCCAGGGACTTGAACGTGCTGTTGACGCCCGTCTGGTGGAGGTGCGGCCGCCGGGGCGGCGGCGGCGAGCAGGAGGGCGTCTCCGACTCCTCCCCCTCCTCCTCCTCCTCCTCGTCCTCCTCCTCCTCCTCGTCCACCTCGCTCTTGCTGAGCTCGGGGAGGCCGTACAGCTTGGCCAGGTCGCTGTGCCGAGTAGTTGGTGTTCTCCTCGGGGCCCGGGGCCGCCCTGGGGTGGAGGAGATGGGGGAGGACGCCGGGCGACACCTTGAGGCCCTCCTCATCCTCCTCGTTGAAGGAGGAGGTGCGGCTGCAGGGGGGAGGCAAGGGAGCCCTGGCGGCTCAGCACGGGGGGGGCTGGCGAACTCCTCCTCCTGGTCGGGCTGGTGCTTGGGCGCCGGGATGAGGTCCGGGGCGCAGAGGTAGCCCTTCCCCGCCAGCGCCGGGTCCCCGATGGGGGGCCCGGCGCACATCTCGTCCTCCTTCTGGATGGACTCGTCCAGCATGGCCATGATGTTGGCCAGGCCGTCGGGGAGCAGCGTCGACAGCTCAGAGGGCTCCTCCTCGAACTGGGCGCTGTCCGAGTCTCCCCCGCCGCCGCCGGCACCGCTCGCCACGCCGCCCAGGCCCGGCGGGTGCAGCGCGAGCCCCCTGGCGGCCGAGGACGATGGCGGCGCGGCCGGCCGCGCGTCCCTGGGGAACGCCTGGTACAGTTTGGGGGGGCTCCCGCAGCATCAGGGTGGGCAGCGAGGGGAGAGGCTTCTGGCCGCCCGACGGGTCTTTGGAGGAGCCGTGCGCGGAGGGGAAGGGGGGATGGGTGGCCCCCGGCGCGTGATGTGGCGCCGTGGGGGGGCTGTGACCGTTGTTGCCCCACATCTCCCTCTGCCTCTGCTTCTCCCTGGCGTACTCCGTCTGGGGGGTGAGGGGCGGCGGCCGCAGTCTTTCCAGGGGGGTGGTGGTGGCGGCGGCGATGGTGGAGGTGGCGGCGCTGGGCGCCAGAGAGGACGGAGGACAGGGGAGCACGCCGCCTCGACTCAGCCAGGGGTAGGGGGGTGAGGCTGGGTGAGCGGGGCGGGTGGCGTGGGGGTGGCGGCGAGGCGGGGGGGGCGCGGGGGTCGGTGAGGAGTGGCCTGCCAGCAGTCTCTCCAGGTTGTCCATCGCGGGTCTGCTCTCTTTCGGCCTTTAGCGGCGGCCTCCTGCTCCTCCCTCCCTCTTCTGCTGCTGCAGCTGCTGCTGCTGCATCCTCCTCTTCTCCTCCTCCTCTGCCGCTCCCTCTGTCGTGCCTCCTCCTCTTTCCTCTCCCACTCCCTCTTTCGTGCCTCCTCCTGCTGCCTCTCCCACTCCCTCTTTTGTTTCTCCTCCTGCTGCTGCCTCTCCCACTCCCTCTTTTGTTTCTCCTCCTCCTGCCTCTCCCACTCCCTCTGTCGTTTCTTCTCCTCTTGCCCTCTGCCGCTCCTGTTTCTTTCCTCTCCTCCTCCTGTCGCTCCCATTCTCTCCTCTTGCACTCCTCCTCCTCCTTCCTCTCCAGCTCCCTCCTCTTCCTCTCCTGCTCCCTCCTCTTCCTCTCCTGCCGCTCCAGCTCTCGCCTCTTCCTCTCCTCCTCCTCCTCCTTCTGCCTCTTGTCCTCCTGCTGCCTCTCCCACTCCCCGCCTCTTCCGGCACTCTTCCTCTCTCCTCCTTCTCTCCGTCTCCTCCTCCTCCTCCCTGGCCCTCTTCCTCCTCTCCTCCGCCTGCATGTGGCCCTCCAGCTCGGCGTCCAGCTTGTCCAGGGCCTCCTCGATGGACTGCGAGGCCGGCGTCGGCGCACACGCCTGGGGCTGCCCACGGGCCTGCGCCTGGGTGGTGCTGCTCAGGGGGGCCGGGCCGGGCTGGTGCCCCGTCCTGGAGAAGCCCGGGTGGGCTTGCCGGGCGGCGGCGGGGTGGTGGTGGTGGTGTTGGTGGTGGTGGTGGTGGTGAGGTGGTGCTGACGGAGCCATGGAGCGGAGGTGGAGGGTGGATGGAGGACGGTCTGCTGGTGATCACACTTTCCCCCGCCCGCTGGAAACCTGAGAACAAGGAGGAGGAAGCGACGATGATGATGACGTCGAGGGTGGAGGCGGAGGTGGAGGTTTGGGCGCGCCGTGCTGCTCCATCTTGGCCGTCCGCCGGTAGTAGGCGGTCTCCGGCTGCGCGGGTGGGGGCTGGGGCTGTGGCGGTGCGCTGGGTGCGCCCTGATGTTGTGTCCTGTGCACCACCCTCTGCTGTGGGTGATGGTGCTGTGGGTGGTGGTTGTTGGCAGCAGTGCCAGCCTGGGTTCCCTGATAGCTCGCCTGCAGCAGGGCCTCCCGCTGGAAGGTGGTGGGGGTGTGGGTGGGGTTGGAGGTCTGCAGTACCGGCGGCCGTTCCCGGTGCCAGAGTGCATCGCCGCCGCCGTTCCTGACCAAGCAGCTCCCTGCGGTTGTCGTGGAAACACCAGCCATGGGCCGGCTGCTGACGGTGCCACCGCCGCTGTTTGTGGCTGTTGTTGCCGTAGCGCCGACGGAGCAGGAGGGCTGAGAGGCGGGGGGATTGGGGATGATCACGGGGGGTGCGGGTGGGGTTGACCAGAGGGGGGCTGACGTGGTGCTGTAAATGAGGGGGGTGTAGCGAGGGGGCGTGGCTCTGTTGGCCCTGAGGTAGGATCTGGGTGGGCCTGTAGAGTCCCACCTCCTGGGGAAAACACAGAGAAATCGGGGGGTTATATTAGGGGTTCAGGCTTGCCGTTTCAGTTATTTACATTCATTTCAGTTTTATTTGCTCGCTCTCTCTCTCTCTCTCTCTCTCTCTCTCTCCTCTCTCTCTCTCTCTCTCTCTCTCTCTCTCTCTCTCTCTCTCTCTCTCTCTCTCTCTCTCTCTCTCTCTCTCTCTCTCTCTCTCTCTCTCTCTCTCTCTCTCTCTCTCTCTCTCTCTCTCTCTCTCTCTCTCTCAGTAACTTCAGAGAACCTTGGAGACCCAAGGCTCACATGCTTTGCGTTTCACGTTCCCAGACCAGCCCAGAGAGAACCAGGTGCACTCACCAGCGGGTGGCCGCCAGCCCGGCCCTGGTACTTCCAGTCGTCGCGGGGGCGCTGGGCTGCTGCTGCTGCTGCTGCTGCTGCTGCTGCTGCTGCTGCTGCTGAGGTACGGCGGTGCTGCTGGTGGGCGGGGCGGAGGTCGCGGCGGGCCCCGGGTGAGGCTGGAAGTGACTGTAAGGCACGCTGCTGCTGCCGGCCGCCGCTGGGGGGTTCGCTGGTGACGACCGAGGCTGCGGGCTTGGTCCCGGGCGCCCCGGGGCGGCGTGGCCGCGGACGGGGCGCCGTGGGACGCCCCCTGTGGCCTCTGTGGGGCTCCAGGGTGGAGGGGTGGCGGGGCGGGGCGGCGGTGGCCGGTTTGGCACCCCCCAGCTGGGGGTACGAGGAGTGTGGGGCCTGCTGGCTCACCGCCGGTGGTGGTGGTGGTGGTTGGTGGTGGTGGGGGGTGGTGGTGCTGGTAGCCCGTCTTCTGGGAGCCGGGGGCACCGCAGCCCTGGTGGTAGCCCCCCAGGGAGGGGGGGGAATGAGTGGAGGCCGGGGCGGGGGGCTTGTGGCCGTAGCCTGGTTTGTTGGCGTCCTGGGGGACAGAGAGAGAGAGGAGACACATCAGACATATAGAAACACTGCAGCACCTTCACGCCTTGTGAGCAACAAAAACTAAACATTCATCAACAGCCATGGATCACTCGAGGCGGTAGAAGGGTTTACAGTTGACAGATTCGTAAAAAACAAACGCTATTTCATTTTGTTAACCATTCAAGCTTGAAAGTGTAAGCCAGCTAATGCTATGAAGGCGACCATGAAGGCTGAGGTTAGCCTGACCGCTAGCCCCGTGGGTGAGGAGGCTCAGGCTTCTTACCGGCCGTGCCTGGAACTCGTGGGGAGCCAGGTTCTTGCGCTCGGACGTCTGGGGCTGCCAGGGCGCGTTGCCCTTGTTGAGGGGGTTCCAGAAGGCGGGTTTAGGCGGGGGTAGTGGCCCTGAGATGCTGCCTGGGGGTGGAGGGACTGGGAGGCCGCGGGGGGGCCTGGGAAACGATGGAGCCCCGCGTGGGGAACCTGGAGGATAGGGGGATAGGGGACGGACGTTAGCCACTGGAAGAACCTCCTCAAGGTTCTCCTTGAGATTCAGAGGACGGGCTGAACCGGGCAGTTATAAAATACAAACAAGCAAGATTATACCCATAATTTGGAGATGACGTGACACACCACGACACTTAAATAAATCAGAGCCAGCTTGCGCTGGAGGGTCGCCCCGCGTGAAGCATCCTCACCTGATCGGACCTCTTCTTCCTCTTGGGGCTGGAGCAGTCCTGGTCTGGGCCGGGCCGGGCCGAGGGGTGCAGGGCGGGGGGTGTGCTGGATGACAGAGTGCTCCCCGCCTGCGGGCGGCGCCGGCCTCTTCAGCTGGGGGCCCCGCCATTTTCCCCGGGTAGCCCCCTCCTCTCTGCTGCTGCAGACGAGGAGAGAGACGCGCGAAGGGTTAACGGCAGTGAGGTGGGCCGCGCGTGTCTCTGCACTTTGACTGGGATGGCGTCTAGCTGCTTGTACGTTGTAACTCGTCTGCATTACTCTGTCCTTTAATAATTATATGTTTTGAGTTTGTATTATTCTGTTCCTAGTTTTTTTTTTTTTTTTTTTTACAGCATATTAGTGCCAATTGTATCTGTACGTTCTGTTCTTGAACAAAATGTACAGATGCTGTTGAGGTTTAAAGCCGTCCATATTTTGTACTCGGAAATTAATCTTTTACGGGGAAATCTGATTGTATGGTGATGGAAATACTAACGTCATATTAACGATGAGTACATCTTTTTTCGCAGAATCACAGAGGTGGGTGGCTCCCGGTACAATGACCGGAGTGGGGGTGGGGGGGGAGGGGGGGGGTTAAGTGCCAGTATAGAGCTGTGCGTCACAGCGGCGGTACAAACAGGACCTCAGCCAATTAAAAACAGGGCCTACCTGCTGCACCTGCGCCCACGTCTCCTCTCCCAGAGGCTGAGGGGCCCGGGGGACATGGAATCCTGTGGGCCCCCGAACTGGAGGGGAAGGAAGACCACCGGGATCGTTAAAGCAAGCACGGACACACACACACACACCTGTAATCACTGTTTACCTGGGTAAAACCAGCTTCCCTTACCCATCTCCCCCTAATTTGTTGGACTCCCCTGATAGTGTGTGTGTAATATTATTGCAATTAGTATTGTTTATGTGCACGTAAGGTTGTTGTCATGTACCCCCCCTTGCTCACCTTGAGAAAGCTGGCCCACTCGGCCCGGTGGTGGGTGGGGGTTCGGTGGAGGGGGACCCCCGCCACCGTTAGCGTAGCCTCCTCCTCCTCCACCACAGCCGCCTCCACCCGCGTGCAGCCGCAGGGTGTGGTCCGCCGGGCGCGGGGCCCCCTTGTGACGGGGGCGGGTGGGGGTCGTAGAGCTGGCCGAGCTGCTCCCTCATCCTGTGTGGTGGAGGAGGAGGCCGGCGGGTGGAGGTGGTGGTGGTGGTGGGGCGGCGGAGGAGGAGGAGGTGCTCTCTGTTGCTCCCTCGCCATGCCTGGTAAGGAGGCGTGTTGCGGGAGGTCAAGTTTGTCTCCTCCTCGCCCCGGCATGGGTCTGTGAAGAAATACCCAGTTGGGTTCGAGGTCAGAGGTCGCTCAGGTTTGAGGACGGTCCTGTGATGGTTCTGGGATAGTGGATGTCAGCACGGTGTCTTTTTACTGACGGCCGTACGGCCAACGGAGCCCACAGTGGGAGACACGGCACTGAAATGTAATGAGTCCAAGGTCAAGGGTGGCGGACTCACCCATTATTGAAGAATTTGCCCGGATGGTTGAGTCCGCCCATTGGACCGAGAGGTAGATGGGGGAGCAGCTGGTGTTGGTTCATTCCAGGCGCACACCTGGCGTGACGAAACGCATGTTTTTCACATCGTTAGTATAATGGCATGCAGAGTGATTACCTTTGAAACACAAGTTACGAAATAATTGATATCTTTCAAAAAGCTTGAAATTATAAATGTTAAAAAATGTGCTGTTTGCTCGATTCTCCTAACTACCATTCAACAGGCATATCATTTACTTCCCCTGAAAATGTTGGCCCCCAAAACACAGATTTCTCCACAAAATGATGTTCGCAATCAAGTCATCAATTTGGACTAAATCAAACGCGAGCCACGCAGGAAGAAGCACTGGGAGATGCTGCAAGAAGCGGGGGGGGGGGGAGGGGGCAAAAAAGGAGGCGTCGTCATGACAACAGACCTGGTGGGCGGCGGCCAGGCGCGGCTGCCGACAGGAGCCCATGGTCCCCTGTTGAGTCCGTCCAGAGGGAAGGGCTCCCGTGTGCCACGCCCGCCAAATTGCTCTACCGTGTGATGCATCCAGTCTGGGGAGAGACACACACAGTCAGTACAATCACAACACACACACGCACACACACACTGTCAGTACAACCACCATACACACACACTGCATCCAGTCTGGGGAGACACACACACAGTCAGTACAATCACAACACACACACACACTGTCAGTACAACCACCATACACACACACACTGCATCCAGCCTGGGGAGACACACATACACACACACACTGCATCCAGCCTGGGGAGACACACACACACACACACACACTGTCAGTACAACCACCATACACACACACTGCATCCAGCCTGGGGAGACACACACACTGTCAGTACAACCACCATACACACACACTGCATCCAGCCTGGGGAGACACACACACACACACACACTGTCAGTACAACCACCATACACACACACTGCATCCAGCCTGGGGAGACACACACACACACACACTGTCAGTACTACCACAACACACACAGACACACAGCATCCAGCCTGGGGAGCAGGAGTACACCCAGGGTCGGTTAGCCTAGCATACTTCTCAAACACACACACACACACACAAAAACATGTCAGACTGCTAACACAGTCGGGTACCACCACGGCTAGCTGGCAAACACACAGAACCACACAGACACACACACACACACACACTGGGCAGAACATTACGTCGGCCTCAGCATTCCAAGTGTCCACTTTGGGCACAAGTTTGAATAATGGATTACTCTTTTTTGTGTAAAACACCCCATAGCCCCCCTGCAGTGCTCCAACCCCCCCCCCCCCCCCCAGACCGTGCGGGGACGGCAGTACTCACCAGACTAGCCGTCTGCGTGAAGCCCTCCACTGCAGCAGAGAGGAGGCTTCACACTCACACCCTGAGAGTCTGCCTGTAGCCTCCCGCTACTTCTACAGCACCGAGGACCCTGAAGACCTGGCCGGGAGAGAGAGAGGGAGAGAGAGAGGAGGGGGGAGAGAGAGGGAGAGAGAGGGAGGGGGAGAGAGGGAGAGGGAGAGAGAGATTAAAAATCGAATGCCGCGGTTCGCGGAAACATCGACATATTCAGCGGACGAGCGAGAAAGATGAGACATACACAGGTCAATA